>CM016618.1:25237082-25837082 GCA_005393395.2 Gossypium australe
GCTCAAAAGTACCAAAAAGGGATGATAGTGTGGTTGACTTCTCCAACGATCCTTCGAGCCCGTAGCTTGACCAAAAATCTATAAAACAACAATGAACACAAAGTAAGCTCACTAGCTTAGTAAGTCTCAAGCAAATACAAATTGGTATTCGAACATTTAACCTTTAATTAAACAATTCATAGAAAATGAATATAAACATTATAATTACAGAATGACATGGCCGAATACTATCCATACTTAACTTAAGGGATTTCACTATCTTCCATGAACATATACAACATTCATTTTATAGTTATCATAAGTATTCCTATACTCCAATCGAATAAACATCTCATACATATTAATCACATAATCTTCTTTTTATACGCATATAAAATCACATCCAAATTCATTTCTCAATAATGAATTTACTTATAGCCGAATCATCAAAACAACATGTAGACATTAGGCTCAATTCATACATAGCTATATAAATGTTCTGTTCATCCTTATATAAACTCGATAGATAATACACTTCATCCATAACAGCTAGTAGGATAACACTTACCTGGGCTAATGGTATATAGCATAAATAATATGTCGCACCTCGTTTATTATATGAGCTCTCAGTTTATAGCTTATCACGGCATTAAGCCTGCTAGACCAGAAGTCCGAAATAATTCACCGGCATGAAGCCTGCTAGGCTCATAGCCCGAAATAGGTCACCGACACAAGGCCTGCTAGGCAATAAGCCCGAATCAAATACGGCACAGCTGCTAGGCAATAAGCCCGATCAAATCAACGGCACAAGGCCGGCTAGGCTTTAATGCCCAAAATAATTCATAAAACCTGTCCATCAAATTACATTTCTTAACACTATCATCACTAACTAAACATATACACAATTCACATTCACATATCACAACGAATGTACAAATTCTTATCACATATACAAAACACATCTAATCCATTTTAAAGCCTTTACATTCGGCTAACACATATATTCATACTCAAATTTATCAAATAATTTCATTGAACCTATTCATAAATAATTCTTTAACATACTTAGCTAAGGACTTACCTCGACAGTCGACGGACAACGTATACCGACTATTCGATAATCTTCGACTTCCCCCGATCCAAATCCATTTTTTCTTTGTTCTTGATCTAAACACAATGAAATTTAGCTCATTCAAGTACATTTCATTTCAATTTAGTCCCAAAACACATAAATGGGTAAATTACCATTTTACCCCTAATGTTTCACATTTTTTACAATTTAATCCTATTTGCATAAAACAACAAAATACACAAAATTTCCCCCATGCTACTCAAGAGCTGAATCTTTCTAGGGACCTTACAAGTCCATTTATTTCATTTATTTTGCAAATAAGCCCCTCTAAAATTTTATTTTTGCAATTTAGCCCAAATACTCAAATTTACCAAAAATCCAAAGAAAACATATTAATCTTTAACATATCTTTAATTCAAAATCATCAAACATCACAACCTACATGAACACATCAATGGCCGAATATCACATGTACACTAATCTCAAAAAATTTAGCATGGGTTGGATAATATACTAAGCAACGATCTCAAAAACGTAAAATTAACAAAAACCAAAGTCAAACTAACCTTCAATTCGAGCTTCTAAATGCCAAAATTTCAAAGAAATAAACCCTTTCTTCCTTCACCAACATTCGGCCATAAGAATAAAGATGATAATGGCATTTCTTTTGTTTTATTAAATCATATATTATGTTATTAGTTAGATTACTATTATAACCTTCAAATAAAAAAATATCATATATAATAAGGGCACATTAGTCAATAGCCATCCACTAACTTGTAAAATGGGCTATTCGCCCTCTTAATACTCCATATTAAGAAACCATCATCATTCTAGCACTTTACACTATAGCATGCAACTTTTACGCTTTACACAATTTAATCCTTTTTGTTAAATTGAACACACAAACGATTAAATTTTTCTACGAAATTTTCACACACATTAATTCACTTATAATAAACACAAAATATAATATTAAAATATTTCTCAGACTCAGATTCGTGGTCCCGAAACCACCGTTCGATTAGGGTCAAAATCGGTCTGTTACAAAATCTAAATTCTTTCTTTCTTGATCTATATGAATTCAAAATTAACTTATTCAATAACATATTCTTTCAATTTAGCCCATATCACACTTTAAAGCACTTTTACACTTTTCCCCAAGTATTTCACAACTTTCACAAATTAGTCCTTATTTTACAAAACACAAAATTCACACAATTCAACAAAACCCATGCTTGGACAAATTATATATAGGTCTCTAGCAGCCCAAAACTTTCATTTATTTCATATTTCAACCATTCAAGTTGCACATTTTTCAATTTAATCCCTATTATGCATTTTCATCAAAAATCACTTAACAAAACATGTAAAGTATCATCAAGCTTTCATATTTCAACATTAAACATCAAAGAACACATAGATTCAGCAACGGCAACTCTCAAAATCTTTAACAGTTTCAAAATTAAAGGTATTGGTTAGCTAGATTGAGCTGTAATGATTACAAAAACATAGAAATCATTAAAAACTAAGCTAAAACCGTACCTTAATCAAGCTAGGAGTGTGTCGAACCTTAATATGCATAAAAATGGTGTTTTTCACCTTGGAAATTCGGAAATGGCAAAGATGGATGAACAAAATCATGTTTTGTTATATTTTATTAACTTAATTAATCAATTTACTTATTTACCCTTAATGAATAAACATAGAAATTTATAATGCCTGTCCATTAATGTCCATTAACATTTAAAATGGTCTAATTACCATTTAAGGCCATCACATTTAAAAGCCAAAGCTATTTGACACCTTTAACAAGTAGAATGCAACTTTTTGCATTTTACGCGATTTAGTCCTTTTTATCAAATTAACCAACCAATCGATAAAATTAGCTCACGAAATTTTCACACATATCACATAACATGTTGTAAATACTGAAAATAATATTAAAATAATTTTCCAACCTCGGATTTGTGGTTCCAAAACCACTATTCTGATTTAGCTAAAACCGGGTTGTTACAACAATATTCACAACACTTTAGATGTAGAAGTTGCAATCTATACAGGGAAAGGAAGAACAGTCTAGATATCGTTCTTGAGATTTGTAGACATACAAAAACTCAGAATGATAGCTTAAAGTTTGGCTCTCGAAAGAAGCAGACTGTAGTAGTGGATCCCTGAGCAGTAGAAAGGTCAAGATTTTGCCATGGCATTATTATGAATTCCAACCTTTATCATTCAACCATACAAATCCTCCCCACTTATTCTTTGAGAATTGCCACAACATTTCAATTGCCCTATAATTTTTTCATTCATAATTGATTTTATTAATCCATTCATTAACTCTCTTAATCAATTAGTCATTTGTTTCTTTTGCTTAGTTTAATTAGTCAAATTTGTAGTAATAGCATAACCATTTTTCAATCAATTCCGATTCCTGTGGAGACGATACTCAGTCCTCATTATATTACTTCATTCAACATATATTGTAACAGCCCGTTTTTGGTCAAATCAGAACAGTGGTTTCGGGACCACAAATTTGATATCAAAATAATTATGTTATTATTATTTTAATGTTTAAAGCATTATTGAGTGATTTTGTGAAAATTTTGTTAAGAAATTTTATCGTTTGAATGGTCAATTTGATAAAAATGACTAAATCGCATAAAGTGTAAAAGTAAAGTTCTATTCTGTAACACCCCAGACCCGGCCCAAACACCACGACCGGATCTGGCATGTCACTAAGAAGTTTTAGTAAAACAGGTCGCATTTTGGAAAATATTCAAGTTTAAACACTTATACCAACTGAACTTAATAATTTGTTAAAGTCATATAAGATATAAAATTGCCTTGGTGAATTCTAAATAAGAACCAAGATTTTACACATGTCTTAACTTAATTTAAATATAAAATTTAAATGCCCAGTAATAAAAGCCCAACATAAAACCAAAACATAAATACTAGTCCAGTGGCCCAAGGCCCTATTACATCGAAATTTAAAACCCTTAGTCAAAATATTAACAAAAACATTATTCTAAGTAAAATCCTCTGTTGGATTAAGTATTCTCTCGCATGGCCACCTTGCGCTCCTCTCCAGCCCGGTCCGATGCACTAGGTGCTACCTGAAATTGTTAAAATAATAGGGTGAGTCGTGAGACTCAGTGTGCAACCCTCATGCACCATTAGATTTGGGCCTTAACCCCACAGAACATATAACAAAATATAATATACCAGAAAATATGCAAAGCCCAACCCAAATCCTAGGTTTCCATCCGCTACACGCTACTCGTACCAGCCATTCACACCATTGGGGATTTCTACAATCAACCCACACCGCTACACGCCATTGATGGCAGTCTTGCTGCTCATCGTCAGATCATGGCCGTAGCCACTACAACAGGTCATGGCAAAAGCCACTACAACAGGTCACGGCAGAAGCCGCTACAACAGAACACTTCCCCTTTCATAAAACCCAACCCCATACAATCACAGAAAATTGGCATATTCATATCATTTAATCAGAACATTCACTTAGAATGACAGGGATCACTAACCTGGTGATTAGCTTTTACCCTCTTTGGGTTTCAATCGTTATGCCGGGATTTCGGCATTAACCAGAATATAACAGATTAATAAACATATTTCAACAGGCAATCTATATGGTGTGGAAGTGTTACACACCTGATCTCGCGTAGTTTTACTCCCTTAGTTAAATCCTTACTATCTGGATCTACAACCCTTAGTCTAAAACCTTGCTCAAAAGCCGGAAGAATACGAAGATTTGGGTTCCCCTACATTCGGCCAAGGATTAATAAATACCCGAATTTACATGCTAAAAATAATAGATCTCCTTACCTTAAAATCCCGAAAGTAACACGATTCGAGTGTTACTAAACTCTGACTTAGAGATCTAAGCAAATGAATCCCCTTCAAATCCTGGAATGCTGCAAATGAGGGAAAACACGAGATTAGCCAACTATTTAACCATTTGGCTATAGTCTCCAAAAGCTGAAAAAATCAAAAGAAAATCCAAATCAATACTTACCTCTATAGAAGGTTTCGGCTATCCCTTGTAGAAAGATTCGGCAATCACAGAAGAAGATTGAAGCATAGAAGATTAGAGATCTAGGAGTTTTCAGCTTTTTAAGGAAATCCTAAAAAGATGAACAAGATGTGTTTTTCGGCTTTTAGAAGAATTGAATGAGGAGTTTCGGCTTTTAGTGAATGGGAGAAGAATAACAATGGAGATCAGAAGATTTGGCTAAAAGGAAATTTCAAAGAAAAAGAAAGAAAAGGTGAGAAAACAATAGTGATTTTTGGCTTTTGGAAAAGAAAAGATGAGAAAAGAAAACAAGTGAGATGGCCTTCAAATTTTCGGCATAGGAAGAGAAGAAAGAGTAGGGTTCCAATGCCAGAATTGATTAGCTATCCCCCTATTTATAGAAATTTCGGCACTTACCTAACCTTGCAGATAAATCCTATCTTTTCTCCTTTATCTTAATCTACTAACTCGTCTAAAAGAGACTTAATTATCTCTAACTCTTCCTTCCTTTATCAGCTTAATTATCCATATAATAAAACATGAAATAAATCCCTAAATAATAGCCTTGTGCCGTCCCCCTAGCTCCTCTTTAAATGCCGGATTTGGCCCAAAAACATAGGCTCCAAGTGGCCAAAACTTAGGCCTCCTCCTTTACCAATGACGCCAACTCCCTTCCCTCTTAGTGGCGCCATTTTGCCACTGGGCCACAAGCCCAATCTTGATATTTTTAACATAGATAACTATCTTTAAAACTTATAATACCCAAACAGAATATTTTAACTGAGGTCTTAGCCCATTCCTGAGCCCAATTAATACCTCAATTCTCAATTTAACATATTTAAGCATTCATTACACAAAATGCACAGGCCCTAAAATTTAGGATGTTACAGTTCTACCCCCTTAAAGAAATTTCGTCCTCAAAATTTCCAACTAACTATTAATCGTACTACCCAAGTCTCCCCACTATGCTTTCGTTGCGCACTCTAATTTAATAATATACAAACATTGCACTCATATAGTTTCTATACCCAAAAATATAGCATCCACACAAAACATACTCGACTTAATGGTGATTGAACAATCCCGAGCCTTATGCTCCTCAGATCTGCATCTTAAACACGTTCCTGGCTTCTTCCAACATTCACTCGGATGATGCCTTCTGCAATATTCGCAAACCCGGAAGTTTGGACGTACCTTAACATGCTTCACAGAACGAGACTGCAACCCTAGAAAACTACGATCTCTTTTTTTCTTACAGTCCACGCACCCAACCCGAAGTGTTTCACCGATTTCTTTAACCTCCTTCAGTACCTCCCTAACTAGCTGAGTCAGCACATCAGTCCTAACACTTCCACGGCCTCGGCCGCGGCCTCTTCTTTCTCTCCTAGCACTCAGTGTTGATTCTCGTATTATCTAAAATAGAAGTTTTATGAATTATTAATTTCTTTCACTGATTAACCACGAACAATCTTATGAACAGTAGTTTTAAGAGTAGTTCTTTCGAATTCGAACCTATTTACAGTTTCAGTCTCAAGTTTTCCTTCTAATTCCAGAAACCACATACATTCACACCTCAACATACATATCACATCCATGAAGTCACATTCAACACATAGGGTATTTTCATTATTTCACTACCCAGGGGTTTTTCCGAAATTTTGTCCTACAGGGTATTTTTCAAAATAAAGTATCTTGGAGATTTTCGAAGTAGAGGTATATATAATTTTTTAAAATAGAGGAATTTTTTTTAAAAAAAAGGGGGTATTCTGGAGAATTCGATTTCAAAATAATAATAGTAGCGTTCAGGTGTTTACGGGTTTTTAGTTGTTGTCGTGTGTTGTGTGTTTTTTTTTTCTTCTAAGGAAAATTCTGTTGACTTAGTAAATCGAGGTATATTTTTGTAAATCTGGGGGTATATTTGCAAATCATAGGTATCTTGGTATCTTTCCAAAATAGGGTTCATTGGTGATTTTGTGAAATAAGGGTATTCTGGTAATTTTTGCAATCCAGGGGTATTTCGATAATTTTTCAATCCGAGGGTATTTTGGTAATTTTGCAATCAGGGGGTATTTCGGTAATTTTGAAATCAGGGGTACTTTGGTCATTTTTCAAATCAGGAGCAATTTAGTAATTTTTTTTTACAAATCAGGGATATTTTAGTTATTTTACAAATCAAGGCAATTTTGTAATTTTACAAAATAGGATGGCTGGTCCCTTTCGGGTTTTAATTATAAAGTTTGGCCCGTCAAAAAATCCTCGTGGCTAGGGTGAACAGTCACTACGCACCAGGTAGGATTCCAGCGAAGAGGAGGTGAGTCACTCGGACTGCGTAAGTACCAGGCTCTTCCGGATCCAATCCTAGACATGCGCATGCCTGTTGCCACACCCTAGTCTTGCGACTCGTCCACGGGTTTGTTTAGTGAGATTAAGTCTTATGAGTTTTAAGAAGTTGTTTAAGATAAGCCTAGAGTCCATCAAGTTCTAATCTAAATAATCTACGTCCCATATAGCCCATCAAGCCCACATATATATATATATCACACAATGGTTTAGAATACTTACCTGGCGGACTTGGGCCGGAGACGCAGGTGCCATGCCGAGCTAACAGACCTGTATCATTTATAAAAATGCATGTTTCAAAACCCATCTTTAGAAAATGTTTTGAGCCCAAAACCCCCAAAGCCGAGTTTTGAACTGGGCTCTGATACCAATTTGTAACACCCCAGACCCGGCCCAAACACCACTACTAGATCTGGCATGTCACTAAGAAGTTTTAGTAAAACAGGGTTCATTTTGGAAAATGTTCAAGTTTAAACACTTATACCAAATAAACTTAATAATTTATTAAAGTCATATAAGATATAAAGTTATAAATTGCCTTGGTGAATTTTAAATAAGAACCGAGATTTTATACATGTCTTAACTTAATTTAAATATAAAATTTAAATGCCCAGTAATAAAAGCCCAACATAAAAACAAAACATAAATACTAGTCTAGTGGCCCAAGGCCCTATTACATCGAAATTTAAAACCCTTAGTCAAAATATTAACAAAAACATTATTCTAAGTAAAATCCTCTATTGGATCAAGTATTATCTCGCATGGCCACCTTCCGCTCCTCTCCAGCCCGGTCCGATGCACTAGGTGCTACCTGAAATTGTTAAAATAATAGGGTGAGTCGCGAGACTCAGTGTGTAACCCTCATGCACCATTAGATTTGGGCCTTAACCCCACAGAACATATAACAAAATATAATATATCAGAAAATATACAAAGCCCAACCCAAATCCTAGGTTTCCATCCGCTACATGCCACCTGTACCAGCCATTCACACCATTGGGGATTTCTACAATCAACCCATACCGCTACACGCCATTGATGGCAGTCTTGCTGCTCATCGTCAGATCATGGTCGTGGCCACTACAACAGGTCATGGCAAAAGCCACTACAATAGGTCACGGCAAAAACCGCTACAACAGTTGACGGCAAAAACCGCTACAACAGGTCACGGCAAAAGCCGCTACAACAGAACACTTCCCCTTTCATAAAACCCAACCCCATGCAATCACAGAAAATCGGCATATTCATATCATTTAATCAGAACATTCACTTAGAATGACAGGGATCACTAACCTGGTGATTTACTTTTACCCTCTTTGGGTTTCAATCGTTATGCCGAGATTTCGGCATTAACCAGAATATAACAGATTAATAAACATATTTTAACAGGCAATCTATATGGTGTAGAAGTGTTACACACCTGATATCGCGTAGTTTACTCCCTTAGTTAAATCCTTACTATCTGGATCTACAACCTTTAGTCTAAAACCTTGCTCAAAAGCCAGAAGAATACGAAGATTTGGGCTCCCCTACATTCGGCCAAGGATTAATAAATACCCGAATTTACATGCTAAAAACAATAGATCTCCTTACCTTAAAATCCTAAAAGTAACACGATTCAAGTGTTATTGAACTCTGACTTAGAGATCTAAGCAAATGAATCCCCTTCAAATCCTGGAATGCCGCAAATGAGAGAAAACACGAGATTAGCTAACTATTTAACCATTCGGCTATAGTCTCCAAAAGCCGAAAAAATCAAAAGAAAACCCAAATCGATACTTACCTCTATAGAAGGTTTCGGCTATCCCTTGTAGAAAGATTCGGCAATCATAGAAGAAGATTGAAGCGTAGAAGATTATAGATCTAGGAGTTTTCGGCTTTTTAAGGAAATCCTGAAAAGATGAACTAGATGTGTTTTTCGACTTTTAGAAGAATTGAATGAGGAGTTTCGGCTTTTAATGAATGGTAGAAGAATAACAATGGAGATCAGAAGATACGGCTAAAAGGAAATTTCAAAGAAAAAGAATGAAAAGGTGAGAAAACAATGGTGATTTTCGGCTTTTGGAAGAGAAAATATGAGAAAAGAAAACAAGTGAGTTGGCCTTCAAATTTTCGGCATAGGAAGAGAAGAAAGAGTAGGGTTCCAATGCCAGAATTGATTAGCTATCCCCCCTATTTATAGAAATTTTGGCACTTACCTAACCTTGCAGATAAATCCTATCTTTTCTCCTTTATCTTAATCTACTAACTCATCTAAAAGAGACTTAATTATCTCTAACTCTTCCTTCCTTTATCAGCTTAATTATCCATATATTAAAACATGAAATAAATCCCTAAATAATAGCCTTGTGCCGTCCCCCCTAGCTCCTCTTTAAATGCCGGATTTGGCCCAGAAACATGGGCTCCAAGTGGCCAAAACTTGGGCCTCCTCCTTTACCAATGATGCCAACTCCCTTCCCTCTTAGTGGCGCCATTTTGCCACTGGGCCACAAGCCCAATCTTAATATTTTTAACATAGATAACTATCTTTAAAACTTATAATGCCCAAACAGAATTTTTTAACTGAGGTCTCAGCCTATTCCTGAGCCCAATTAATACCTCAATTCTCAATTTAACATATTTAAGCATTCATTACACAAAATGCACAGGCCCTAAAATTCAGGATGTTACATATTCACTAAAAGTGTCTAATAGTTATAGAACCTTAAAGTAAAAGTCCTTATGTTGCAATTAGACCATAAATAGCATGAGTGGATATATATGGACATTTATTAAGGTGTTTTAATGGTCTAATAACAAGATTAATTTAGTAATTTGGTTAATAACATGAAATAAATAAAACAAAAACCATAATTTGATAGTTATTATCTTTTCTAGCTGAAAATTAGAAGAAAGAACACCATTGTTAGGGTTTTTAAGGTCCGCCCATTGTTCTTGCTTAATTGTAAGTCGTTTTGACTCCCTTTTTAATGATTTGTATGTTTTTGTGATCGTTGCAACTAGTATTAGCTAGCCCAGTGTTAAATTGAGAAATGTGTAAAGTTAATCGTTAAAATGTGAAATAAATGAAAATTATGGGTTGTGTAACATCCCAAACCCGGCCCAAACATTACGACCGAATTTGGGTTGCTACCGAGAAACATTTTGAAATCTGTTCAAAACCGTTTTAAGTTTTGTCGAAAACCTTGTGTTTTCAAGTCTCTTGTTAAAAACCATACTTGGTGTTGTTTAGAAATATTTATTAAGTCGGGTTGTTTATAGATTGCAAATGTGCCCGATGGCATTTTTAAAACATATTACGTTTGATTGGGAAAAACATGTGAATTCATTTTTAACATAATTAAATAGTTTAAACAAATATTCAAAGCATGTAACAATAATAAAATAATTCTAGGAGGCCTTATTACAACTTACTTAAAATAACGAACATTAACATAAAATAAAACAAAGTCCAAGTTCATATAATTAAAATTTCCACTGCATGGCCACCTCGAGTCCATCCGGCTCCATCTCCGCGATCTACTCATCTGCAAAATGTTAAGGGAAGGGGTGAGTCACCAAGACTCAGTGTGTAAATCCCCCACCCGGAAAATACATCTCATACACAATTCATTAATAAACATGCTCATGCAACCCAACTAGTCATCCATACTCCTTTTCTACCCCGTGTGGTCAAAACCACTGATGACTTAAAGTCACAATTCAAATGATGGGGCCAACCCATCGTGTGGTCAAAACCACTGATGACCATAGTTCTCAATTCAAATGATGGGGCCAACCCATCCTGTGGTCAAAACCACTGATGACCGTAGGTCACAATTTATCAAATGTGGTCAAAACCACTGGTGGTGCCAAACCACTGGGACTTAGTCGCAATTAATCAATCGTTGTGGTCAAAACCACTGATGACCATAGGTCACAAATAGTCTGATGGGGCCAACCCATCTTGTGGTCAAAACCACTGACGACAGTCCATAATTCATCCCCCCTCCTCTCATCAATCCCACCATCACATGCTTATACATCAAATTTCATATATCATGTCGTAGTATTAAACATCATGTGATGGCATGCAAACATATATCAAAAATTACAAGTTAGGGGACTTACCCAAAATCCATGATTATGCCACAAGCTAATCACAACCAAAAGATCTAAGGCAAATAATAATAGCATGTAAATTAATAAAGTGTGTATAAAGATCTTACACACCTGCTTCTATCGAATTTCCTAGATCCCGAAGTTTCCAATCTACGTCGCTAGATCTCTTGTCCTATAATCGACCAAAAAGCATGGTTAGGGACTTAGGCCTATTCGGCCAAACCAAGTAATATCAGAGGTTCTTTTACGGCCTTACCTTGAACGGATTTGATTTCCAAACAAATCCCGAAGTCTTAATTAGCCCCTAAAACCATGGCACACTCATTAGTTCGATATTAAACAATAAACTTTTATCAAAGGCCCTTGGCCGAATGTGCTTACCAACTCACCCTTGGAAAAATAATTCCCGAAAGCTTCCCTTAATGGCTATGGCTTCCCTACAATTGCTTTAACCGTATTAATAAGGGTTTTAGGCCATTCGGCCATAATCATAGATTTAAAAAAATAAAACCATTCGGCCATGTCCACATACCTCTTACTAATGCTTGAAAAAGAATCCCGAAAGGAACCTGTGCTCCCTTGATATTCGACCAAAGTAACTCTAATAGAGAAGGAAAGATTTCGGCAAGAAAGGAATGGAGAGATTCGGCTAACTCAAAGTTGAAGGCTGGAATTTTGAGAAGAGAAAGAGGTAGGTTCGGCTAATAGGAATTAGAAAAAGAGAAAGAGGAGATGTAGGGAAGTGGTGGTGGTTTCGGCTTAGTAAAAGAAAAAGAAGCTGGAATCTTTTTGAACAATTTAGGCAATGTAACAAGGGGAAATTCAGCAGCAGCAAATTGGAGAGGAAAAATTGGTGAGTTTGGCACTTCTTTGCTATTAAAAATCAAATATGGATAGCCCCCAAGGAGTCCAAAAATCGGCAAACACTCCCTTATTCTGTGATAATTTCCAGCCTTGAATTATCACAAATAAATCTAACTTCATCATGTTTTTAATCTCCTAATCCCTTCACAATTTAATAGCAAATAAAACACTAATAGCTTCCCCCCCTCTTCCAGCCGAAAATAACAATAATAATAATAAAAATAAGCTTAATCTTATCACCTCTTCAAATAAATAATAAACAAAATAAAAGAACCCATGTGCTTATCAATTTCCTTTCAGCCGAATTTGAGAGTCCAAAATTGAATCAACATTCTCCCATTCACGCCAGCAGCAAAGAGGAAAAAAATTTAAAAATCCAAATGCTGCTTCTTGGACTCGAACCAGCGACCCCAAGCAGCAGCAGCAGCAGCCCCCTTTAAGCGCCCCAAACCAACTCTTCCCTTTGGACTTTCATGTCAAATATTCCCACCATTTATTTATAAAGCCTTATACCTGAGCCCTCTTCTCTTTTAGCGCCAAAGCCCAAAAAATAACACATCTTGCGTCCCTTGCATTTCGAACCCCAGAACTTCGTGTCAACACCCTTAAGTGGCACCCCAAGCCACTTCGCCCACCTGCCTTTCATATCAATAAGCCCCCCAGATTTAATTATAAAACCTTCCTATCTAACCCCATCATCGCATACAAAAATAAAACACGCAAAATGCTGCTCCAGCCGCTCGAACCAGCGCCCACCTTCACCTCCAGCTCCTAAGTGGCGCACGGGAACCACTTTGCCAAGGTCCTGCTTGTGTCAAAGACTCGCCCCAGCTCCTTTTAAGGCCTCCTTCCTTGTAACGCCAAAACCCAAAAATTAAAACCACTTTGCTGCCTCCTTGATTCGAACATGAGACCTTAAGGCGTCACCTTCCCACAGCCCCAAGTAGCGCCTCCATGCCACTCCACCAAAGACATTCTTGCGTCATAACCTTCCAATTAAATCTCTTAAGACCTTTAAAGCCAAGCTCCCCTTTTAACCACTGAAAACTAAAAATTTTCTAAGGCATCCCTTACCTCCTAGGGTTCTCCAAACCCCTAAAAATTCCTCTAACTTGACCATAAGCCTGCTAAACACTCGGGTTATGCTCCAAACGCATAACCCCTAAACCAGGGTGTTACAGTTCTACCCCCTTAAAAATAATTTCGTCCTCGAAATTACTTACTAACGAATAGTCGTACATCTTAACTCACCGTGCTACACTTATGCTGCGCACTCTGATCTTAATAGAACTATCTTACTTCCTAAGCACCATTTTTAAGTTCACAACCAAGGTTTCAGGCACTTCCCTAGTAAAACAAGAAAACTCTACAATAATCAAAGCAATTAAGGGTATTCCAGAAGTAAGGAACATACCCGTTGTCGTATCTGGCACATCCTCCTCCTCGCGACGGCCAACTGCATAAACCAACCTTGGTTGCCTCGCCTCTGCACCTTCAGCACCTCGGCCACGCCCGTTACCATTTCCATTACCTCTAGCTGCACCTCGACCCCCCTGTGGTGGTCCTTCATTTCTAACCTGAGCACGGTTCTGACCCTCTGGTTGATTCTTAGCTAACTTCCGAGGACAATCCCTTACACGGTGATCGAACGATCCACACTCAAAACATCCTCGATTACCATTCCAACACTCCCCCTTGTGAGGCTTGCCACACTTATCACACCGTGGCGGCCATTGAGGATTAGTAGCAGCAGCAGGCCTAGCAGCTTGATCCGACCCATCAAACCTCGTCCTCTTCTATTCATTACCCGAGAACCTTGAAGGTTCTGAGCTCCTCTTATTCCAATTCCGTTCTTGGTTCCGCTTAACGGACTGTCTTACCTCTTCAGCAACCTTTGATTTCTCTACTAAGACAGTAAACTCCCACTCATGCTGTGGAGCTATCATCATTCTCAGCTCATCTCTCAGCCCATCTTCGAATCTAACACAACGTTCATGCTCGGTACCCACCATACTACAAGCATACCTACTCAACCGGAGGAACTCGGCCTCATATTCCGCCACTGACTTATTTCCCTGAACCAGGTTCAAGAAAGCCTTTCGCTGTGCGTCTACATAGCTAGTTCCAATATACTTCCTTTGGTAGGCTTCCCTGAAGAATTCCCAAGTAAGGTTCTCTGCCACCGTTCCGTCCCTTACGGTGAGCCACCACTGGTAAGACTCATCCCGAAGCAAGGAGATAATACCCTTCAACTTCTCCTCAGCGGTGAAATCCAAATCACCCATAATCCTTTCAGTGGATTCCAACCAATACTCCGCCGCACTGGGCGCCACTCCAGAAACTCCTCTGAATACTTCTGCTCCGTTAGCCTGGAGTCGTTCAACTACAGACTTACGGGCTCCTGCACCTGCGCCAGCCTCAGTAACTCGTTCTAGTACCCGTAATATAGCTTGAGATACGACATCATTTCCACCAGTCTGATCTTGAAATTCAGTTTCTGCCGCCGGCAGATCCGGCATCTCATTACCAGACCCATGACCAGACCTTGCTGGTTCCGACAAGGTCATCCTACCCCTACCACGGCCACGCGGCGGACGTTCACGACCTCTAGAACTCATTCTAACGATTGTGTTTATCTGTTTAAGAATTTTATGCATTAGTAATTGTTCCACTTAATTATTCGCGGCGAAATTTTATGAAGAGTGTTTACTAGGGATTCTTTCGATCAAACAAAGTTTGTAACACCCTGGTTTTAAGGGTTAGATTTTTGGTGCTTAGCTCAGGTGTTGGCACACTTCAGTGTGTGGTTGGGTGAGTTTTAGGGGTCCTGAGAACCCTAGGTAGTGGTGGAATACTTTGGAAAATTTTTGATTTTCAGTGGTTAAAAGGGGAGCTTGGATAGAGGGGTCCTTAAGAGAAATTTTGGTGAAGTTTTGGCACAAAGATTGGTGTGGCAGAGTGGCAAGGAGGCGCCACATAAGGCATGGAGAAGTGACGCCTCAAGGGGGAGCTGGAAGGGGTCTCATGTTCGATTCACGAGGACAGCATATGAGGCTTTGTTTTTGCGTCAAGTTGGTAAGGTGATTGGACGGTTTTGAATGCTTAAAAGATGGAGGTAGACTTGGTCTTCCATTTTGAAATTCGGCTAGGAAAGGTGGGTTGTTGGGTGGACTCATTCAAAAAGATTTGAATGAGTGTTAATGAGGTGTTTTAGGAGAGAATCTTGGGATTTTGTGGGGAGGTTGGGTGTTGACCGAATTTTGTGTTCTTCTAAGGGGGAGCTATAACCGAATGTTATAAATAGGGGGTGCTCACCTTTGGTCATTTTTCTTTCAACCATTTGTTTTCTCCCTTGCCGAAAGTTCTTCCCTTTTCTTTATTTATTATTTCCCTAGTCCATTGCCGAAAGTGAGTCTAAGCAAACCCCTTTCCATCTTATTTCTTTGCAGTCGAAACTGGAAGAGGGCATAACCTTTTATGAACCTATATCCCTCTCCCTTCACGCCTTTTTCTTTTAAACCTTGCTTAAACTGAAATCATCCTTAAAAGACTGCCATTGCCGAATATCCCAACACCATCTAAGAGCCTTGCCGAATCATCCATTCTCACATTCTCTTCACTTTGGTTACAAGTCTCTGAGCCGAACCTTACTCTCTTGTGGTAGCCGAATTGGTGGGGAGCCCCTGAAGTTTTGGAGGAAGTCATGTTGGATTAATAGCTTGGTAAGGGGGTTTTGGTAAGGATAGTTATTAAGATTTGTTACTTAGTTTATGACTTGGGGTTTAACCGTTGTTCTGATTAAGTGTTCTGATGGAGGCAACAACCAGTCAAAGTGGGCAAGGGAAAGTCCCTATCCCGAAATTCAAAAAGAGAGCTGTCTCGGCGGTTCGTGATTGGCCACCGGGGTGTGGGCCAGCGGCAGGAGATAGCTATAGGCAGATAGCTGTAGTTTCGTTGAGTGATAGCATAGGGATCGAAAGCTTAGAACTACAAGTGATAAGGTGCCTAATCATCGCACTATTTCCTTCGGTTAATTGCTTGTTAATGCTTATGTTGGATAATCGGATATTGGGTGAGTAAGTTGGTGATATTATGTTATTGTGTTATATATATATATATATTTGGTGTGGTAATGGTATGAGCCGTATACTTATTTATATGATGACTTAACATGTGGCATTTACATACTTGCATGGGATTTGGATTGGATGGAGGAAGGAAGGGTGTACACATGATGTACGTGGTCTAATGTTAGCTCAGGCTACATTATCGCTTGATGGTTAGCTTTGTGCTACCTCAAGGGAGATGTTGGCTAGGTGCCCATCTCGACGGTTGATGGCTATGTGCATCACCGTGGACGGAGCATGTTGTTGGGATCACTTTGGTTGATCGGTGGCTCAGCCACGGCTTTGAGCAGCGAGCTTGCCAAGGTAAGGTTTATGGATCATGATGTGATCAGTGGTGGATTAGCCACGGCCTTGGGCAGGGAGTCTGCTAAGGTTGGTGCTACGGTTGGATAGTAGGTTGGGCTGAAATGCATTCTTGCATGTTTTGTTACGAGGACTGTGTGGGTATGGGCCAAGCCCATACGTGTGGAAATCTGTGTTGTGATTATGCACTGAGTCAGTGGACTCACTCTATTTTCCTAACTATTTCAGGTGATGCGTAGAATTGGACCGGGATCGGAGAGGACACATGGTGGCCCATGCAGAAAGAGGAATTTAAATATTTTTAAAGCTTGTTTATATTAAGTAATTAGGGCTGAAATGCATTCTTGCATGTTTTGTTACGAGGACTGTGTGGGTATGGGCCAAGCCCATACATGTGGAAATCTGTGTTGTGATTATGCACTGAGTCAGTGGACTCACTCTATTTTCCTAACTATTTCAGGTGATGCGTAGAATTGGACCGGGATCGGAGAGGACACATGGTGGCCCATGCAGAAAGAGGAATTTAAATATTTTTAAAGCTTGTTTATATTAAGTAATTGGTTTTAAATATTGATGTAATAAGGGCCTTTTGATTTTTATTTACTTTGGGGAATTATTTTATTATTATTTTAAATTATGATTGGATTATATTAAGTTACTAAGTGGAAACGAATTTATTATGACAACTTATTTATTCAAAATTAGTCTTATATATTCGCTAAAGTTTACTTTTTGGCATTTTATAATATTTATATGATATCAAAGTTTTTCTCATACAATATCAAATAAACATGGATTTTCAAAGGTTAATAAATTTACTGTTTTATTTTAAGGCAAAAAGAATTTTCCACCGTTTTTCCGCAGTGACATAACCAGATTCGGTCGTAGTGAATGGGCCGGGTTTGGGGATGTTACAATGTTTTAAGTCCTCTATCCTAGTTCACACAGAGAAAAACATCCATTCCCTAATACCTTTCATACCTATTCACTCTTTGGACATTTCTGTCTTGTTTCTATCCCAGGGGTACTTTCGTCATTTTCCTACAGGGGTATTTTCGTAATAAATCGGAGAATTTTTTTTTTACTTTCGTAATTCAGAACATTTTGAAGTTTCCCATAACTAGAGGGTTCTTTTCAAAGATTTCTCAAATTAAAGGTATGGCAAAAATTTGGAAACCAGGGGTATTTTGGTAATTTTGTCAATCAGGGGTAATTTCGTAAATTCCAAAAGTCTGGGTATATATTTTGAAATACAAAATTTTTGGATACTTTTGCAAAGTGAGAAAATTTTATTGAAATCGGGGTAGTCTGGTAATTTTAGAAATCAAGGGCATTTTCGTAATTTCGCCACTAGGGGCATTTTGGTAATTTTGGTAAACCGGGAATATTTTGAAAATTTCCAAAAATAAATTTGTCCTACTATTTAAAAGAAGTATTTCAGTGATTTTAAAACTAGAGTTTCCATAAAACATGGCTAATCCCTTTCGGGTTTTATTTATTGTGTTTAGCCTATGACCGAGTCTTCTTGGTTAGGGTGAACCGAAGCTACGCACCAGGTAGGAATCCCGCGAAGAGGAGGTGAGTCATGAGGACTGCTTAAGTACCAAGCTCTTCTGGATCCAATCCTAGACATGTGCACCAAGGTTACCACACCCTAACTCGGCGACTTGGTCCTAGGTTTGTTTAATTAGGCTTTTAAAGTTTTATGTCCTTGTTGGGGTAAACTAATCCTAAGGTTTAAAGTACTTATCACTATCTACGTTCCATGCTTCCTACCCTTCTACAGAAAATAAATCATACAGAAGTTAGGATTACTTACCTGGGCAGATAGGTGCTGGAGACTCGGTGCCATGCTATTCAGAACCAAAAATATTTCTCAAAGGCCTACTAAAACATTTTGGGCCTTGGGCCCCCACAGCCGAGCTTTGAACTGGGCTCTGATACCAATTTGTAACATCCCAAACCCGGCCCAAACATTACGACCGAATTTGGGTTGCTACCGAGAAAACATTTTGAAATCTCTTCAAAACCGTTTTAAGTTTTGTCGAAAACCTTGTGTTTTCAAGTCTCTTGTTAAAAACCATACTTGGTGTTGTTTAGAAATATTTATTAAGTCGGGTTGTTTATAGATTGCAAATGTGCCCGATGGCATTTTTAAAACATCTTACGTTTGATTGGGAAAAACATGTGAATTCATTTTTAACATAATTAAATAGTTTAAACAAATATTCAAAGCATGTAACAATAATAAAATAATTCTAGGAGGCCTTATTACAACTTACTTAAAATAACGAACATTAAAATAAAATAAAACAAAGTCCAAGTTCATATAATTAAAATCTCCACTGCATGGCCACCTCGAGTCCATCCGGCTCCATCTCCGCGATCTACTCATCTGCAAAATGTTAAGGGAAGGGGTGAGTCACCAAGACTCAGTGTGTAAATCCCCCACCCGGAAAATACATCTCATACACAATTCATTAATAAACATGCTCATGCAACCCAACTAGCCATCCATACTCCTTTTCTACCCCGTGTGGTCAAAACCAATGATGACTTAAAGTCACAATTCAAATGATGGGGCCAACCCATCGTGTGGTCAAAACCACTGATGACCATAGGTCACAATTTATCAAATGTGGTCAAAACCACTGGTGGTACCAAACCACTGGGACTTAGTCACAATTAATCAATCGTTGTGGTCAAAACCACTGATGACCATAGGTCACAAATAATCTGATAGGGCCAACCCATCTTGTGGTCAAAACCATTGACGACAGTCCATAATTCATCCCCCTCCTCTCATCAATCCCACCATCACATGCTTATACATCAAATTTCATATATCATGTCGTAGTATTAAACATCATGTGATGGCATGCAAACATATATCAAAAATTACAAGTTAGGGGACTTACCCGAAATCCATGATTATGCCACAAGCTAATCACAACCAAAAGATCTAAGGCAAATAATAATAGCATGTAAATTAATAAAGTGTGTATAAAGATCTTACACACCTGCTTCTATCGAATTTCCTAGATCCCGAAGTTTCCAATCTACGTCGCTAGATCTCTTGTCCTATAATCGACCAAAAAGCATGGTTAGGGACTTAGGCCTATTCGGCCAAACCAAGTAATATCAGAGGTTCTTTTACGGCCTTACCTTGAACGGATTTGATTTCCAAACAAATCCCGAAGTCTTAATTTGCCCCTAAAACCATGGCACACTCATTAGTTCGATATTAAACAATAAACTTTTATCAAAGGCCCTTGGCCGAATGTGCTTACCAACTCACCCTTGGAAAAATAATTCCCGAAAGCTTACCTTAATGGCTATGGCTTCCCTACAATTGGTTTAACCGTATTAATAAGGGTTTTAGGCCATTCGGCCATAATCATAGATTTTAAAAAATAAAACCATTCGGCCATGTCCACATACCTCTTACTAATGCTTGAAAAAGAATCCCGAAAGGAACCTGTGCTCCCTTGATATTCGACCAAAGTAACTCTAATGGAGAAGGGAAGATTTCGGCAAGAAAGGAATAGAGAGATTCGGCTAACTCAAAGTTGAAGGTTGGAATTTTGAGAAGAGAAAGAGGTAGGTTCGGCTAATAGGAATTAGAAAAAGAGAAAGAAGAGATGTAGGGAAGTGGTGGTGGTTTCGGCTTAGTAGAAGAAAAAGAAGTTGGAATCTTTTTGAACAATTTAGGCAATGTAACAAGGGGAAATTCGGCAGCAACAAATTGGGGAGGAAAAATTGGTGAGTTTGGCACTTCTTTGCTATTAAAAATCAAATATGGACAGCCCCCAAGGAGTCCAAAAATCGGCAAACACTCCCTTATTTTGTGATAATTTCCAGCCATGAATTATCACAAATAAATCTAACTTCATCATGTTTTTAATCTCCTAATCCCTTCACAATTTAATAGCAAATAAAACACTAATAGCTTCCCCCCCTCTTCCAGCTGAAAATAACAATAATAATAATAAAAATAAGCTTAATCTTATCACCTCTTCAAATAAATAATAAACAAAATAAAAGAACCCATGTGCTTATCAATTTCCTTTCAGCCCAATTTGAGAGTCCAAAATTGAATCAACATTCTCCCATTCACGCCAGCAGCAAAGAGGAAAAAAATTTAAAAATCCAAATGCTGCTTCTTGAACTCGAACCAGCGACCCCAAGCAGCAGCAGCAGCCCCCTTTAAGCGCCCCAAACCAACTCTTCCCTTTGGACTTTCATGTCAAATATTCCCACCATTTATTTATAAAGCCTTATACCTGAGCCCTCTTCTCTTTTAGCGCCAAAGCCCAAAAAATAACACATCTTGCGTCCCTTGCGTTTCGAACCCGAGACCTTCATGTCAACACCCTTAAGTGGCGCCTCAAGCCACTTCGCCCACCTGCCTTTCATGTCAATAAGCCCCCCAGATTTAATTATAAAACCTTCCTATCTAACCCCATCATCGCATATAAAAATAAAACACGCAAAATGCTGCTCCAGCCACTCGAACCAGCGCCCACCTTCACCTCCAGCTCCTAAGTGGCGTACGGGAACCACTTTGCCAAGGTGCTGCTTGTGTCAAAGACTCGCCCCAGCTCCTTTTAAGGCCTCCTTCCTTGTAACGCCAAAACCCAAAAATTAAAACCACTTTGCTGCCTCCTTGATTCGAACATGAGACCTTAAGGCGTCACCTTCCCACAACCCCAAGTAGCGCCTCCATGCCACTCCACCAAAGACATTCTTGCGTCATAACCTTCCAATTAAATCTCTTAAGACCTCTAAAGCCAAGCTCCCCTTTTAACCACTGAAAACTAAAAATTTTCTAAGGCATCCCTTACCTCCTAGGGTTCTCCAAACCCCTAAAAATTCCTCCAACTTGACCATAAGCCTGCTAAACACTCGGGTTATGCTCCAAACGCATAACCCCTAAACCAGGGTGTTACAGGTTGTTAGGGGCATTATGGTAAATCGGCTAGCATGGGTCTATTGTGAATTTCACTAATTTGTGATTTTATACAATAAGGACTAAATTATAAAAATGTGAAAATTTTGGGGCAAAAGTGTAAATGTGTTTTAAAGTAAGTTTTGGATTAAATTGAATGAAAAGATGATTGAATAAGTCAATTTTGAATATATTTAGATCAAGGAAAGCAAAATACGGACTTGGACCGGAGAAAAGATAAAGTTATTGACTAATTGACTTATTTCGTAGTTTACACATCCGAGGTAAGTTCGTATGTAATAAGCATTGTTACAATTATGCTTTAAATGCTTTGATATTGCATAAATTGTGCATACGAGATTAAAGTTATGTTTGACGACGAGTCTGCTATATATAGCACTTAGTGTGCGACATCGAGATAGCTTCGGCTATGTATGACACTTAGTGTGTGTAACACCCCTTACCCTAGACCGTTGCCGGAGTCGAGCACGAGGCATTACTAGACTTAACTTACTAGTTTGGGACATAATAATTAAAACTGTCCATCTGCGTCATGTTCACTAAATCGATTATAACTTGAGTTACGAAGCTCGAAATCTAGATCCGTAAATTTTCTTTGAAACCAGACTCATATATCTTCTTACTATAATTTTTCCAGAATTTTTGGTGAGGCCAATTAGTACAGTTTATTAGTTAAAGTCTCCCCTATTACACAGTTCGACAGTTCTGACCTCTCTTCACTAAAAATCAATTATCTCATAATATACAACTCTTTTTCCTATATTGTTTTTTTATATAAAACTAGACTCAATAAGATTTAATTCTATATCTCATGCACAACCTAATTCCATTTCTACTATTTTTGGTGATTTTTCAAAATCACGTCACTGCTGCTGTCCAACTATTCCCCTGCATATAATATCACCAACTTAAGCATGATCAAGCCATATTTATGCATATAAGTATAGCCATTTTCGCATGGCTTCCATACATTATAAGTTTGTTTTTATACAAAACTCCAAGAAGTAAATTAGCTTATACATGCCATGGACCTTGGGTTCAAAAACAAAAAGGTACCAAAAAAAAGATGATAATGTGACTGACTTCGACGACAATCCTCGAGTTTGAGCTTCAACTTCAAAATCTAATGAACAATACATAAAACACACCAAGTAAGCTATTATAGCTTAATAAGTTTAAGCAATTTAAATTCATTGAATAATATAGACAAAATTTCATTCAAAATTTCGAAACCTAAACTTTTGGTAGCATCCATACAAATCATCCCAAACCATAATAAAAATTGAATTTATAATCACATCATATACTTCTAACAATTTCCATATATACACCACATGATAAATAACTAATATTTATATCATATACTTACCAAATTTTCTATTTGCATTTCAAGCTACTAAAAATCTCAAATTAATAGGTATATTACATACCTTTAATTTACTTACCCTTTCAAACTAAATCGTTCATACATACCCTGTAATAATGCATTTCTTACATTTCCGTATGCATAATAACATTACTCATAAATCATTTAACGAATCTTATACTTACACAATTGTTGATAAAATTTAGTAACGTATTGCTCACATAGAGCCGTTACTCAATACTCTCGTAATGTATCACTCGCATAGAGCCGTTACACAATATTTCTTGTAACGTATTGCTCACATAGAGCCGTTACTAATTTATCCGCACACATAGTGCTAATTATAAAATTTTCTCCTCTTATATTTCATATATAAATATCCACACATTATAATTAGGACCGAACCCAAGTATGTATATTTCAAACCAAATTCTTTTTCCTACAATCTAACATTATATTCGGTCACACTCAATTAAACCCATAATTGCATATTCAATCGCCTCCATCATCGATTTCATATTAGTCAAACATACATTCAGCCCATGCACTTATTAAATCTTAACTCTGTCACATTGGTAAAATTTACCTATCTTTATACACATCTCAACCATCTAATGTATGACCATATATATATATATATATATATATTATTCAATTACAACCTTCACCTACTTCAAAGTCCACATTTAACTACATTTCAAACCATAAATATTCATCCATCCCAAGTATATTAATTTCATACATAAATCAATCACATAATTTGGCTAATATATATATATATATATGTATATATATATATATATTGCCCAATATCACATTCGGCCTTGACATTATTAAGCAACTAACAATTCCTTGAATTTATTCATATCCCAATTTAGTATTTCTCACATCTATTAGTATGATTATCATACAAACTCACATTTCATGCAAATAAATCTAAACCTCCAACAACCACACAATCGGCTACTTATACTAATTTTATAGATACATTCAGAAATGTGATATCAATACACTTACCACCATCTAACTTGAGCATATAACATGGTATAAAATTCAATTTAACCCAATTGCTTAAAACTTACCTCGATAGTTGTCAAATTAAGCTTCCCGGGTACTCGTTTAATTTAGACTTCCCCCGTTTCATTTCCAAATCTTTCCTTCCTTGATCTAAACAAAGTTCGAAAAGAGTCCATTCAAATTGATTTCATTCATTTCAATACGAACACATAATTGTACCATACTCTTTTGAGCTAAACCGAATACTCCTCAAGCTCAATTAAGTCCCCTTATAACATTTAAAATTAGTCATAGTATATAATTTATCAATTTGCCAATTTACCAATTTACCCCTTTAGTTTCATTTTCTTGTAATTTAGTCCCCAAACACAAACTCACAAAATATTTAAAATTTGAACCTAATCCTTAATGGCCGAATATTACTCCCCCTTGTACAAATCCATATAACTCAATTATTATGCATTTTAGACCCTTCACTAATTATTTTTCACAATTTGAACCATCATGCCCTACTTCATTTACAACTTCCTTATCAAAATATGTTGATCTCAACCATTTATAAACTAATTTTCCATCAAGCAAAAGAAATCAAGAACGTTCAACAATAGTCGAATTCATAGCATGTTAAATCTCAAAAATTCCAACATGGGTTCAAAAATGCTCAAGACAAGGGACTCTAAAATGTAAGAATTCTCAATAATTATGCTTAAATACTAACCTTAGGATAGCATGAAAGTGCCGAAAATGAGAATTCAAGCTCCCCTTTTCTTCTAAAATTCGGCAATGAAAAAAAAACCAAGATAGAAGATGAACATTACCCCTAGTTGTTTTATGTTTCTTTATTTTAATTAAATTATAAAACTAATATAATACCCCTACTAAAATAAAATAGTTGAATTCAATATATTAGCAATCATCATGCCGTCCACTACCACATGAAATGGGTTATTTGACATGCAAGTCCATTCTTGCATGATACAATTCAATTAAATCATTCCACTTAATAATGACTACTTCTACTTCTTTAACTATTTAATCCTTTCATTTAAAAATAATCACCCAAACACACAAATTTCGAAAGTAAAAAATTTAACACATGCTTGACCACATAACATAGACATCAATTTAATCATAAAAATATATATATTTTTTTAATTCGGATTCGTGGTTCCGAAACCACCGTTCCGATTAGAGTCGAAACTGGGCTGTTACAACTCTCTCCTCCTTAAGAAATTTTCGTCCCCGAAAATCTTACCGACAATTAAGTGTGGATATCATTCTTTCATTGATTCCTCAGTCTCCCAGGTTGCTTCCTTTACTCCATGCTTATGCCACAAAACTTTAACTAACGATATCCTTTTATTTCGTAACTCTTTCACTTCACGAGCTAAGATGCAAATCGGTTCTTCTTCATAAGTCATATCGGGCTGAATTTCCACCTCTGATGGACTAATCACATGAGAAGGATCGGATCTGTAATGTCGTAACATTGACACGTGGAAGACATTATGAATCTTATCTAATTCAGATGGCAACCTCAACCTGTATGCAACCGGTCCAATACGCTCTATAACCTCATATGGCCCAATAAATCTTGGACTCAGCTTTCCCTTACGGCCGAATCTGAGTATTTTCTTCCATGGTGAAACTTTCAAAAATACTCGATCTCCAACCTGAAATTCGATGTCTTTACGTTTCATGTCCGCATATGACTTTTGACGATCTGATGCAGCCTTTAAACTATCACGGATTACTGCCACCTTCTGTTCAGTCTCTTTAATCAAATCAACCCCGTGTATCTTGTTTTTGCTGAGCTCGGTCCAGTATAATGGTGTACGACACTTACGACCGTACAAAGCTTCGTAGGCTGCCGTTTTAATACTTGATTGAAAGCTATTATTATACGCAAATTTAATCAAAGGCAAATATTGTTCCCAGGTACCCTCAAACTCAAGAACGCAACATCTCAACATATCCTCCAGTACTTGAATAACACGCTCGGATTGACCATCCGAATGAGGGTGAAAAGTTGTACTAAAGTGTAACTTGGTACCTAAAGCTTCCTGCAATTTCTTCCAAAACTGCGATGTGAACCTCGGGTCTCTGTCCGAAACAATGGAAATCGGCACACCATGTAATCTCACAATTTGAGATACATACAACTCAGCAAGTTTATCGAGCGAATAGTCCGTACGAACTGGAACAAAGTGAGCTAATTTGGTTAGTCTATCCACTATAACCCAGACAGCATCTTTCTTGCTCGGTGTCGTAGGCAAACCGAATACAAAATCCATAGCAATTCTACCCCATTTCCATTCAGGTTCATAATTGGCTGAAGTAGTCCTGATGGAACTTGATGCTCGGTTTTCACTTGCTGACAAATTAAGAACTTCGAGACAAATTCAGATATGTCCCGTTTCATACCAGGCCACCAATAGAACTGTTTCAAATCATTATACATTTTCATGCTACCCGGATGTACAGATAATCGACTATTATGAGCCTCATTCAATATCATTTGAATCAACTCCATATTCCTCGGAACATATACTCGGCCTTTGAATTTCAGACAGTCATTCACATCAATCCGAAACTCTGACTCAACGTTACTTTCACACTGAACTCGTCTTGCCAACAAGTCTTTGTCAACTTTCTGGGCATCGCTAACTTGTCGAATAAACAACAGTCTTGCTTTTAATTCGGCTACTATCGAACCATCACCCGACATAGCCATATGTGCGTTCAATGCACGAAGAGCAAATAATGACTTCCAACTTAAAGCATCTGCAGCAACGTTAGCCTTTCCCAGGTGATAATCAATCACGAGCTCATAATCTTTCAACAACTCTAACCATCGTCGCTGTCTCAAATTCAGGTCCCTCTGAGTCATTAAATACTTTAGACTCTTGTGATCCGAATAGATGTGACATTTCTCACCAAATAAATAGTGACGCCATATCTTCAAAGCAAAGACTATAGCGGCCAATTCAAGATCATGAGTCGGGTAATTTCTCTCGTGCGGTTTCAACTGTCTCAAAGCATAGGCTACGACTTTACCTTCTTGCATCAATATACAACCCAGCCCATTTAAAGATGCATCGCTGAAAACAACAAACTCCTTACCCGATTCTGGCTGAACGAGTACCGGAGCCTCCGTTAACAAGGTTTTCAGTTGATTAAAACTCTTCTAACACTTTTCCCAAACTTTACATCTTTCTGAAGTAGCTTTGTCATCGGAGATGCTATCATAGAAAACCCTTTCACGAAGCGTCTATAATATCCAGCTAACCCTAAAAAGCTACGAACCTCAGAAACATTTCGCGGAGGTTTCCAATCAAGTATTGAGGAGACTTTACCCGGGTCAACCCGAATACCCGATGCTGAAAAAACATGTCCGAGAAAATTGACTTCACTCAACCAGAACTCACACTTGCTAAATTTCGCGTACAATTGTTTATCACGCAAAATCTACAACACCAACCTCAAATGCTCAGCATGTTCAATTTCATCTCGTGAATAGATCAGTATATCATCTATAAAAACAACCACAAACCGATCTAGATACTGCCTGAATACCCAATTCATCAAGTCCATAAAAACTGCCGGGGCGTTAGTGAGCCCAAACGGCATCACTAAGAATTCATAGTGACTATATCTTGTTCGAAAAGCAGTCTTTGGTATATCCGATTCCCAAACTCGCAACTGATAATATCCCAACCTCAAATAATTTTTTGAGAACACTGAAGCTCCCTTAAGTTGATCAAATAAATCGTCGATACGTGGCAATGGGTATTTATTCTTTACGGTAACTTTATTGAGCTGTCGATAATCAATACACATTCTCAAAGTTCCGTCCTTCTTTTTCACAAATAGAACGGGCGCACCCCAGGGAGAAAAACTAGGTCGAGCGAAACCTTTATCTGACAATTCTTGCAACTGAGCCTTCAATTCTTTTAATTCAATCGCTGCCATTCTATACGAAGCTATCGAAATCGGGGTAGTCCCTGGTACTAATTCAATACCAAATTCTACCTCACGAGCAGGGGGCAATCCCAGTAATTCTTCCGGAAATACATCAGGGTATTCACAAACAACCGGTACTAATTCAATCTTCTTTTCGGTTACCTTGCTGTCAATCACATATGCAAGATAAGCTTCACAGCCCTGTTTCAAATACTGCTGAGCTGACGTCGAAGATATAACAGCTGGTAATCCATTCAAATCCGCTGATTCGATTCAAACTATCTCATTATTCTGGCATCTTAGATCAATAGTCTTCCGTCTGCAATTGACTACTGCATCGTGAATTGTTAACCAATCCATACCGAGAATAATGTCAAACTCATCAAAAGGAAGCATTAGATCGGCCGGAAAACACATCTCTCGAATCATTAAGGGGCAGTTCTTGTACACTTTATCAACTAATACCCACTGACCCAAAGGGTTTGAAACCCGAATCACAAGCTCAATAGACTCAACAGGTAGAGTCTTACTGGATACTAATGTCTCGCACACATATGAGTGAGTTGAACCGGGGTCAATCAAAGCAGTTACATTAGTATCAAAAAGAGTAAAAATACCGGTAATGACATCGGGGGATGAAGCCTCCTCTCTGGTATGGATGGCGTAAGCTCTAGCTGGTACACGAGCATCTGATCGAACAAGCGCATCTGAAGCCCCCTCTATGCACCACTCCTACCTCCCCTAAAACGAGATGATCTACCTCGAGCCGTAGCACAGCTCGGCCTCGCATTCTGAACAGTACCCCTTCCAGCGATCTTCGGGCAATCTCGAATGAAGTGATCCTGTGAGCCACACTTATAACACGTGCAAGAAATAGATTTACCCCAACACTCTCCATGATGTCGCCTGCCACACTGCTGACACTTTGGTTTGCTCAATTTCTCATTATCCATACTTGCAACTGATGTAGCCCGAGAACTCACTGGCGGCCGTTCTCGTATAGAAATCCCAGTGTTAGGCTTGAATCGACCACCGTCATTCTTAAACTTCTTCATAGACATCTATGAAAAGTGTCTTTAGATTCAAACTCGGCTTTTTGTTTTTCCTTTCCCAGTTCTTCAGCTTTACAAAGCTCGTTCAACCAGCACAACGAACTCATTAATTCCCAGAATACCAACCAAAAGCTTTATATCCTCGTTTAAACCATCCTCGAATCTCTGGCACATAGCAGCTTCTGACGAAACGCACTCGCGAGCATAGCGACTAAGTCGCACAAATTTGCGATCATATTCGGATACAGTCATGCGGCCCTGTTTGAGCTCAAGGAATTCTTTGCGCTTAGAGTCAGTAAAGCGCTGGATTATATATTTCTTACGAAATTCTACTTGAAAGAAGTCCCAGGTAACCCTTTCTTTTGGGACAACTGACACGAGCGTATTCCACCAGTAGTAGGCAGAATCCCATAACAAGGATATAGCACACTTCAAACATTCATCGGGGGTGCAGGACAGTTCGTTGAATACATGAATGGTGTTATCGAGCCAAAATTCGGCTCTCTCCGCATCATCGTCATCCTCAGCTCTAAATTCCTGAGCTCCGTGTTTCCTAGTACGGTCAACCAGAGGTTTAGTTACTCTGTCAAGATTAGCAACTGGAGGTACCACAGATGTTACTGGGGGTACATTCGGATCTTGAGGTAGTTGAACAGCCGGAGTGGTTCGTAAGTAATGACTGAACCAATCATTAATCATATTATGGAAGGCCTATTTTACCCTCTCATCTGGGCCACTCGCAGTAGGTCGAGATTCTTCCGGCGCAGTCCCTTGCGCGGGAACAGGCGCCACACTCTTGACATCATCAGCTAATGCTTGCTTGAGATCCGGATCTATTACTATATGGAAGAAACAAATACATTTATCTATCAGAAGTCATCACATTATCTTATCACAAAATATGGCATGTATAGCTAGACCTTTACGCGCTACGTTAGTCCAAGAACCGACTAAACTGTTGCTCTGATACCAATAAAATGTAACACCCCTTACCCGAGATCGTTGCCGGAGTCGAGCACGAGGCATTACTAGACTTAACTTACTAGTTCCGAACATAATAATTAAAACTATCCATCTGTGTCATGTTCACTAAATCTATTATAACTTGAGTTACGAAACTCGAAATCTAGATCTGTAAATTTTCCTTGAAACTAGACTCATATATCTTCTTACTGTAAATTTTCTAGAATTTTTGGTGTGGTTAATTAGTACAGTTTATTAGTTAAAGTCTCCCCTATTACACAATTTGACAGTTCTGACCTCTCTTTACTAAAAATCAATTATCTCATAATATACAACTCTTTTTCCTACATCGTTTTTTTATATAAACATAGACTCAATAAGATTTAATTCTATATCTCATGCACAACCTAATTCCATTTCTACTATTTTTGGTGATTTTTCAAAATCATGTCACTGCCGCTATCCAACTATTTCCCTGCATATAATATCACCAACTTAAGCATGATCAAGCCATATTTATGCATATAAGTATAGCCATTTTCGCATGGCTTCCATACATTATAAGTTTGTTTTTATACAAAAAACCAAGAAGTAAATTAGCTTATACATGCATGGACCTTGGGTTCAAAAACAAAAAGGTACCAAAAAAAAGATGATAATGTGACTGACTTCGACGACAACCCTCGAGCTTGAGCTTCAACTTCAAAATCTAATGAACAATACATAAAACACACCAAGTAAGCTATTATAGCTTAGTAAGTTTAAGCAATTTAAATTCATTGAATAATATAGACAAAATTTCATTCAAAATTTCGAAACCTAAATTCTTGGTAGCATCCACACAAATCATCCCAAACCATAATAAAAATTGAATTTATAATCACATCATATACTTCTAACAATTTCCATATATCAACACCACATGATAAATAACTAATATTTATATCATATACTTACCAAATTTTTTATTTGCATTTCAAGCTACTAAAAATCTCAAATTAATAGGTATATTACATACCTTTAATTTACTTACCCTTTCAAACTAAATCATTCATACATACCCTGTAATAATGCATTTATTACATTTCCGTATGCATAATAACATTACTCATATAAATCATTTAACGAATCTTATACTTACACAACTGTTGATAAACTTTAGTAACGTATCGCTCACATAGAGCCGTTACTTGACATTTTCCGTAACGTATCGCTCACATAGAACCGTTACTCAATATTCATCGTAACATATCGCTCACAGAGAGCCGTTACTCAATACTCTCGTAATGTATCGCTCACATAGAGTCGTTACACAATATTTCTCGTAATGTATCGCTCACATAGAGCAGTTACTAATTTATCCGCACACATAGTGCTAATTATAAAATTTTCTCCTCTTATATTTCATATATAAATATCCACACATTATAATTAGGACCGAACCCATGTATGTATATTTCAAACCAAATTCTTTTTCCTATAATCTACCATTATATTCGGTCACACTCAATTAAACCCACAATTGCATATTCAATCACCTCCATCATCTATTTCATATTAATCAAACATACATTCAGCCCATGCACTTATTAAATCTTAACTCTGTCACATTGGTAAAATTTACCTATCTTTATATACATCTCAACCATCTAATGTATGACCATATATATATATATATAGAGTTACTTATTCAATTACAACCTTCACCTACTTCAAAGTCCACATTTAACTATTTTTCAAACCATAAATATTCATCCATCCCAAGTATATTAAATTCATACATAAATCAACCACATAATTTGGCTAATATATATATATATATATATATATAGTGCCCAATATCACATTTGGCCTTGACATTATTAAGCAACTAACAATTCCTTGAATTTATTCATATCCCAATTTAGTATTTCTCACATCTATTAGTATCATTATCATACAAACTCACATTTCATGCAAATAAATCTAAACCTCCAACAACCACACAATCGGCTACTTATACTAATTTTATAGATACATTCGGCAATGTGATATCAATACACTTACCACCATCTAACTTGGGCATATAACATGGTATAAAATTCAATTTAACTCAATTGCTTAAAACTTACCTCGATAGTTGTCAAATTAAGCTTCCCGGCTACTCGTTTAATTTAGACTTCCTCCGTTTCGTTTCCAAATCTTTCCTTCCTTGATCTAAACAAAGTTCAAAAAGAGTCCATTCAAATAGATTTCATTCATTTCAATACGAACACATAATTGTACCATTTCTTTTTATTCATTCCAACATGTAACAATTCATACTCTTTTGAGCTAAACCGAATACTCCTCAAGCTCAATTAAGTCCCCTTATAACATTTAAAATTAACCATAGTATATAATTTATCAATTTTCCAATTTACCAATTTACCCCTCTAGTTTCATTTTCTTGTAATTTAGTCCCCAAACACAAACTCACAAAATATTTAAAATTTGAACCTAATCCTTAATGGCCGAATATTACTCCCCCTTGTACGAATCCATATAACTTAATTATTATGCATTTTAGACCCTTCACTAATTATTTTTCACAATTTGAACCATCATGCCATACTTCATTTACAACTTCCTTATCAAAATATGTTGATCTCAACCATTTATAAACTATTTTTCCATCAAGCAAAACAAATCAAGAACATTCAACAATAGCCGAATTCATAGCAAGCTAAATCTCAAAAATTCCAACATGGGTTCAAAAATGCTTAAGACAAGGGACTCTAAAATGTAAGAATTCTCAATAATTATGCTTAAATACTAACTTAGGATAGCATGCAAGTGCCGAAAATGAGAACTCAAGCTCCCTTTTCTTCTAAAATTCAGCAATGAAAAAAAAATCAAGATAGAAGATGAACATTTCCTCTAGTTGTTTTATGTTTCTTTATTTTAATTAAATTATAAAACTAATATAATACCCCTACTAAAATAAAATAGTTGAATTTAATATATTAGCAATCATCATGCCGTCCACTACCACATGAAATGGGTTATTGGACATGCAAGTCCATTCTTGCATGATACAATTCAATTAAATCATTCCACTTAATAATGACTACTTCTACTTCTTTAACTATTTAATCCTTTCATTTAAAAATAATCACCCAAACACACAAATTTTGAAAGTAAAATATTTAACACATACTTGACCACATAACATAGACATCAATTTAATCATAATATATATATATATTTTAATTCAGATTCGTGGTTCCGAAACCGCCGTTCTGATTAGAGTCGAAATTGGGCTGTTACAGTGTGAGATTCGAGATAGCTCCGACTATGTATGGCACTTAGTGTGCGAGATTAAAATAGCTTCGGCTATGTAATGGCACTTAGTGTGTGAAATATCAGGTATTCGACAGTATTCCGAAAAGGTATGAGTTCATTACGAATTTGTACAAGTATGTACATGTAAAGTATGAGATTCAAATAGAAGAAGTTATAAAGTTTGCATTTAAGCATATGAATAAGCATGTGAAAGGTTTGTTAGTAATCATGAATTACATGTTATTATGTTTAAATTGATGAATGGTGTATTTGTGATTAGTTAAGTTTATATCATACGATCTTACTAAGCTATAGAGCTTCCTTTGTTTATTTTCCATGTCTTATAGTGATTTCAAAGCTAGCTCAGATTTGGGGATCGTCAGATGCTACGTCACAATATCTAACCATCACTTTGGAACTTTTGAGCTTATGGTTTGGTTATATGGCTTGTATAGGAGCTATGGTCATATTAGTTATGTTTTGGAAATGAGTTTTGCCATTTGAGATGGTTTGTAAATGTATATGTCTTGGTTTGTGTATATGCCATGAAAGTTGGCTTGGTTTGGTATGTTTAAGCCTAGTGTATGTACATATAAATATATGACTTATATTATGAGGTTTGTGGTATCCATGCTTGTGAATTGGTACAAAAAGATATATGTTTGGTAAATGTTTATAGATGTGTTATGCTATTTTGTGATGTGTTTAATGTTGCTTGGAAATGGTTGATGAATTGATGATGTTGTGATTAAGGTTTAGGCTAAGAAATGCTTAGATGAAATGGTAGGAATTATGTTTGATTTGGTTGTTTTGGGTTTCCTATTATGCTTTGTTTTGGTGCCATATGTGTAGGTGAAGGTGTGTATCAAATGGGGTGGCAAAATGGCTTGGTAAATAGCCTATTTTTGTCCACACGGGCAGAGACACGGGCGTGTGCCTCAGCCGTGTGTGACACACAGTCATGATACACGACCGTGTGTCACCTGGTGTTGTTATTGAAATGAAGTCAGTATGCTCCACATGGTCTCACACACGGGCGTGTGATCGGCTGTGTGGCATAAGTCAGTATACCCCTTAATTGGCACACAGCCTAGCACACGGACATGTGACTTGGCTGTGTTGCATAAGTCAGTATACCCTACAGGTTTGGCACTGCCTAGCACACGACATGGCACATGGACATGTGTGGCCACTTCGAAGGGCACACGGGCGTGTGACTTGGTCGTGTTGCATAAGTCAGTATAGCCTACAGGTTTGGCACGGCCTGGCACATGGGCGTGTGTGGCCACTTCAAAGGGCACACGGGCGCCTGGTTGGCTGTGTGACCTAAGTCAGTAACCTCACTTGTTTGGACACGGGCTAGGACACGACCATGTGCTCCTATTTCGAATGTCTACACGGCCTGTGACACAGGCGTGTCTGGTGGCCTTGTGAGACACACGGCCTGGACACACGGGCGTGTGTCCCCTGTTTTTTAGAAAAATTTTATAAGTGTTAAAAAACTTCTCGAGTTATCTGTTTAATCTCGAACCACTATCAATGTATGTCTAAGGCCTCATAGGCTCGTTTAAGGGACACTATGATTGATTGTGATTGAATTGTATTCAAATTGATAAATTGCATATGAAACGTATGTTTATAAGTGTTAAAAGTTCGGTAATTCTCCGTAACCCTATTTTGACAGTAAATATGGATGAGGGGTGTTACATTTATTGGTATCAGAGCTACAGTTTAGTTGATTCTAGGACTAACGTAACGCGTGTGAGAGTCTAGCTATACATGCCATATATAAACTCTGATAGTTTGATGACCACTGACATTTGAAAATGTGTTTTTATATAGCAAGTGGATCCCAATCGAGAAATAGCTAATGGGGTTGAAAGTAATATACCTGCTCCCGCTCAAGGGACAGTGCCGTTTGGTTCTAAACCCGTAATGGGCAGTCAAGGTGGAGATGCTAAAGAAGCCTTCTTCCAAATGATGAACGAGCGATTCACTCAATACATTCGTACGAAATCGGCTGCTCAACAACCTCCACCCCTCCTAGTTCTCAACCTATACTCGTAGCTCCTCAAGGAGTCGAGCTTTTAAGATTGAACAAGCCTCCAGTTGATAAAATTCATAAACACGGGGGTAAAGAGTTTAGGGCTAATGTTGACGATGATCCTGAGAGAACCGAGTTTTGGCTTGAAAACACTTTTCGAGTGTTTGATGAGCTTTCTTGCACATCGTCTGAGTGTTTAAAATGTGCTATATCACTTCTGAGAGACACCGTTATTAGTGGTGCAATACATTAATATTACTGGTGCTGAGAGAGAGAGTCACTTGGGATTTCTTTTAGATCGAGTTTCGAAAGAAATACATCAGTTAACGGTTTCTAGATCAAAAGCATAAAAAGTTTTTAGAACAGAAACAAGGCCGCATACTGTAACCGAATATGAAATAGAGTTTGTACGGTTGAGCAAGTATGCTCGAGAATATGTTCTACTGAAGAGATTATGTGCAATCGCTTTGTTGACGGGTTGAATGAAGATATTAAAATTTTGGTCGAGATATTAGATTTGAGAGAATTCGTCGTGTTAGTTGATCGAGCTTGGAAAGCTGAAGATTTTAGCTGAGAAAAGAAGAAAGCTGATTTAGAGGCTTGAGATTCGAGAAAAAGACCAATGAGTAAACCTTACCATTCTGTGTCGAAGAAATCAAAAGATTATTTTAACCGATCGACCACTTCAGTGGGATATTTCAATAGAGATTGCAGAAAACAATACACTAGTCCTAAAGCTCAAGCCATGTCAGTATTAAGTGTTGGCAACATAAAAGACATCAAGCCCGAGTGTCAACAGTGTGGAAGACAACATTTTGGAGATTGTTGGCTGAAATATAATAATAGAGCTTGTTACAGTTGTGGTTCACGAGATCATTTTATTAAAGACTGTCCTGAGATGGTTGAGAAAGATAGACCTCAGAATGTGAGACCGAGTAATATGTCGACTAGAGGAAGACCACCAAGAAATGCTGGGAATGTGAATGGTAGTCGAAGGGCGACAAGGGACTCCACTATGAGATCTGAGGCTAGAGCACCTGCCAGAGCCTACGCTATTCGCGCTCGCGAAGAAGCGTCATCACCAGATTTTATTACCGGTACCTTCTCTCTTTATGACACTAATGTGATTGCTTTAATTGATCCTTGTAATGCCCCGAATTTGGGCCTAGTAGTATTGGGCCTATTGGGCCTTGGGCATGGGAGCTTTTAAAATTTTTGAGAACAAGAGAACGGTACTAACCAAGTTGTAACTCCCCAAAAATCCCGAAACTTTAAATTTCTATGCATTGAGGTTGGTATGTATGAGTAGCACTTAGAATATTAATTTTAAGGTATTATAGGGATTATTTTAAGCCCTAGAGATAGGGAAGACCATAGGGAAAAAATTATTTTTCTTGCTTTAGTGGACCCTAGTCTCAAGCATTAGGCCTCTTAAGCAGATTAAGGGGAAAATAGGACACAAATGGGCTTGTGGTCCAGTGGCAAGTGGCATCACTTGGGGAGCTATAAGGTGGCGTGTTGTCAGCTGAGGAGGTCCAAGGTTCGAGCATTAGGAGTGGTATTTTTGGAGTGTTTTATTTTGCATAGGTGGACGGCCAGAGTTGTGTTGAATATGAACTCTTGCATTGGAGTGTTTGAGTGGTAAGGGGAACTGATAATGGAGGAAAATTCGGATAAGGCTAAGGTGTTATCAGGAGAAAAGTTAAGAGATGAGAAGAGGGAGGAATTGGTGCTGAATGGGACTGTGGAGAAAGGAGTATTCGGCTGGTGGCTATAAAAGGAGAGGCCGAATGCTTGGAAAGGTTTTTGAGCATTCATTAGTCTTTCTTTTCTTCCCTTAATCGGTTTTCTCATAGCCAAATTCTCCCAATCGCTGAAATCTTTTATAGCCGAATCCTTTTTTCCGAATTCTCTCATAGCCAAACTTTTCTATTGCCGAATTACCACCATCTTCTTCCTTGCCGAAATTCCTATTTGTGCCAAACCCTTGTTGTTTTCCTCCATCACAAATTGATTATTATCTACTATCAGTCAAGGTTAAAAGCCGAATTTAGGCTGGAGGATCGAAAGTGGATTTGGTAAGTATTCGGTTAACCTCTCTTGTACGTTTTGCTAAAAGCTGAAAGGCTATCTAACTGTCCTATCGTTAACTCTGTGATAACAAGGATAAGGTTCAAAGATCGCAAGCGTGGTAGAATCGTTAGCAAGGGTAAGTGTACTCAACTCGATTGTGGTTTAAGTAAATGGCCGAATGTGTGTATGATCTATAGGGGTGACTTGTGTAGATTATGAGTCACTCAGATTTTGATGGTGTATGCGTGAGTGCAGATCTAGGGGATACTCCTGATTAGTAGCTAAGGAAGGGCTATTAGAACCCGATGGCACACGGTAAGGTTACGGTAAGGTTTCGACTTTTGGTAAATGTTTTGATTTAGTGATTGATTGAAGGTTGGTTGGTTGTAGGTTCGAGGCTAAGGATAGTATAGCACGTCGCAGTAAGCAGGTGTGAACAAACACTACACACACAGTATTAGCAATGCCGGAAAGCCGAAAATGCCGAAAGTGGCTAAATGGGCCCGATGGGGCCTGAGGCTAAGTTTGATGAAATTGTGTGGTTGGTTATACGAATTGAGTTAGTCATGCATGTTACATGATCTGAAATTGATTTGGGCCTAATAGGCCATATGGATGAGATTTGGGCTTAATGGGCCGTAATGATGTAATTTGGGCTTGATGGGCTTTATGGGGATGTAGACAAGTATGCTAGGGTTTAATGACTTTAGGCCTAGTTTTGAACAACTCTTAAACCGCATAAGACTTAATCTAGTAAGTAAACATGTCCGTGGGCAAGTGGATGGGTTAGAGTGTGGCAACAAACATATGCATGTCTAGGATTGGATCTAGGGAGAGCTTGGTACTTAAGCGGTCCTAGTGGCCCACCTCCTCTTCTCTGGAATCCTACCTGGTGCATAGTATCTATTCACTTTAGCCACAAGGACTTGTTAATAAGCCAAAGTTCATAACTAAAACCCGAGAGGGACCAAATACCCCTAATTTGGAAATTATCGAAATATCCTTAGATTTGTAAAATTACTAAAATACCCCTGATTTGCAAATTATCGAAATATCCTTAGATTTGTAAAATTACTAAAATACCCCTGATTTGGGAATTACTGAAATATCCTTAGATTTGTAAAATTACCAAAATACCCCTGATTTGGAAATTACCGAACTATCCTTAGATTTGTAAAATTACTAAAATACCACTGATTTGTGAAATTACCAGAATAACCCTAATTTGCAGAATTACCAAAATATCCCTGATTTACAAAATTTCCAAAGTACCCCTGTTTTGCAAAATTACCTAGATACCCCTGTAGGGTAGAATTACGAAAATACCCCTTGGTTGTGAAATGACTAAAATACCCTAGGTGCTTAAAGTGTGAAAGTGTGTGTTGTATTCACGAAATATATGTTGCACTTGGGTGGGTTTTGATGACACGGAGGAAGATTTGAGGATCGCATAGTCGCTGGACGACCGTGGATCCACCGGTGGCTTTAAGCCCATTATAGCAGCTTTGCTGCAACGTTTGAGTAGTGCCGCTGCTGGTGCTACCCTTGGTGTGTAGGGATGGGTGGGTTGATATTTATATCCCCACAGGTGTGTAGGGTTGGAAGGGAAATGGTGTGCAGGGTTGGATTTGGGATGGGTGCATTGCATTCATGTGATACTGATGTGATATGAGGTCATAGTGGGCTAAGGCCCAAGACCACAATTTTTTATAGGGCTTAGGCCCAATGTATAATTGTATGTTGATTGGATTACCAAGGGTCGTACACACTGAGTTTCGAAAATCACACCCTTTTATTTAAATGTTTCAGGTGATCCTCAGTAGATGGCTTGACGTGGAAGACGACTCGGAGGTGGCCACACTACAAGCAGTTCTTAATATGTTTTGAAAGACTTAGTTTTAAATTATTTTGTTTCTGTTGGGTGGTAATAATGCCTTGTACTCCGATTTGACTTTAGATTTTGAGTTTGGTTGTTTTCGTTTCAACTGTTTACTTAATAGTTGAACCTGGATAAATTTCTTAAATTTAAACAGGGGCTTTTATCATTACTTAGCAAGATTCAAGGGTTTTGGGCTTTTAGGCCTTAACTTTTAACTTAGCAAAATCGTTTTGAATTATGCCTTTGATGTGACATTCCCAAATTCGGCCATAACATCTGGGTCGAGTCTGGGGGTGTTATAATCCTGGATCGACACATTCATATGTTTGTGACAATTTAGTGTCTAATAAGAATTTGGCTGTTGAAATTACTGAATTTATGACTAAAGTATCGAACCCCTTAGGCAAGTATGTTCTAGTTGACAAAGTATGCAAGAACTGTCCTTTAATGACTCGAGGCTACTGTTATCCAGCTGACTTGATGCTTTTACCATTTGATGAGTTCGAGGTGATTCTGGGTATGGATTGGTTAACTTTACATGATGCTGTTCTGAACTGTATATGAAAGACTATAGAATTGAAGTGTCAGAATAATGAAATTCTTCGGATTGAACTTGATGAGTCGAGTGTATTACCTATAGTGATTTCATTGATGCCGGCTCAGAGACATGTGAGAAAAGGTTATGACGCGTACCTAGCATATGTTTTAGATACCAAAGTGTCTGAATAGAAGATTGAATCAGTGCCTGTAGTTTGTGAATATCCGGATGTATTTTAAGAAGAATTGCCTGGGTTGCCACCAGTCAGAGAGGTTGAGTTTGCCATTGAGTTACTACCGGGAACTTCGCCAATATCTATAGCTCCGTACAAAATGGCTCCGACAAAGTTGAAAGAATTGAAAACTCAGTTGCAAGAGTTAACAGATAGAGTTTCGTACGACCGAGTTTTTCGCCCTAGGGTGCGCCAGTATTGTTTGTTAAGCAGAAAAATGGGTTCATGAGAATGTGTATTGATTATTGTCAGCTCAACAAGGTTACAATAAAGAATAAGAGTCCGTTGCCGAGAATAGACTATTTGTTTAATCAGTTGAAAAGTGCAACATTATTTTCAAAGATTGGTTTGAGATCTGGTTATTATCAGTTGCAAGTTAAGGACTCAAATGTGCCGAAAACTACATTCAGAGCAAGGCACGGACATTATGAATGCCCTGTTATGTCTTTTGAACTAACTAATGCTTCTACCATTTTTATGGATTTGATGAATAGGATCTTTAGACCGTATTTAGACAGATTTATTGTTATGTTCATTGATGACATTCTGATCTATTCACGAGATGAGTCTGAGCATGCCGAGCATTTGAGAATTGTGTTGCAGACCTTGAAAAATAAGCAACTCTATGCTAAATTCAGCAAATGTGAGTTCTGACTCCGGAGTTGGATTTTTGGGGCATATTGTTTCTGCGGAAGGTATAAGAGTTTATTCAAGAAAGATATCTACAGTTATTGACTGGAAACCACCTAGAAATGTATCTGAGGTTAGAAGCTTTCTGGGATTGGCTAGTTAATCGACATTTTGTTAAAGGGTTTTCAATGATTGCTACACCGATGACAAGACTGTTACAGAAAGATGTCAAGTTTGAATGGTCCGAGAAATGTCAACAAAGTTTTGACCAATTGAAAGCATTGTTAACTGAGGCACCAATGTTGGTTCAACCTGAATCGAGTAAAGAATTTGTGATTTACAGCGACGCGTCACTAAATGGTTTGGGTTGTGTGTTGATGTAAGAGGGAAATGTAACACCCCAAACCCGGCCCATTCGCTATGACCGAATTTGAAATGCCACTGCGGAAAACGTTTGAAAAACTTTTGACTTAGAGTTAAAAACATAAAATTTTGTTGTCTTTACTAAAACATTGTGTAATTAAAGTTCCAAATAAAATCAAGTTGTTTAAAATAAAACATTTTCAAATAATAATATAATCAACAATCCAACTAAAACATAATAAAAGTCCTTAAATACTTAAAATGACCCTTATTACAATAAATAACCTTTCATAAGAAAAATGTGTTAAACAAATAAATTTATCTTCTGTATGGGCCACCTCGTATCCACTCCCAACCCGGTCCAAGCTTTATGAATCACCTGAAAGGTTTGAGAAAAAATTGGGTGAGTCAAACAGACTCAGTGCATAGTTAATACACATGTCCCCACATATGGGCTTGGCCCACATCCACACATCAATCACATATCAGATGATAAGGCAATATATCCACATAATTTCACATATTGGGCTTGGCCCATAACCACATTGATCCACATAATCAGTCATGCAAAATGCAAAGATATGCAACATGAATCCCAACCCATCCTAGAGTCCATCCGTTACTCCTACCTTAGCAGACTCCCTGCCCAAGGCCGTGGCTAATCCACTGATCAAATAATGATCCTCATATCTTACCTTGGCAGACTTGCTGCCCAAGGCCGTGGCTAAGCCACCGATCACATAGTGATCCACATATCTGTATCCACGAGGTGACTCGAGGTCATCCTCAATCTACGGTGATGCACACAGCTATCATCCGCCGAGATGGGCACCTAGCCAACACCTCCCTTGATGAATCACATAGCCACCATCAAGCGCCAATGTAGCACAAGGCTAACATCAGACCACGTACATAAAGTACACCCTTTCCTTCGATAGTCACATCCCAAATCCCATGCATATATGTGTATCATGGCAACATATCACTTGAACAATAATGCATCACATGCCATCACATTTCATATATTCATCAATGATCATTTAATATCGTAAATCACTGACCTGAGTATTCGATCACCCACCACGGGTATTCACAATCTTAGCCCTTAATTCAGCTACCATTAACATCATATCACATATACATAAATATAACACATACACACAATCAAGAGACAGTGCGATAACTACGCACCTTGTAAACACGATGAACGATTGAATACTCAAGATTTCTGGCTTTTGCTTACAACACCGACAGCACCTACATATCACTATATGAGAAATCGCTTATCACTAAAAAGATATGGCCTTTAGCCGAATATCATTATCTCCTTACCTTGGATTATTCAAATTCCGAATGATTCCCCCCTAAACGTCGGCTACAAAGAAACCCCGAAACTTCCTTCAAGATTCGGCCAAAGATAATAAAAGGAATTAGATTCCTAGATTCGGCTAATACAAAAGAAAAGAAAGAAAATGATTGATAGAAAATCCTTACCCGTTAACACGAAGATTGATTCACCCTTACTTGGACTATAAAGGGATTCGGCCTTACAATTAAAAAGAAAAGAAATGGTGATTTCGGCTTTAACAAAAGAGAAGAGAAAAGATGGTGGAAAATAGAGGATGGTTTCGGCTAAGAGAAAGAAGGAGAAAAGAGAAAGAAAAAGAAAAAGAAAAAGAAAATATGAGATATGCCCTTGGTGCTAGGATGATTTCGGCACTAGAGAGGAAGAAAAGAAATGAGAAATGTCTTCTAAACTTTTTGGTGTTTTCGGCAATAGAGGAAAATAAATTTGAGAGAATTGGCACCTAAACCAAAATGACCAAAAAAATGATAGCCACTCAAGACAAAACTTACACCTATTGTAAATGACCAATTCGGCTAAGAAGAAGAATTTGGAGAAAAGGGAAAAAATGCAATTGTTAAAATTTTGGCCAACTAACACCCCCTAATCCCATACTACATTCGGCCAACTCACATGCCAACATAATCCCCCTTTTTCCTCCTCATTCTTCCCTATCATCCCCTTAATCACTATCACAATTAAACCAACCCCCTTAGCCCCTTATGCCGTCTAGGTTCATGGTCAAATGACCATGGAAAAATTTCCAAAACATCACCCACTCATCAAGCCTTTTGTCCCCCTAAACCTTCCATAACATCTAGATTCCCTACCTTAACTACTAACTTGCCTTTTCCCTTTATCTACTATCCATAAATGATAAAATCCAACCTTATCTTAATTATAGTTGACCAACACTTAATGTAAGGTGCCTTTCCCTAACAATGGCTCTTGCAATTTTCGGCAGCCTTGGAGAAGAAGATGAGTGAATTTTGTCATCTTTTCTCTTATTTTAATCATTTAATAACCAAATGACCAAAATACCCTTTTTGATAAACTTCCTATTTTAACTCATCTATGCCCAAATTTGTCCAAAAACTAAAAATTGGGAAAATTGTTCATTAAGGAACTCTAATATGTATTCTAAAGCAAGTTCACACAAATAGCTTCTAGAATCTCACATTTTACAACTTTTGCAATTTAGTCCTTCTGGACAATTCAACCACAATTTCTCAAAATTGCTTCATGAAACTTTCACACTAGCATGCATACATAGCATAAACCTTAAAAACTCATTCGTAACTCTCAGATTTGTGGTCTCGCACCACTATTCCGACTAGACCCTAAACTGGGATGTTACATTGATATTTTTGTAATAAGGCCATTTGGGATTTAAACTTTTATTTTCTATTAATTTCTACCTGCCAGGATAGAAAACAGGGGTTTTCCAAAATGATAACTGCTTTCAAACATTATGTTTTCGCAACCCAATTTTTAAATATCATGTTTCCATAAATAATTTATTTTAATTAACCTTCCGCAATTGAAAAATATTTTACTAAGTGATTAATAACATTTTGAAAAGAGAATAGTTTTTATATAAACCACATTTTGAAAATAAATGAATGCAAATGAAAACACGATTTTCGAGAAATACTTCAATCTGACACGCCAGATTCGGGCCTAACTTCTAGGCCGGGTTTGGGGTGTTACATTTATTGGTATCAGAGCCCGAGTTGCAAAACTCGGCTGTGGATTGGGTTTTCAAAATTGAATTTCTAAAAGTGTTGAAAATAAAAAAGGCTTGAAAGGATTTGATGTTCTGAAATATTGTATTGACCGTTTTCTGAAAGTGTGGTACACTGAGTCTCCGGCGCCGAATCCGTAAGTTTTCTAAATACTTTAGTCTGTTTAGAAATTTAAATACAGTGAGTTAGAAATACGGTGGTTTCTTTAGATATTGGACTGTATTTTTGGTATTTATTTTGTGTGTGTTTTGTTTGGATGTGATGTTTGAATATAGAAATTGTATGCATGTGTGATAAATATCTGTTTGCTTCTGTGGTTAGATGTTTAGCTGTGTGTAAGAGGTTTCAAGATTAAGTGTACTAGTATTGTTGGGATGAGAGTGCGCAGCGACAGCGTAGTGGGGTAGTCGTTACACGACTACCCTATTAGCTAGAAATTTCGGGGACGAAATTTCTTTAAGGGAGGTAAAATTATAACACCCTGAATTTCGGCCTAGTAGAATTGGGCCTATTGGGCCTTGGGCATGGGAGCGTTTAAAATTTTTGAGAACAAGAGAACGACACTAATGCAAGTTGGACCTATTAGGTGAGTGATTTTGGAAGGTTAGGGGGCTTCCATGAAGTCTTGGGTTCAAACCTTGTCTTTAGGAAATATTTTGGTTTAGGTGAATATAACCTTGAATGTAAGTAAGTAGGCTTTAAGAATATTGTTGGGGAAATCATGACGCAAGGAAGCATGTGGCCTAATGGTTGTGGCGTCATTAAGGTTGTAAGGGAGCCTGGGTTCAATTCTTGGCCCTTGCGAAATTTTTAAATTCTGCTCTTAAAAGAATGTGGACACTGGGACATAGGCTTTATAAATATTTGCGCATGTTTTAAGTCACAAATGAGCTTGTGTCCTAGTGGTGGTGGCGTGACATGGCTATCAAGAGGACTTTTGTGTAGTAGATATTGGACTGGTCTATGTGAATCTCATATCTGTGGCTAGATTTGGCTAAATGGGCTACACGAGCGTGTGGGCCCACTTGGGCTGAGAATGGACCTTAGGCCTATTCGCATCATTATTTTTGTTTAGAATAATTGAGTCGCTCGAGGCGACTGTAGACCTTCTGAGGGGTTGGCAAATTTACTAAAATACTCCCGGATTGCAAAATTACCGAAATACCCCTAATTTGTGAAATTACCGAAATACCCTTGGATTGCAAAATTACTAAAATACCCCTGATTTGTGAAATTACCAAAATATCCTCGGATTGTAAAATTACTGAAATGCCCCTGATTTGTGAAATTTCTGAAATACCCTCAAATTACAAAATTACCGAAATACCCTAATTTGTGAAATTACTGAAATACCCCTGATTTGTGAAATTATCAAAATACCCTCGAATTGCAAAATTATCGAAATGACCTTAAATTGTGAAATTATCGAAATACCCTCGGATTGCAAAATTACTGAAATACCCTTAATTTGCAAAATTACTGAAATACCCCTAGTTTGTAAAATTACTGAAATACCCCTGAAGGGTAGGATTACCGAATACCCTTATAAGGTAAATGTCTGTTTTGTCCTTGTGGGTAAATGATTCACTTGTGCTATGATTTGACTGATTTGACTGTGATCTATGACTGTATTTTAACTGACTTGACCGTGGGCGTGCGATTGATGTGCTGTTAATATGTGTTGAAATGATTGTTACTAAGCATGGCCATTTTGCATACACATGTAATGATAGAGCATGACATACACGACATATTGCATAAGGTTCAGACATTGATACAGAGGAAGTTCTGATAGGGTTGCACGGGTCGCCTGACGACTGTGGATCCAATATTACAATTATCGATAGCTTTGTGCCATCCTAATTATGGTTTATACCCATTCTGTTAATGGCTTTTAGCCATTCTGTTAACTGGCAGCTTTGCTGCGATATCTATGGCTTTTACCCGTTCTGTCCACGGCGCCAAGCCGTTCTGTAAACTTAGTCCCGCAATCGGTGCTAAGATTGGTGTGCTAGCTAGGTGGGTCGACTTGATCCCCACATGGTGTGTTGGTTGGTACGGGTGGTGTGTTGGCTGGACTGGGTTGGATTGCATCTCTGTTCTGCATTGTTATAATTTTGGGCTTAGGCCCACTCTATTATTGTATAGGGCTAAAGCCCAGACTGATCTGTTACTGAATAGGGCTTGGGTTCAGACTGTTAGGGGATTACACACTGAGTTTTCGTAAACTCACCCTGTTTTTAACTGTGCAGGTAATCCCTAGCCTTAGACGGATCGGTGCTCTGAGGGACTCGGAGGTGGTCACATGTTCTCAATTTTTTTCCTTATGGCTAGCTTTTCAAATAATTTACTTTGGGTTTGATATTTTTGTAATAAGGCCATTTGGGATTTAAACTTTTATTTTCTATTAATTTCTACCTGCCAAGCTAGAAAACACGGGTTTTCCAAAATAATAACTGCTTTCAAACACTACGTTTCCGCAACCCAATTTTTAAATATCATGTTGCCATAAATCATTTATTTTAATTAAGCTTCCGCAATTGAAAAATATTTTACTAAGTGATTAATAACATTTTGAAAAGGGAATAGTTTTTATATAAACCATGTTTTGAAAATAAATGAACGCAAATGAAAACACGATTTTCGAGAAATACTTAAATGTGACACGCTAGATTCGAGCCTAACTTCTAGGTCGGGTTTGGGGTGTTACAAACACGATTCTCAAATGCTCAGTATGCTCAAATTCATCATGAGAGTAAATCAAAATGTCATTAATAAACATAACTACGAATCGGTCTAAGTACAACTTGAAAATCCAGTTCATCAAGTTCATAAAAATAACAGGTGCATTTATAAGTCCAATAGGCATAACAAGAAATTTGTAGTGTCCGTACCTTGTTCTAAATGCAGTTTTTGGCACATCCGAGTCTTTAACTCGCAACTGGTAATAACTCGATCTCAAATCAATTTTCAAAAACATTGTTGTCCTTTTAAATTGATCAAACAAATCATCTATTCGTGGCAAAGGGTATTTATTCTTGATCGTCACTTTGTTAAGCTGTCGATAGTCTATACACATTCTCATCGTGCCATCTTTCTTTTTTACAAATAACACCGGTGTACCCCAGGGAGAGAAACTCGGTCTAGCAAAACCTCTATCTGTCAACTCTTGCAACTGAGCTTTCGATTCTTTTAACTCTGCCGGAGCCATTCTGTACGGAGCTATTGATATTGGCGTTGTTCCTGGTACTAATTCAATACCAAACTCAACCTCTCTGATAGGTGGTAAACCCGATAACTCTTCAGGAAATACATCTAGATACTCGTACACAACTGGTACTGATTCAATCTTTGTTTCTGTCACTTTCGTATCAAGTACATAAGCAAGATAAGCTTCACACCCCTTTCTCACAAATCTCTGAGCTAACATAGACGAGATCACAACTGGAAAACTATTCAGATAATCTAATTCAATTCTAATAGTCTCATTATTCTGATTGTAACAGCCTAATTTACGTCTAGTCAGAATAGTGGTTTCGAGACCACAAATTCGATGCAGTAAATTTTTATTTTATTATATTTTTATGGTCTATTGTTTTATGGAACTATTCTATGAAAATCTTGTTCGAAAATTTTGATGTTTGGGCACTCAATTTAGTTTTAAGGACTAAATTGTAAAAAATGCAAAACTTGAATTCTGGATGTTAAAGGTGTCCAATTGCCATGAGATTTTAAATTAGAGATCCTTATATGATAATTAGACCATTAGTTAAGTTTATGGACAAAAAATGGACATGATTAGGTAAAATTTTAAAGTTTGGCAAAAAGGGCATTTTGGTTATTTGGTAAATAAAAGAATAAAAAGGGAAAATAAACCAACATTTGCTCATCTTTCTTAAACCTTGGCCAAAATTTGGGAGAACACCATAGCTAGGGTTTTGTCATCTTTCAAGCTTGATTGTAAGTACATCCTAGCCCCGTTTTTAATGCTCTTTACATTTTTGAAGTTGTTATCAGTTGAACTACCTATTTCTACCATTAATTTAAGATGTGGTTGATGTTTAGGGTTTGACCTATATTTTGATTTTTAATGGAGATTATGCATGTTTGATGCGTGATAAAAAATTTTTGCTAGGTGATTTTTGATAAAAATGCATAAAAAGGACCTAATTGTAAAAAAGTTATAAAATGGGTAGAAAAAACCTGATTTAATGGAAAAGGTGGAATACTATAAGCATGAAAATGGTTCGGCTAGGCTTGGGTTACCAAGAAATCGAACATAATTCATTTTACGAGCCTAGGAACTAAAATGTAAAATGTCAAAAAGTTAGGGACAAAATAGTAATTTTGTCTAGGATGCAAATTAATGTAAATGTATGTGTAAAATGACGAATTGATAGCCAAATTTGCTCATATGGACCTGGAACAGCCGATTACGGAACTAGATCAAGGAAAATAAAAAGTCTCGGATTAGTTGAGTTCCAAATACAAACCATTCTCAAGGTAAGTTCGTGTAATTTAATTTGGTATGTTATTATGTTTTAATTGAATTGTATAATTAAGATAATATATATGTGATGATATACCCTATGAAATAATCACAAGATGATAAACACGAATAAAATGTCATTGTCTTGGTTGAATATTGTATTTCGATGGATTATAATAATTTTCTTGAAATGAACAAAATGATATAGAAAGGATTTAGCCTGGAAGGGTAATCCTGAGCTACACTCTCTTGAGTAAATGTTATGAAATGGATTTAGCCCGGAAGGGTAATCCATAGTAGGCTCATTAGAGCTAACGTTATCGTAAGGATTTAGCCTGGACTGGTAATCTGAATAAGCTCTTGGGAGCGAATGTTAAAGACGGGATTTAGCCTGGACTGATAATCCTGTTACATAAATGTAGCTTGAGTGTGTGCTCTATGAATATGTGCTTAAGGAGCACTTTAGAGGTGAATTGACAAACAATTGACATGTATATATACCATTCGAGTATCTATCGAAATTACAATAGTTCAATGAAAAGAAATCCTAAAAAAATGGAATAGTGAAATGATATGAAAGTTTATACTATGGTGAGCTCATCTATGTTGGTTTGATAACTTCATGATGTGTATGACTAATTTCTTTAATGAGTGAATGTATTTAGGTAACTTGTCAAAATATTGATAGAATGAATGCATATATATGCTTATTTGAATAATTATAACCGATAAGTTTCTTTCTATTACGCGAACTTACTAAACATGAAAATGCTTACCGCGTTTTAATTTTCCTTGTTTTATAGTGCTCGTAAGGCTCGCGAAGGTTGGAGGATTCGGTCGGAGTAAGATCACACTATCCACAAATCTTCTTTTTGGTGTAGCTAAATGATTTATTTTGGTATAATGGCATGTATAAGCTATTGAATTAGATGAAGGCTTGTAAGTAACATTTTGTGACTTAGCCATTGGAATGGCTAAGGATGTTCAATTGGTGCGAGTATGATGTTAATGTATGTCCAAATTCTTAAGTGTTAAGTATGGTGGATAATTCATTTTGTAAGCGGTCATTGGAATAGGCTAATATTGGTTTAGTTATATATGCATATGATGATGTCTTTCATGGATATGAGAATTTGCATGGGTTGAGTTGACAAGTATGTGATGTTGTATGTAATAGAAAGAAGCATGTGAATGATGTGGCTGATTTGGTTGAGTGTATATATTTGGATTGGTGCTATGTTTTGTTATGTAGGTGTGTGCATGGAAGGGTGACAAAATGGCTTGGTAAATAGCCTTGTTTTTATCCACACGAGTAGACACACGGGCGTGTGTCTAGGCCGTGTGTGACACACGGTCTACCCCAAGGGAATGTGTTATGGTCGTGTGTCCCCTGTACCTTAATTGATGCAAAACAAAATATCCAGAATATAGCACACGGGCAGAGACGTGAGCGTGTGTGTCAGCCGTGTGTGCTACACGGCCTTGAACACTGGAGTATACCCTGGCCGTGTGAAGTCTGCAAAAGTAGCTGGTCACAAGAGAGGTTTCAACTTTCATTCAATCATTTGGTTCTATCAAACTCCTCTTTCTTGGTACTGAGGATGCCAACTCGGTAAGAAATTCTTTCTATGCGGAAGCCAACAGAGTATAAAGGACCGTCCGTCCAAAGGTGTTTGAGATTTGACTCTCAGCACACGGGCGTGTGACTTGGCTGTGTGACCTTAATTCGATGATGACGTCATAAACGGAAAGCTCACTAATTTGAACACAGCCTAAAGCATGGGCTTGTCTTAGGGTCACACGGGCGTGCCCCGAACCCATACGGGCGTGTGACCCCTTTTACATGAAAAATTTTCTAAGTTCCCCAAAAGTTTCTAAAGTTCTGGATTTAGTGCCGAACCACTTCCGATGCATGTTTTGGGCCTCGTAGGCTCGTTTTAGGGATGATATGAATGTTTTTCAAAAGTTTTAAAATTGAGTGAAAATTCATGTCTCGGTTTTGAATGTTTGCTTGTGAATAAGTTTGGCAATGCCTCATACCCTATTCTAGCGTCAGATATAGGTAAGGGGTGTTACACTGACATTTCAGTTCAATTGTCTTTTGTCTACAATTCACTATAGCATCATGCATCGTTAGCCAATCCATACCCAAAATCACATCAAATTCATCAAATGGCAACAACATCAGATTAGCCGAAAAACAGAAATCTCGATTCATTAACGGACAATTCTTGCAGACTTTGTCAACCAAAACACATTTGCCTAAAAGGTTCGATACTCTAATCACAAATTCAGTAGACTCTACAGGCAAAGTCTTACTAGATACTAAATTCATACATATATAAGAATGAGTTGATCCTGGATCTATCAATGCAATCACATTAGTATCATAGAGAGTGAAAGTACCAGTGATAACATCTGAATATGACGCTTCTTCGCGAGCGCGAATAGCGTAGGCTCTAGCAGGCAAACTGGCCTCGGATCTCACAGTTGAATCCTTTGTCGTCCCTCTACTACCACTTACATTTTCAGAAATTCTAGGTGGTCTACCTCTATTTGACGTATTACTTGGTCTCACATTCTTAACTTTATATTTCTCATCTAGCTCAGGGCAATCTCGGATGAACTGATCTAGAGAACCACATTTGTAACATGCTTTATTACTTTTATTCTAGCATTCTCCATAATGTCGTCTCCCACACTGCTGACACTCAGGTTTATTGTCTGTCACACTGCCAACACTCGATATTGATGTAGCTTGAGCTTTAGAACCTGAGTATTTTTTCCTACGAACTCTATTCGAATATTCATTTGAAGCATTTGGGTGAATGTACGAATCTATGGATTTCTTTGATAAAGATTGATACGACTTACTCATCGATCTTTTCCTCGAGTCTCTAGCTTCTGAATCTGCTTTTCTCTTTTATTTGCTAAGATCCTCGACTTTACAAGCCCTTTCAACTAGAACGACAAATTCTTTCAACTCTAGAATTCCGACTAGTAGTTTTATTTCCCCGTTCAACCCGTCAACGAATCGTTTACACATGATCTCTTCGGTAGAAACATACTCTCTGGCATATTTACTCAACCATACAAATTCTCTTTCATATTCGGTTATAGTCATTCGGCCTTGTCTTAATTCTAGAAACACTTTGTGCTTTTGATCGAGAAATCTTTGACTGGTGTATTTCTTTCGAAATTCAAATTGAAAGAACTCCCAAGTAACCCGTTCTTTCGGAACCACAGACACCAACATGTTCCACCATTGATACGTGGTGTCTCTCAGCAAAGATACAACACATTTAATACATTCATTAGGAGTACAAAACAATTCATTGAATACTCGAATCGTATTTTCGAGCCAAAATTCAGCTCTCTCAGCATCATCATCAACAGTAGCCCAGAACTCTTCAGCCCCATATTTACGAATCTTATCTACCACTCGTTCATTATTTGGAAAAAGGCTTGTTTAGCCTCTCCCTCGTGGCTACTCGTTAAAGGCCTAAAATCCGATGGCGTTGCCCCTTGAGCGAGAGCGGGCACATTACTCTCTACATCATCAGCTACAACTCGTTCGGGATCCATTACTATACGAAAACATAATTTAAGTTGTCAAGAATCATCACACTATCACAGAGTATATATGGCATGTATAGCTAGACTCACACATACAATACGCTAGTCCTAGAATCGACTAAATCGTAGCTCTGATACCAATAAAATGTAACAACCCTAACCTGTATCTGTCGTCGAAGTAGGGTTATGAAGTATTATCGATCAATACACAATATAAAACATACATTCTCATAAATTATTCAACACAATCACTTTGTCCCTTATAAGGGCCTACGAGGCCTTAAACATGCTTTAGAAGTATTTCGGGACTAAACTGATAACATACAAAAGTTTTGGAAAACTTAGAAATATTTCAACCATACAGGGGTCAAACGCCCATGTGAACAGGTCGTGTGCCTCACACGACTCCAGACATGCCCGTGTTTCAGGCCGTGTTAAAACAGGGCATACATACTGACTTGGATCACACGGCCAACCACACGCCCGTGTGTCTAGCCCGTGTGCCATTCAAAGTGGCCACACACACCCGTATGCTAGGCCATGTGCTAGCCCATGCCAAACCTGTAGGGTCTACTGACTTATGCAACACTGCTAAGTCACACGCCCGTGTGCTAGGCCGTGTGCCAATTAGGGGTATACTGACTTGTAGCACACGACCAATCACATGCCTGTGTATGAGACTGTGTGGAGCATACTGACTTCAATTCAATTTCAATACCAGGGGACACACGGCCATGTAACATGACCGTGTGTCGTACACGGCCAAGACACACGCCCATGTCTCTGCCCGTATGGACAAAAATAGGCCATTTGTAAGGCTGATTTGCCACCCCAACTCATGCTCATTTAAACAACCAAAATCATCAACCAAATGCACAATTCATACTATATCCATTCCAACCAAATTCAATATTCAATTTAATTCCATTTACCTAATCAAATACTTATCAACTTTACTTCTAAAATCATTCTTCATCAAAGCATTTCTTAAGCATTTATACTTCACAAATCAATTAACCATTTGAGCAACTATAAAACCATAACCAAATTCATATCAAACATGCAAAAATAAGCTATCATTCATGGCTATATATATACAAACCAAAACATATATATTTACAAGCCATTTCTAATAGCCAAACACACATCAAAATTAACATCATTTACAAGCCGACTCTCATGGCTATAATCACAACCAAAATACCCCATCTATCCTATACATGCCATATGCCATATATGTATAATTCAAAAGTACCAACTTAGATGTTTGATAGTGTGATGATGTTCCCAACGACTCCCGGATTCGAGCTAGCCTTGATTCAATATAAAACATAGGAAAATAACACAAAGTAAGCTTCATAGTTGAGTAAGCTCGTATATGAATAACTTAATTCATCAAATAAATGCAAATTAACCAAATACACATGACAAAATCAATATACACATTAACTACAAACCTTTCTCATGTGTCAAAACATGATCAATTGCAATCTCATCGAAATTTCACTATTTAATACTCGAATAGGTTCTGTACATACCTGTATAGCCTCGTACTAACCTCTTTCTCAATTACATCATTCATTTATCCGTTGAACCATTCGGAATAGAAATCAGATATTCAATGATCTCAATCGATAAGTGCCTATACGATGGACCGTAGCCAAATCAAGGTATAACTCGCACTCGAAGTGCCGATATCATGGCCCGAAGCCAACACCATAGCCTAACGGCATGTCACTAACATCCTAATTATTCCTAAGGTTCAGCCGAGATTTTACGCTTGTCAAATCATCGTCGAACGTATCCATAAACTCGTATTCACAATTCAAACATTATCCGTAATCTCATAATCATAGTTTATGCAATATCAAAGCAATAAACATACATTTATAATGAAATTACCACATACGAACTTACCTCGTATTTGTAATTGACGAGTAGGGTCCACTACTCGAAAACCTTGTTTTTCCCCGATCTAAATCTGTAACGCCCTTAACCCATGTTCGTCGTCGAATTAGGTTATGGGTATTACCATGTAAGTTAAAAACTTCAGTTCGCTCGATTGAAACTTAATCACTCATTTTTTTTCAAATGATTTAATAATAACAAACAACAAATTTCACATGTGTAATACATACTCGATACATTAATCCAAGTCATATACAACATAACCATTGATGTATTTAAAAAGACTATACAATGTATACTACAACATTATCACTTAATAATACAGATTTCATAAGGCATAAACCTAATTTCCACATAACCGAAATATGCAACTAATTACACAACTCATACATGCTTATAAATTTTGGCCGAATATACAAGACCTCATTTACAACATTTCATGTTGATTGCCTAGCACAAACCAAGATTGGTAATCATGTACTCAAATAAAATAAGTGACTTCACAAGAAAAATATTTATAAACCATAGTTATACACATCTTCTACATTCGACTATGGCCCTAAACAAATAATTCATTAAACATGATAATAACATGTGTAACTTTCACCTAAGTTTGGCCGAATACACATACATACATTACTCACATAATTCCTATCTAGCAAAACGATTGAAATTGTCACACTTATATAATTCCCGAATAAAGCTCAACTAACATATATCTACCTAGACTTATACATATAAAGATTAACGTTGGTTTTACAAACAGGCCATTATATAGAATGCATAAGATTAAAGTAAAGAAACAACCATGACCAAACTGTTGAAACCAAACACTTAAACCACATGGTCAAGAACAAATAAAACCGAACTTATAATATAAGTTTAAGCCATTTTCGCATGGCTATTTTATAAACACATATAAACATAACATCATTCCAACATTTAGCTAGCCTATACATGCCTTTGATTCCAAAATAACGAGCTCAAAAGTACCAAAAAGGGATGATAGTGTGGTTGACTTCTCCAACGATCCTTCGAGCCCGTAGCTTGACCAAAAATCTATAAAACAAACAATGAACACAAAGTAAGCTCATTAGCTTAGTAAGTCTCAAGCAAATACAAATTGGTATTCGAACATTTAACCTTTAATTAAACAATTCATAGAAAATGAATATAAACATTATAATTACAGAATGACATGGCCGAATACTATCCATAACCTTAACTTAAGGATTTCACTATCTTCCATGAACATATACATCATTCATTTTATAGTTATCATAAGTATTCCTATACTCCAAATCGAATAAACGTCTCATACATATTAATCACATAATCTTCTTTTTATACGCATATAAAATCACATCCAAATTCATTTCTCAATAATGAATTTACTTATAGCCGAATCATCAAAACAACATGTAGACATTAGGCTCAATTCATACATAGCTATATATATGTAAATGGTTCATGTTCATCCTTTATAAACTCGATAGATAATACACTTCAATCCATAATAAGCTAGTAGGATAACACTTACCTGGGCTAATGGTATATAGCATTAAATAATATGTCGCACCTCGTTTATTATATGAGCTCTCAGTTTATAGCTTATCACCGGCATTAAGCCTGCTAGACCAGAAGTCCGAAATAATTCACCGGCACGAAGCCTGCTAGGCTCATAGCCCGAAATAGGTCACCGACACAAGGCCTGCTAGGCAATAAGCCCGAATCAAATCACCGGCACAAGGCCTGCTAGGCAATAAGCCCGGATCAAATCAACGGCACAAGGCCGGCTAGGCTTTAATGCCCAAAATAATTCATAAAACCTGTCCATCAAATTACATTTCTTAACACTATCATCACTAACTAAACATATACACAATTCACATTCACATATCACAACGAATGTACAAATTCTTATCACATATACAAAAACACATCTAATCCATTTTAAAGCCTTTACATTCGGCTAACACATATATTCATACTCAAATTTATCAAATAATTTCATTGAACCTATTCATAAATAATTCTTTAACATACTTTAGCTTAAGGACTTACCTCGACAGTCGACGGACAACGTATACCGACTATTCGATAATCTTCGACTTCCCCCGATCCAAATCCATTTTTCTTTGTTCTTGATCTAAACACAATGAAATTTAGCTCATTCAAGTACATTTCATTTCAATTTAGTCCCAAAACACATAAATGGGTAAATTACCATTTTACCCCTAATGTTTCACATTTTTTACAATTTAATCCTATTTGCATAAAACACAAAATACACAAAATTTCCCCATGCTACTCAAGAGCCGAATCTTTCTAGGGACCTTACAAGTCCATTTATTTCATTTATTTTGCAAATAAGCCCCTCTAAAATTTTATTTTTGCAATTTAGCCCAAATACTCAAATTTACCAATAATCCAAAGACAAAACATATTAATCTTTAACATATCTTTAATTCAAAATCATCAAACATCACAACCTACATGAACACATCAATGGCTGAATATTACATGTACACTAATCTCAAAAAATTTAGCATGGGTTGGATAATATACTAAGCAACGATCTCAAAAACGTAAAAATTAACAAAAACCAAAGTCAAACTAACCTTCAATTCGAGCTTCTAAATGCCAAAATTTCAAAGAAATAAACCCTTTCTTCCTTCACCAACATTCGGCCATAAGAAATAAAGATGATAATGGCATTTCTTTTTGTTTTATTAAATCATATATTATGTTATTAGTTAGATTACTATTATAACCTTCAAATAAAAAATAACTTTCATATATAATAAGGGCACATTAGTCAATAGCCATCCACTAACTTGTAAAATGGGCTATTTGCCCTCTTAATACTCCATATTAAGAAACCATCATCATTCTAGCACTTTACACTATAGCATGCAACTTTTACGCTTTACACGATTTAATCCTTTTTGTTAAATTGAACACACAAACGATTAAATTTTTCTACGAAATTTTCACACACATTAATTCACTTATAATAAACACAAAATATAATATTAAAATATTTCTCAGACTCAGATTCGTGGTCCCGAAACCACCGTTCCGATTAGGGTCAAAATCAGTCTGTTACAAAATCTAAATTCTTTCTTTCTTGATCTATATGAATTCAAAATTAACTTATTCAATAACATATTCTTTCAATTTAGCCCATATCACACTTTAAAGCACTTTTACACTTTTTCCCCAAGTATTTCACAACTTTCACAAATTAGTCCTTATTTCACAAAACACAAAATTCACACAATTCAACAAAACCCATGCTTGGACAAATTATATATAGGTCTCTAGCAGCCCAAAACTTTCATTTATTTCAAATTTCAACCATTCAAGTTGCACATTTTTCAATTTAATCCCTATTATGCATTTTCATCAAAAATCACTTAACAAAACATGTAAAGTATCATCAAGCTTTCATATTTCAACATTAAACATCAAAGAACACATAGATTCAGCAAAGGCAACTCTCAAAATCTTTAACAGTTTCAAAATTAAAGGTATGGGTTAGCTAGATTGAGCTGTAATGATTACAAAAACATAGAAATCATTAAAAACTAAGCTAAAACCGTACCTTAATCAAGCTAGGAGTGTGTCGAACCTTAATATGCATAAAAATGGTGTTTTTCACCTTGGAAATTCGGCAATGGCAAAGATGGATGAACAAAATCATGTTTTGTTATATTTTATTAACTTAATTAATCAATTTACTTATTTACCCTTAATGAATAAACATAGAAATTTATAATGCATGTCCATTAATGTCCATTAACATTTAAAATGGTCTAATTACCATTTAAGGCCATCACATTTAAAAGCCAAAGCTATTTGACACCTTTAACAAGTAGAATGCAACTTTTTGCATTTTACGCGATTTAGTCCTTTTTATCAAATTAACCAACCAATCGATAAAATTAGCTCACGAAATTTTCACACATATCACATAACATGTTGTAAATACTGAAAATAATATTAAAATAATTTTCCAACCTCGGATTTGTGGTTCCGAAACCACTATTCTGATTTAGCTAAAACTGGGTTGTTACAACAATATTCACAACACTTTAGATGTAGAAGTTGCAATCTATACAGGGAAAGGAAGAACAGTCTAGATATCGTTCTTGAGATTTGTAGACATACAAAAACTCAGAATGATAGCTTAAAGTTTGGCTCTCGAAAGAAGCAGACTATAGTAGTGGATCCCTGAGCAGTAGAAAGGTCAAGATTTTGCCATGGCATTATTATGAATTCCAACCTTTATCATTCAACCATACAAATCCTCCCCACTTATTCTTTGAGAATTGCCACAACATTTCAATTGCCCTATAATTTTTTCATTCATAATTGATTTTATTAATCCATTCATTAACTCTCTTAATCAATTAGTCATTTGTTTCTTTTGCTTAGTTTAATTAGTCAAATTTGTAGTAATAGCATAACCATTTTTCAATCAATTCCGATTCCTGTGGAGACGATACTCAGTCCTCACTATATTACTTCATTCAACATATATTGTAACAGCCCGTTTTTGGTCAAATCAGAACAGTGGTTTCGGGACCACAAATTTGATATCAAAATAATTATGTTATTATTATTTTAATGTTTAAAGCATTATTGAGTGATTTTGTGAAAATTTTGTTAAGAAATTTTATCGTTTGAATGGTCAATTTGATAAAAATGACTAAATCGCATAAAGTGTAAAAGTAAAGTTCTATTCTGTAACACCCCAGACCCGGCCCAAACACCACGACCGGATCTGGCATGTCACTAAGAAGTTTTAGTAAAACAGGTCGCATTTTGGAAAATATTCAAGTTTAAACACTTATACCAACTGAACTTAATAATTTGTTAAAGTCATATAAGATATAAAGTTATAAATTGCCTTGGTGAATTCTAAATAAGAACCAAGATTTTATACATGTCTTAACTTAATTTAAATATAAAATTTAAATGCCCAGTAATAAAAGCCCAACATAAAACCAAAACATAAATACTAGTCCAGTGGCCCAAGGCCCTATTACATCGAAATTTAAAACCCTTAGTCAAAATATTAACAAAAACATTATTCTAAATAAAATCCTCTGTTGGATTAAGTATTCTCTCGCATGGCCACCTTGCGCTCCTCTCCAGCCCGGTCCGATGCACTAGGTGCTACCTGAAATTGTTAAAATAATAGGGTGAGTCGTGAGACTCAGTGTGCAACCCTCATGCACCATTAGATTTGGGCCTTAACCCCACAGAACATATAACAAAATATAATATACCAGAAAATATGCAAATCCCAACCCAAATCCTAGGTTTCCATCCGCTACACGCTACTCGTACCAGCCATTCACACCATTGGGGATTTCTACAATCAACCCACACCGCTACACGCCATTGATGGCAATCTTGCTGCTCATCGTCAGATTATGGCCGTAGCCACTACAACAGGTCATGGCAAAAGCCACTACAACAGGTCACGGCAAAAACCGCTACAACAGGTCATGGCAAAAGCCACTACAATAGGTCACGGCAGAAGCCGCTACAACAGAACACTTCCCCTTTCATAAAACCCAACCCTATACAATCACAGAAAATCGGCATATTCATATCATTTAATCAGAACATTCACTTAGAATGACAGGGATCACTAACCTGGTGATTAGCTTTTACCCTCTTTGGGTTTCAATCGTTATGCCGGGATTTCGGCATTAACCAAAATATAACAGATTAATAAACATATTTTAACAGGCAATCTATATGGTGTGGAAGTGTTACACACCTGATCTCGCGTAGTTTTACTCCCTTAGTTAAATCCTTACTATCTGGATCTACAACCCTTGGTCTAAAACCTTGCTCAAAAGCCGGAAGAATACGAAGATTTGGGTTCCCCTACATTCGGCCAAGGATTAATAAATACCCGAATTTACATGCTAAAAATAATAGATCTCCTTACCTTAAAATCCTGAAAGTAACACGATTCGAGTGTTACTAAACTCTGTTTGGACACGGGCTAGGACACGACCATGTGCTCCTATTTCGAATGTCTACACGGCCTGTGACACAGGCGTGTTTGGTGGCCTTGTGAGACACACGGCCTGGACACACGGGCGTGTGTCCCCTGTTTTTTAGAAAAATTTTATAAGTGTTAAAAAACTTCTCGAGTTATCTGTTTAATCTCGAACCACTATCAATGTATGTCTAAGGCCTCATAGGCTCGTTTAAGGGACACTATGATTGATTGTGATTGAATTGTATTCAAATTGATAAATTGCATATGAAACGTATGTTTATAAGTGTTAAAAGTTCGGTAATTCTCCGTAACCCTATTTTGACAGTAAATATGGGTGAGGGGTGTTACATTTATTGGTATCAGAGCTACAGTTTAGTTGATTCTAGGACTAACATAACGCGTGTGAGAGTCTAGCTATACATGCCATATATAAACTCTGATAGTTTGATGACCACTGACATTTGAAAATGTGTTTTTATATAGCAAGTGGATCCCAATCGAGAAATAGCTAATGGGGTTGAAAGTAATATACCTGCTCCCGCTCAAGGGACAGTGCCGTTTGGTTCTAAACCCGTAATGGGCAGTCAAGGTGGAGATGCTAAAGAAGCCTTCTTCCAAATGATGAACGAGCGATTCACTCAATACATTCGTACGAAACCGGCTGCTCAACAACCTCCACCCCTCCTAGTTCTCAACCTATACTCGTAGCTCCTCAAGGAGTCGAGCTTTTAAGATTGAACAAGCCTCCAGTTGAAGAGTTTAGGGCTAATGTTGACGATGATCCTGAGAGAACCGAGTTTTGGCTTGAAAACACTTTTCGAGTGTTTGATGAGCTTTCTTGCACACCGTCTGAGTGTTTAAAATATGCTATATCACTTCTGAGAGACACCGTTATTAGTGGTAGAATACATTAATATTACTGGTGTTGAGAGAGAGAGTCACTTGGGATTTCTTTTAGATCGAGTTTCGAAAGAAATACATCAGTTAACGGTTTCTAGATCAAAAGCATAAAAAGTTTTTAGAACAGAAACAAGGCCACATACTGTAACCGAATATGAAATAGAGTTTGTACGGTTGAGCAAGTATGCTCGAGAATATGTTCTACTGAAGAGATTATGTGCAATCGCTTTGTTGACGGGTTGAATGAAGATATTAAAATTTTGGTCGAGATATTAGATTTGAGAGAATTCGTCGTGTTAGTTGATCAGGCTTGGAAAGCTGAAGATTTTAGCTGAGAAAAGAAGAAAGCTGATTTAGAGGCTTGAGATTCGAGAAAAAGACCAATGAGTAAACCTTACCATTCTGTGTCGAAGAAATCAAAAGATTATTTTAACCGATCGACCACTTCAGTGGGATATTTCAATAGAGATTGTAGAAAACAATACACCAGTCCTAAAGCTCAAGCCATGTCAGTATTAAGTGTTGGCAACATAAAAGACATCAAGCCCGAATGTCAACAGTGTGGAAGACAACATTTTGGAGATTGTTGGCTGAAATATAATAATAGAGCTTGTTACAGTTGTGGTTCACGAGATCATTTTATTAAAGACTGTCCTGAGATGGTTGAGAAAGATAGACCTCAGAATGTGAGACCGAGTAATATGTCGACTAGAGGAAGACCACCAAGAAATGCTGGGAATGTGAGTGGTAGTCGAAGGGCGACGAGGGACTCCACTATGAGATCTGAGGCTAGAGCACCTGCCAGAGCCTACGCTATTCGCGCTCGCGAAGAAGCGTCATAACCAGATTTTATTACCGGTACCTTCTCTCTTTATGACACTAATGTGATTGCTTTAATTGATCCTTGTAATGCCCCGAATTTGGGCCTAGTAGTATTGGGCCTATTGGGCCTTGGGCATGGGAGCTTTTAAAATTTTTGAGAATAAGAGAACGGCACTAACCAAGTTGTAACTCCCCAAAAATCCCGAAACTTTAAATTTCTATGCATAGAGGTTGGTATGTATGAGTAGCACTTAGAATATTAATTTTAAGGTATTATAGGGATTATTTTAAGCCCTAGAGATAGGGAAGACCATAGGGAAAAAATTATTTTTCTTGCTTTAGTGGAACCTAGTCTCAAGCATTAGGCCTCTTAAGCAGATTAAGGGGAAAATAGGACACAAATGGGCTTATGGTCCAATGGCAAGTGGCATCACTTGGGGAGCTATAAGGTGGCGTGTTATCAGCTGAGGAGGTCCAAGGTTCGAGCATTAGGAGTGGTATTTTTGGTAAGGTTACGGTAAGGTTTCGACTTTTGGTAAATGTTTTGATTTAGTGATTGATTGAAGGTTGGTTGGTTGTAGGTTCGAGGCTAAGGATAGTATAGCACGTCGCAGTAAGCAGGTGTGAAAAAACACTACACACACAGTATTAGCAATGCCGGAAAGCCGAAAATGCCGAAAGTGGCTAAATGGGCCCGGTGGGGCCTGAGGCTAAGTTTGATGAAATTGTGTGGTTGGTTATACGAATTGAGTTAGTCATGCATGTTACATGATCTGAAATTGATTTGGGCCTAATAGGCCATATGGATGAGATTTGGGCTTAATGGGCCGTAATGATGTAATTTGGGCTTGATGGGCTTTATGGGGATGTAGACAAGTATGCTAGGGTTTAATGACTTTAGGCCTAGTTTTGAACAACTCTTAAACCGCATAAGACTTAATCTAGTAAGTAAACATGTCCGTGGGCAAGTGGATGGGTTAGAGTGTGGCAACAAACATATGCATGTCTAGGATTGGATCTAGGGAGAGCTTGGTACTTAAGCGGTCCTAGTGGCCCACCTCCTCTTCTCTGGAATCCTACCTGGTGCATAGTATCTATTCACTTTAGCCACAAGGACTTGTTAATAAGCCAAAGTTCATAACTAAAACCCGAGAGGGACCAAATACCCCTAATTTGGAAATTATCGAAATATCCTTAGATTTGTAAAATTACTAAAATACCCCTGATTTGCAAATTATCGAAATATCCTTAGATTTGTAAAATTACTAAAATACCCCTGATTTGGGAATTACTGAAATATCCTTAGATTTGTAAAATTACCAAAATACCCCTGATTTGGAAATTACCGAACTATCCTTAGATTTGTAAAATTACTAAAATACCACTGATTTGTGAAATTACCAGAATAACCCTAATTTGCAGAATTACCAAAATATCCCTGATTTACAAAATTTCTAAAGTACCCCTGTTTTGCAAAATTACCTAGATACCCCTGTAAGGTAGAATTACGAAAATACCCCTTGGTTGTGAAATGACTAAAATACCCTAGGTGCTTAAAGTGTGAAAGTGTGTGTTGGATTCACGAAATATATGTTGCACTTGGGTGGGTTTTGATGACACGGAGGAAGATTTGAGGATCGCATAGTCGCTGGACGACCGTGGATCCACCGGTGGCTTTAAGCCCATTATAGCAGCTTTGCTGCAACGTTTGAGTAGTGCCGCTGCTGGTGCTACCCTTGGTGTGTAGGGATGGGTGGGTTGATATTTATATCCCCACAGGTGTGTAGGGTTGGAAGGGAAATGGTGTGCAGGGTTGGATTTGGGATGGGTGCATTGCATTCATGTGATACTGATGTGATATGAGGTCATAGTGGGCTAAGGCCCAAGACCACAATTTTTTATAGGGCTTAGGCCCAATGTATAATTGTATGTTGATTGGATTACCAAGGGTCGTACACACTGAGTTTCGAAAATCACACCCTTTTATTTAAATGTTTCAGGTGATCCTCAGTAGACGGCTCGACGTGGAAGACGACTCGGAGGTGGCCACACTACAAGCAGTTCTTAATATGTTTTGAAAGACTTAGTTTTAAATTATTTTGTTTCTGTTGGGTGGTAATAATGCCTTGTACTCCGATTTGACTTTAGATTTTGAGTTTGGTTGTTTTCGTTTCAACTGTTTACTTAATAGTTGAACCTGGATAAATTTCTTAAATTTAAACAGGGGCTTTTATCATTACTTAGCAAGATTCAAGGGTTTTGGGCTTTTAGGCCTTAACTTTTAACTTAGCAAAATCGTTTTGAATTATGCCTTTGATGTGACATTCCCAAATTCGGCCATAACGTCTGGGTCGAGTCTGGGGGTGTTATAATCCTGGATCGACACATTCATATGTTTGTGACAATTTAGTGTCTAATAAGAAATTGGCTGTTGAAATTACTAAATTTATGACTAAAGTATCGAACCCCTTAGGCAAGTATGTTCTAGTTGACAAAGTATGCAAGAACTGTCCTTTAATGACTCGAGGCTACTGTTATCCAGCTGACTTGATGCTTTTACCATTTGATGAGTTCGAGGTGATTCTGGGTATGGATTGGTTAACTTTACATGATGCTGTTCTGAACTGTATATGAAAGACTATAGAATTGAAGTGTCAGAATAATGAAATTCTTCGGATTGAACTTGATGAGTCGATTGTATTACCTATAGTGATTTCATTGATGTTGGCTCAGAGACATGTGAGAAAAGGTTATGACGCGTACCTAGCATATGTTTTAGATACCAAAGTGTCTGAATAGAAGATTGAATCAGTGCCTGTAGTTTGTGAATATCCGGATGTATTTTAAGAAAAATTGCCTGGGTTGCCACCAGTCAGAGAGGTTGAGTTTGCCATTGAGTTACTACCGGGAACTTCGCCAATATCTATAGCTCCGTACAAAATGGCTCCGACAAAGTTGAAAGAATTGAAAACTCAGTTGCAAGAGTTAACAGATAGAGTTTCGTACGACCGAGTTTTTCGCCCTAGGGTGCGCCAGTATTGTTTGTTAAGAAGAAAAATGGGTTCATGAGAATGTGTATTGATTATCGTCAGCTCAACAAGGTTACAGTAAAGAATAAGAGTCCGTTGCCGAGAATAGACTATTTGTTTAATCAGTTGAAAAGTGCAACATTGTTTTCAAAGATTGGTTTGAGATCTGGTTATTATCAGTTGCAAGTTAAGGACTCAAATGTGCCGAAAACTACATTCAGAGCAAGGCACGGACATTATGAATGCCCTGTTATGTCTTTTGAACTAACTAATGCTTCTACCATTTTTATGGATTTGATGAATAGGATCTTTAGACCGTATTTAGACAGATTTATTGTTATGTTCATTGATGACATTCTGATCTATTCACGAGATGAGTCTGAGCATGCCGAGCATTTGAGAATTGTGTTGCAGACCTTGAAAAATAAGCAACTCTATGCTAAATTCAGCAAATGTGAGTTCTGACTCCGGAGTTGGATTTTTGGGGCATATTGTTTCTGCGGAAGGTATAAGAGTTTATTCGAGAAAGATATCTACAGTTATTGACTGGAAACCACCTAGAAATGCATCCGAGGTTAGAAGCTTTCTGGAATTGGCTAGTTAATCGACATTTTGTTAAAGGGTTTTCAATGATTGCTACACCGATGACAAGACTGTTATAGAAAGATGTCAAGTTTGAATGGTCTGAGAAATGTCAACAAAGTTTTGACCAATTGAAAGCATTGTTAACTGAGGCACCAATGTTGGTTCAACCTGAATCGAGTAAAGAGTTTGTGATTTACAACGACGCATCACTAAATGGTTTGGGTTGTGTGTTGATGTAAGAGGGAAATGTAACACCCCAAACCCGGCCCATTCGCTATGACCGAATTTGAAATGCCACTGCGGAAAACGTTTGAAAAACTTTTGACTTAGAGTTAAAAACATAAAATTTTATTGTCTTTACTAAAACATTGTGTAATTAAAGTTCCAAATAAAATCAAGTTGTTTAAAATAAAACATTTTCAAATAATAATATAATCGACAATCCAACTTAAAACATAATAAAAGTCCTTAAATACTTAAAATGGCCCTTATTACAATAAATAACCTTTCATAAGAAAAATGTGTAAAACAAATAAATTTATCTTCTGCATGGGCCACCTCGTATCCACTCCCAACCCGGTCCAAGCTTTATGAATCACCTGAAAGGTTTGAGAAAAAATTGGGTGAGTCAAACAGACTCAGTGCATAGTTAATACACATGTCCCCACATATGGGCTTGGCCCACATCCACACATCAATCGCATATCAGATGATAAGGCAATATATCCACATAATTTCACATATTGGGCTTGGCCCATAACCACATTGATCCACATAATCAGTCATGCAAAATGCAAAGATATGCAACATGAATCCCAACCCATCCTAGAGTCCATCCGTTACTCCTACCTTAGCAGACTCCCTGCCCAAGGCCGTGGCTAATCCACCGATCAAATAATGATCCTCATATCTTACCTTGGCAGACTTGCTGCCCAAGGCCGTGGCTAAGCCACCGATCACATAGTGATCCACATATCTGTATCCACGAGGTGACTCGAGGTCATCCTCAATCTACGGTGATGCACACAGCTATCATCCGCCGAGATGGGCACCTAGCCAACACCTCCCTTGATGAAGCACATAGCCACCATCAAGCGCCAATGTAGCACAAGGCTAACATCAGACCACGTACATAAAGTACACCCTTTCCTTCGATAGTCACATCCCAAATCCCATGCATATATGTGTATCATGGCAACATATCACTTGAACAATAATGCATCACATGCCATCACATTTCATATATTCATCAATGATCATTTAATATCGTAAATCACTGACCTGAGTATTCGATCACCCACCACGGGTATTCACAATCTTAGCCCTTAATTCAGCTACCATTAACATCATATCACATATACATAAATATAACACATACACACAATCAAGAGATAGTGCGATAACTACGCACCTTGTAAACACGATAAACGATAGAATACTCAAGATTTCTGGCTTTTGCTTACAACACCGACAGCACCTACATATCACTATATGAGAAATCGCTTATCACTAAAAAGATATGGCCTTTAACCGAATATCATTATCTCCTTACCTTGGATTATTCAAATTCCGAATGATTCCCCCCTAAACGTCGGCTACAAAGAAACCCCGAAACTTCCTTCAAGATTCGGCCAAAGATAATAAAAGGAATTAGATTCCTAGATTCGGCTAATACAAAAGAAAAGAAAGAAAATGATTGATAGAAAATCCTTACCCGTTAACATGAAGATTGATTCACCCTTACTTGGACTATAAAGGGATTCGACCTTACAATTAAAAAGAAAAGAAATGGTGATTTTGGCTTTAACAAAAGAGAAGAGAAAAGATGGTGGAAAATAGAGGATGGTTTCGGCTAAGAGAAAGAAGGAGAAAAGAGAAAGAGAAAGAAAAAGAAAAAGAAAATATGAGATATGCCCTTGGTGCTAGGATGATTTCTGCACTAGAGAGGAAGAAAAGAAATGAGAAATGTCTTCTAAACTTTTTGGTGTTTTCGGCAATAGAGGAAAATAAATTTGAGAGAATTGGCACCTAAACCAAAATGACCAAAAAAAAGATAGCCACTCAAGACAAAACTTACACCTATTGTAAATAACCATTTCGGCTAAGAAGAAGAATTTTGAGAAAAGGGAAAAAATGCACAAATTGTTAAAATTTTGGCCAACTAACATCCCCTAATCCCATACTACATTCGACCAACTCACATGCCAACATAATCCCCCTTTTTCCTCCTCATTTCTTCCCTATCATCCCCTTAATCACTATCACAATTAAACCAACCCCCTTAGCCCCTTATGCCGTCTAGGTTCATGGTCAAATGACCATGGAAAAATTTCCAAAACATCACCCACTCATCAAGCCTTTTGTCCCCCTAAACCTTCCATAACATCTAGATTCCCTACCTTAACTACTAACTTGCCTTTTCCCTTTATCTACTATCCATAAATGATAAAATCCAACCTTATCTTAATTATAGTTGACCAACACTTAATGTAAGGTGCCTTTCCCTAACAATGGCTCTTGCAATTTTCGGCAGCCTTGGAGAAGAAGATGAGTGAATTTTGTCATCTTTTCTCTTATTTTAATCATTTAATAACCAAATGACCAAAATACCCTTTTTGATAAACTTCCTATTTTAACTCATCTATGCCCAAATTTGTCCAAAAACTAAAAATTGGGAAAATTGTTCATTAAGGAACTCTAATATGTATTCTAAAGCAAGTTCACACAAACAGCTTCTAGAATCTCACATTTTACAACTTTTGCAATTTAGTCCTTCTGGACAATTCAACCACAATTTCTCAAAATTGCTTCATGAAACTTTCACACTAGCATGCATACATAGCATAAACCTTAAAAACTCATTCGTAACTCTCAGATTTGTGGTCTCGCACCACTATTCCGACTAGACCCTAAACTGGGATGTTACATTGATATTTTTGTAATAAGGCCATTTGGGATTTAAACTTTTATTTTCTATTAATTTCTACCTGCCAGGATAGAAAACAGGGGTTTTCCAAAATGATAACTGCTTTCAAACATTATGTTTTCGCAACCCAATTTTTAAATATCATGTTTCCATAAATAATTTATTTTAATTAACCTTCCGCAATTGAAAAATATTTTACTAAGTGATTAATAACATTTTGAAAAGAGAATAGTTTTTATATAAACCACATTTTGAAAATAAATGAATGCAAATGAAAACACAATTTTCGAGAAATACTTCAATCTGACACGCCAGATTCGGGCCTAACTTCTAGGTCGGGTTTGGGGTGTTACATTTATTGGTATCAGAGCCCGAGTTGCAAAACTCGGCTGTGGATTGGGTTTTCAAAATTGAATTTCTAAAAGTGTTGAAAATAAAAAAGGCTTGAAAGGATTTGATGTTCTGAAATATTGTATTGACCGTTTTCTGAAAGTGTGGTACACTGAGTCTCCGGCGCCGAATCTGTAAGTTTTCTAAATACTTTAGTCTGTTTAGAAATTTAAATAGAGTGAGTTAGAAATACGGTGGTTTCTTTAGATATTGGACTGTATTTTTGGTATTTGTTTTGTGTGTGTTTTGTTTGGATGTGATGTTTGAATATAGAAATTGTATGCATGTGTGATAAATATCTGTTTGCTCCTGTGGTTAGATGTTTAGCTGTGTGTAAGAGGTTTCAAGATTAAGTGTACTAGTATTGTTGGGATGAGAGTGTGCAGCGACAGCGTAGTGGGGTAGTCGTTACACGACTACCCTATTAGCTAGAAATTTCGGGGACGAAATTTCTTTAAGGGAGGTAAAATTGTAACACCCTGAATTTCGGCCTAGTAGAATTGGGCCTATTGGGCCTTGGGCATGGGAGCGTTTAAAATTTTTGAGAACAAGAGAACGACACTAATGCAAGTTGGACCTATTAGGTGAGTGATTTTGGAAGGTTAGGGGGCTTCCATGAAGTCTTGGGTTCAAACCTTGTCTTTAGGAAATATTTTGGTTTAGGTGAATATAACCCTGAATGTAAGTAAGTAGGCTAAGAATATTGTTGGGGAAATCATGACGCAAGGAAGCATGTGGCCTAATGGTTGTGGCGTCATTAAGGTTGTAAGGGAGCCTGGGTTCAATTCTTGGCCCTTGCGAAATTTTTAAATTTTGCTCTTAAAAGAATATGGACACTGGGACATAGGCTTTATAAATATTTGCGCATGTTTTAAGTCACAAATGAGCTTGTGTCCTAGTGGTGGTGGCGTGACATGGCTATCGAGAGGACTTTTGTGTAGTAGATATTGGACTGGTCTATGTGAATCTCATATCTGTGGCTAGATTTGGGCTAAATGGGCTACACGAGCGTGTGGGCCCACTTGGGCTGAGAATGGACCTTAGGCCTATTCTCATCATTATTTTTGTTTAGAATAATTGAGTCGCTCGAGGCGACTGTAGACCTTCTGAGGGGTTGGCAAATTTACTAAAATACTCCCGGATTGTAAAATTACCGAAATACCCCTAATTTGTGAAATTACCGAAATACCCTTGGGTTGCAAAATTACTGAAATACCCCTGATTTGTGAAATTACCAAAATATCCTCGGATTGTAAAATTACTGAAATACCCCTGATTTGTGAAATTTCTGAAATACCCTCAGATTGCAAAATTACCGAAATACCCTAATTTGTGAAATTACCGAAATACCCCTGATTTGTGAAATTATCAAAATACCCTCGAATTGCAAAATTATCGAAATGACCTTAAATTATGAAATTATCGAAATACCCTCGGATTGTAAAATTACTGAAATACCCTTAATTTGCAAAATTACTGAAATACCCCTAGTTTGTAAAATTACTGAAATACCCCTGAAAGGTAGGATTACCGAATACCCTTATAAGGTAAATGACTGTTTTGCCCTTGTGGGTAAATGATTGACTTGTGCTATGATTTGACTGGTTTGACTGTGATCTATGACTGTATATTAACTGACTTGACCGTGGGCGTGCGATTGATGTGCTGTTAATATGTGTTGAAATGATTGTTACTAAGCATGGCCATTTTGCATACACATGTAATGATAGAGCATGACATACACGACATATTGCATAAGGTTCAGACATTGATACAGAGGAAGTTCTGATAGGGTTGCACGGGTCGCCTGACGACTGTGGATCCAATATTACAATTACCGATAGCTTTGTGCCATCCTAATTATGGTTTATACCCATTCTGTTAATGGCTTTTAGCCATTCTGTTAACTGGCAGCTTTGCTGCGATATCTATGGCTTTTACCCGTTCTGTCCACGGCGCCAAGCCGTTCTGTAAACTTAGTCCCGCAATCGGTGCTAAGATTGGTGTTCTAGCTACATGGGTCGACTTGGTCCCCACATGGTGTGTTGGTTGGTACGGGTGGTGTGTTGGCTGGACTGGGTTGGATTGCATCTCTGTTCTGCATTGTTATAGTTTTGGGCTTAGGCCCACTCAATTACTGTATAGGGCTAAAGCCCAGACTGATCTGTTACTGAATAGGGCTTGGGTTCAGACTGTTAGGGGATTACACACTGAGTTTTCGTAAACTCACCCTGTTTTTAACTGTGCAGGTAATCCCCAGCCTTAGACGGATCGGTGCTGCGAGGGACTCGGAGGTGGTCACATGTTCTCAATTTTTTTCCTTATGGCTAGCTTTTCAAATAATTTACTTTGGGTTTGTTATTTTTGTAATAAGGCCATTTGGGATTTAAACTTTTATTTTCTATTAATTTCTACCTGCCAAGCTAGAAAACACGGGTTTTCCAAAACAATAACTGCTTTCAAACACTACGTTTCCGCAACCCAATTTTTAAATATCATGTTGCCATAAATCATTTATTTTAATTAAGCTTCCGCAATTGAAAAATATTTTACTAAGTGATTAATAACATTTTGAAAAGGGAATAGTTTTTATATAAACCATGTTTTGAAAATAAATGAACGCAAATGAAAACACGATTTTCGAGAAATACTTAAATGTGACACGCTAGATTCGAGTCTAACTTCTAGGTCGGGTTTGGGGTGTTACAAACACGATTCTCAAATGCTCAGTATGCTCAAATTCATCATGAGAGTAAATCAAAATGTCATTAATAAACATAACTATGAATCGGTCTAAGTACAACTTGAAAATCCAGTTCATCAAGTTCATAAAAATAACAGGTGCATTTATAAGTCCAATAGGCATAACAAGAAATTTGTAGAGTCCGTACCTTGTTCTAAATGCAGTTTTTGGCACATCTGAGTCTTTAACTCGCAACTGGTAATAACTCGATCTCAAATCAATTTTCAAAAACATTGTTGTCCTTTTAAATTGATCAAACAAATCATCTATTCGTGGCAAAGGGTATTTATTCTTGATCGTCACTTTGTTAAGCTGTCGATAGTCTATACACATTCTCATCGTGCCATCTTTCTTTTTTACAAATAACACCGGTGTACCCCAGGGAGAGAAACTCGGTCTAGCAAAACCTCTATCTGTCAACTCTTGCAACTGAGCTTTCGATTCTTTTAACTCTGCCGGAGCCATTCTGTACGGAGCTATTGATATTGGCGTTGTTCCTGGTACTAATTCAATACCAAACTCAACCTCTCTGATAGGTGGTAAACCCGATAACTCTTCGGGAAATACATCTAGATACTCGTACACAACTGGTACTGATTCAATCTTTGTTTCTGTCACTTTCGTATCAAGTACATAAGCAAGATAAGCTTCACACCCCTTTCTCACAAATCTCTGAGCTAACATAGATGAGATCACAACTGGAAAACTATTCAGATAATCTAATTCAATTCTAATAGTCTCATTATTCTGATTGTAACAGCCTGATTTACGTCTAGTCAGAATAGTGGTTTCGAGACCACAAATTCGATGCAGTAATTTTTATTTTATTATATTTTTATGGTCTATTGTTTTATGGAACTATTCTATGAAAATCTTGTTCGAAAATTTTGATGTTTGGGCACTCAATTTAGTTTTAAGGACTAAATTGTAAAAAATGCAAAACTTGAATTCTGGATGTTAAAGGTGTCCAATTGCCATGAGATTTTAAATTAGAGATCCTTATATGATAATTAGACCATTAGTTAAGTTTATGGACAAAAAATGGACATGATTAGGTAAAATTTTAAAGTTTGGCAAAAAGGGCATTTTGGTTATTTGGTAAATAAAAGAATAAAAAGGGAAAATAAACCAACATTTGCTCATCTTTCTTAAACCTTGGCCAAAATTTGGGAGAACACCATAGCTAGGGTTTTGTCATCTTTCAAGCTTGATTGTAAGTACATCCTAGCCCCGTTTTTAATGCTCTTTACATTTTTGAAGTTGTTATCAGTTGAACTACCTATTTCTACCATTAATTTAAGATGTGGTTGATGTTTAGGGTTTGACCTATATTTTGATTTTTAATGGAGATTATGCATGTTTGATGCGTGATAAAAAATTTTTGCTAGGTGATTTTTGATAAAAATGCATAAAAAGGACCTAATTGTAAAAAAGTTATAAAATGGGTAGAAAAAACCTGATTTAATGGAAAAGGTGGAATACTATAAGCATGAAAATGGTTCGGCTAGGCTTGGGTTACCAAGAAATGAACATAATTCATTTTACGAGCCTAGGAACTAAAATGTAAAATGTCAAAAAGTTAGGGACAAAATAGTAATTTTGTCTAGGATGCAAATTAATGTAAATGTATGTGTAAAATGACGAATTGATAGCCAAATTTGCTCATATGGACCTGGAACAGCCGATTACGGAACTAGATCAAGGAAAATAAAAAGTCTCGGATTAGTTGAGTTCCAAATACAAACCATTCTCAAGGTAAGTTCGTGTAATTTAATTTGGTATGTTATTATGTTTTAATTGAATTGTATAATTAAGATAATATATATGTGATGATATACCCTATGAAATAATCACAAGATGATAAACACGAATAAAATGTCATTGTCTTGGTTGAATATTGTATTTCGATGGATTATAATAATTTTCTTGAAATGAACAAAATGATATAGAAAGGATTTAGCCTGGAAGGGTAATCCTGAGCTACACTCTCTTGAGTAAATGTTATGAAATGGATTTAGCCCGGACGGGTAATCCATAGTAGGCTCATTAGAGCTAACGTTATCGTAAGGATTTAGCCTGGACTGGTAATCTGAATAAGCTCTTGGGAGCGAATGTTAAAGACGGGATTTAGCCTGGACTGATAATCCTGTTACATAAATGTAGCTTGAGTGTGTGCTCTATGAATATGTGCTTAAGGAGCACTTTAGAGGTGAATTGACAAACGATTGACATGTATATATACCACTCGAGTATCTATCGAAATTACAATAGTTCAATGAAAAGAAATCCTAAAAAAATGGAATAGTGAAATGATATGAAAGTTTATACTATGGTGAGCTCATCTATTTTGGTTTGATAACTTCATGATGTGTATGGCTAATTTGTTTAATGAGTGAATGTATTTAGGTAACTTGTCAAAATATTGATAGAATGAATGCATATATATGCTTATTTGAATAATTATAACCGATAAGTTTCTTTCTATTACGCGAACTTACTAAGCATGAAAATGCTTACCGCGTTTTAATTTTCCTTGTTTTATAGTGCTCGTAAGGCTCGCGAAGGTTGGAGGATTCGGTCGGAGTAAGATCACACTATCCACAAATCTTCTTTTTGGTGTAGCTAAATGATTTATTTTGGTATAATGGCATGTATAAGCTATTGAATTAGATGAAGGCTTGTAAGTAACATTTTGTGACTTAGCCATTGGAATGGCTAAGGATGTTCAATTGGTGCGAGTATGATGTTAATGTATGTCCAAATTCTTAAGTGTTAAGTATGGTGGATAATTCATTTTGTAAGCGGTCATTGGAATAGGCTAATATTGGTTTAGTTATATATGCATATGATGATGTCTTTCATGGATATGAGAATTTGCATGGGTTGAGTTGACAAGTATGTGATGTTGTATGTAATAGAAAGAAGCATGTGAATGATGTGGCTGATTTGGTTGAGTGTATCTATTTGGATTGGTGCTATGTTTTGTTGTGTAGGTGTGTGCATGGAAGGGTGACAAAATGGCTTGGTAAATAGCCTTGTTTTTATCCACACGAGTAGACACACGGGCGTGTGTCTAGGCCGTGTGTGACACACGGTCTACCCCAGGGGAATGTGTTATGGTCGTGTGTCCCCTGTACCTTAATTGATGCAAAACAGAATGTCCAGAATATAGCACACGGGCAGAGACATGAGCGTCTGTGTCAGCCGTGTGTGCTACACGGCCTTGAACACGGGCGTATACCCTGGCCGTGTTAAGTCTGCAAAAGTAGCTGGTCACAAGAGAGGTTTCAACTTTCATTCAATCATTTGGTTCTATCAAACTCCTCTTTCTTGGTACTGAGGATGCCAACTCGGTAAGAAATTCTTTCTATGCGGAAGCCAACAGAGTATAAAGGACCGTCTGTCCAAAGGTGTTTGAGATTTGACTCTCAGCACACGGGCGTGTGACTTGGCTGTGTGACCTCAATTCGATGATGATGTCATAAACGGAAAGCTCCCTAATTTGAACACAGCCTAAAGCATGGGCTTGTCTTAGGGTCACACGGGCGTGCCCCGAACCCATACGGGCGTGTGACCCCTTTTACATGAAAAATTTTCTAAGTTCCCCAAAAGTTTCTAAAGTTCTGGATTTAGTGCCGAACCACTTCCGATGCATGTTTTGGGCCTCGTAGGCTCGTTTTAGGATGATATGAATGTTTTTCAAAAGTTTTAAAATTGAGTGAAAATTCATGTCTCGGTTTTGAATGTTTGCTTGTGAATAAGTTTGGCAATGCCTCATACCCTATTCTAGCGTCAGATATAGGTAAGGGGTGTTACACTGACATTTCAGTTCAATTGTCTTTTGTCTACAATTCACTATAGCATCATGCATCGTTAGCCAATCCATACCCAAAATCACATCAAATTCATCAAATGGCAACAACATCAGATTAGCCGAAAAACAGAAATCTCGATTCATTAACGGACAATTCTTGCAGACTTTGTCAACCAAAACACATTTGCCTAAAAGGTTCGATACTCTAATCACAAATTCAGTAGACTCTACAGGCAAAGTCTTACTAGATACTAAATTCATACATATATAAGAATGAGTTGATCCTGGATCTATCAATGCAATCACATTAGTATCATAGAGAGTGAAAGTACCAGTGATAACATCTGAATATGACGCTTCTTCGCGAGCGCGAATAGCGTAGGCTCTAGCAGGCAAACTGGCCTCGGATCTCACAGTTGAATCCTTTGTCGTCCCTCTACTACCACTTACATTTTCAGAAATTCTAGGTGGTCTACCTCTATTTGACGTATTACTTGGTCTCACATTCTTAACTTTATATTCTCATCTAGCTCAGGGCAATCTCGGATGAACTGATCTAGAGAACCACATTTGTAACATGCTTTATTACTTTTATTCTAGCATTCTCCATAATGTCGTCTCCCACACTGCTGACACTCAGGTTTATTGCCTGTCACACTGCCAACACTCGATATTGATGTAGCTTGAGCTTTAGAACCTGAGTATTTTTTCCTACGAACTCTATTCGAATATTCATTTGAAGCATTTGGGTGAACGTACGAATCTATGGATTTCTTTGATAAAGATTGATACGACTTACTCATCGATCTTTTCCTCGAGTCTCTAGCTTCTGAATCTGCTTTTCTCTTTTATTTGCTAAGATCCTCGACTTTACAAGCCCTTTCAACTAGAACGACAAATTCTTTCAACTCTAGAATTCCGACTAGTAGTTTTATATCCCCGTTCAACCCGTCAACGAATCGTTTACACATGATCTCTTCGGTAGAAACATACTCTCTGGCATATTTACTCAACCATACAAATTCTCTTTCATATTTGGTTACAGTCATTCGGCCTTGTCTTAATTCTAGAAACACTTTGTGCTTTTGATCGAGAAATCTTTGACTGGTGTATTTCTTTCGAAATTCAAATTGAAAGAACTCCCAAGTAACCCGTTCTTTCGGAACCACAGACACCAACATGTTCCACCATTGATACGTGGTGTCTCTCAGCAAAGATACAACACATTTAATACATTCATTAGGAGTACAAAACAATTCATTGAATACTCGAATCGTATTTTTGAGCCAAAATTCAGCTCTCTCAGCATCATCATCAACAGTAGCCCAGAACTCTTCAGCCCCATATTTACGAATCATATCTACTGGCGGCTTGTTCAACCGTATCGGATCTATAACTTGAGTAATAAAAGGGATTTGTTGAGGAATAGGTGGGGTGGAGGTTCTTGAGCAGCCGGATTTGTTCGAACGAACTTCGTGAACCACTCGTTCATTATTTGGAAAAAGGCTTGTTTAGCCTCTCCCTCGTGGCTACTCGTTAAAGGCCTAAAATCGGATGGCGTTGCCCCTTGAGCGGGAGCGGGCGCATTACTCTCTACATCATCAGCTACAACTCGTTCGGGATCCATTACTCTACGAAAACATAATTTAAGTTGTCAAGAATCATCACACTATCACAGAGTATATATGGCATGTATAGCTAGACTCACACACACGCTACGCTAGTCCTAGAATCGACTAAATCGTAGCTCTGATACCAATAAAATGTAACAACCCTAACCTGTATCTGTCGTCGAAGTAGGGTTATGAAGTATTATCGATCAATACACAATATAAAACATACATTCTCATAAATCATTCAACACAATCACTTTGTCCCTTATAAGGGCCTACGAGGCCTTAAACATGCTTTAGAAGTATTTCGGGACTAAACTGATAACATACAAAAGTTTTGGAAAACTTAGAAATATTTCAACCATACAGGGGTCAAACGCCCATGTGAACAGGTCGTGTGCCATTCAAAGTGGCCACACACACCCGTATGCTAGGCCATGTGCTAGCCCATGCCAAACCTGTAGGGTCTACTGACTTATGCAACACTGCTAAGTCACACGCCCGTGTGCTAGGCCGTGTGCCAATTAGGGGTATACTGACTTGTACCACACGACCAATCACTTGCCTGTGTATGAGACTGTGTGGAGCATACTGACTTCAATTCAATTTCAATACCAGGGGACACACGGCCATGTAACATGACCGTGTGTCGTACACGGCCAAGACACACGCCCATGTCTCTGCCCGTATGGACAAAAATAGGCCATTTGTAAGGCTGATTTGCCACCCCAACTCATGCTCATTTAAACAACCAAAATCATCAACCAAATGCACAATTCATACTATATCCATTCCAACCAAATTCAATATTCAATTTAATTCCATTTACCTAATCAAATACTTATCAACTTCACTTCTAAAATCATTCTTCATCAAAGCATTTCTTAAGCATTTATACTTCACAAATCAATTAACCATTTGAGCAACTATAAAACCATAACCAAATTCATATCAAACATGCAAAAATAAGCTATCATTCATGGCTATATATATACAAACCAAAACATATATATTTACAAGCCATTTCTAATAGCCAAACACACATCAAAATTAACATCATTTACAAGCCGACTCTCATGGCTATAATCACAACCAAAATACCCCATCTATCCTATACATGCCATATGCCATATATGTATAATTTAAAAGTACCAACTTAGATGTTTGATAGTGTGATGATGTTCCCAACGACTCCCGGATTCGAGCTAGCCTTGATTCAATATAAAACATAGGAAAATAACACAAAGTAAGCTTCATAGCTGAGTAAGCTCGTATATGAATAACTTAATTCATCAAATAAATGCAAATTAACCAAATACACATGACAAAATCAATATACACATTAACTACAAACCTTTCTCATGTGTCAAAACATGATCAATTGCAATCTCATCGAAATTTCACTATTTAATACTCGAATAGGTTCTGTACATACCTGTATAGCCTCGTACTAACCTCTTTCTCAATTACATCATTCATTTATCCGTTGAACCATTCGGAATAGAAATCAAATATTCAATGATCTCAATCGATAAGTGCATATACGATGGACCGTAGCCAAATCAAGGTATAACTCGCACTCGAAGTGCCGATATCATGGCCTGAAGCCAACACCATAGCCTAACGGCATGTCACTAACATCCTAATTATTCCTAAGGTTCAACCGAGATTTTACGCTTGTCAAATCATCGTCGAACGTATCCATAAACTCGTATTCACAATTCAAACATTATCCGTAATCTCATAATCATAGTTTATGAAATATTAAAGCAGTAAACATACATTTATAATGAAATTACCACATACGAACTTACCTCGTATTTGTAATTGACGAGTAGGGTCGACTACTCGAAAACCTTGTTTTTCCCCGATCTAAATCTGTAACGCCCTTAACCCATGTTCGTCACCGAATTAGGTTATGGGTATTACCATGTAAGTTAAAAACTTCAGTTCGCTCGATTGAAACTTAATCACTCATTTTTTTTTCAAATGATTTAATAATAACAAACAACAAATTTCACATGTGTAATACATACTCGATACATTAATCCAAGTCATATACAACATAACCATTGATGTATTTAAAAAGACTATACAATGTATACTACAACATTATCACTTAATAATACAGATTTCATAAGGCATAAACCTAATTTCCACATAACCGAAATATGCAACTAATTACACAACTCATACATGCTTATAAATTTTGGCCGAATATACAAGACCTCATTTACAACATTTCATGTTGATTGCCTAGCACAAACCAAGTTTGGTAATCATGTACTCAAATAAAATAAGTGACTTCACAAGAAAAATATTTATAAACCATAGTTATACACATCTTCTACATTCGACTATGGCCCTAAACAAATAATTCATTAAACATGATAATAACATGTGTAACTTTCACCTAAGTTTGGCCGAATACACATACATACATTACTCACATAATTCCTATCTAGCAAAACGATTGAAATTGTCACACTTATATAATTCCCGAATAAAGCTCAACTAACATATATCTACCTAGACTTATACATATAAAGATTAACTTGATTGCCAAACCATCTAACTAATTTAACACAAACGTTGGTTTTACAAACAGGCCATTATATAGAATGCATAAGATTAAAGTAAAGAAACAACCATGACCAAACCGTTGAAACCAAACACTTAAACCACATGGTCAAGAACAAATAAAACCGAACTTATAATATAAGTTTAAGCCATTTTCGCATGGCTATTTTATAAACACATATAAACATAACATCATTCCAACATTTAGCTAGCCTATACATGCCTTTGATTCCAAAATAACGAGCTCAAAAGTACCAAAAAGGGATGATAGTGTGGTTGACTTCTCCAACGATCCTTCGAGCCCGTAGCTTGACCAAAAATCTATAAAACAAACAATGAACACAAAGTAAGCTCACTAGCTTAGTAAGTCTCAAGCAAATACAAATTGGTATTCGAACATTTAACCTTTAATTAAACAATTCATAGAAAATGAATATAAACATTATAATTACAGAATGACATGGCCGAATACTATCCATAACTTAACTTAAGGATTTCACTATCTTCCATGAACATATACACATTCATTTTATAGTTATCATAAGTATTCCTATACTCCAAATCGAATAAACATCTCATACATATTAATCACATAATCTTCTTTTTATACGCATATAAAATCACATCCAAATTCATTTCTCAATAATGAATTTACTTATAGCCGAATCATCAAAACAACATGTAGACATTAGGCTCAATTCATACATAGCTATATATATATAAATGGTTCATGTTCATCCTTTATAAACTCGATAGATAATACACTTCAATCCATAATAAGCTAGTAGGATAACACTTACCTGGGCTAATGGTATATAGCATTAAATAATATGTCGCACCTCGTTTATTATATGAGCTCTCAGTTTATAGCTTATCACCGGCATTAAGCCTGCTAGACCAGAAGTCCGAAATAATTCACCGGCATGAAGCCTGCTAGGCTCATAGCCCGAAATAGGTCACCGACACAAGGCCTGCTAGGCAATAAGCCCGAATCAAATCACCGGCACAAGGCCGGCTAGGCTTTAATGCCCAAAATAATTCATAAAACCTGTCCATCAAATTACATTTCTTAACACTATCATCACTAACTAAACATATACACAATTCACATTCACATATCACAACGAATGTACAAATTCTTATCACATATACAAAAACACATCTAATCCATTTTAAAGCCTTTACATTCGGCTAACACATATATTCATACTCAAATTTATCAAATAATTTCATTGAACCTATTCATAAATAATTCTTTAACATACTTTAGCTTAAGGACTTACCTCGACAGTCGACGGACAACGTATACCGACTATTCGATAATCTTCGACTTCCCCCGATCCAAATCCATTTTTCTTTGTTCTTGATCTAAACACAATGAAATTTAGCTCATTCAAGTACATTTCATTTCAATTTAGTCCCAAAACACATAAATGGGTAAATTACCATTTTACCCCTAATGTTTCACATTTTTTACAATTTAATCCTATTTGCATAAAACACAAAATACACAAAATTTCCCCATGCTACTCAAGAGCGAATCTTTCTAGGGACCTTACAAGTCCATTTATTTCATTTATTTTGCAAATAAGCCCCTCTAAAATTTTATTTTTGCAATTTAGCCCAAATACTCAAATTTACCAAAAATCCAAAGACAAAACATATTAATCTTTAACATATCTTTAATTCAAAATCATCAAACATCACAACCTACATGAACACATCAATGGCCGAATATCACATGTACACTAATCTCAAAAAATTTAGCATGGGTTGGATAATATACTAAGCAACGATCTCAAAAACGTAAAAATTAACAAAAACCAAAGTCAAACTAACCTTCAATTTGAGCTTCTAAATGCCAAAATTTCAAAGAAATAAACCCTTTCTTCCTTCACCAACATTCGGCCATAAGAAATAAAGATGATAATGGCATTTCTTTTTGTTTTATTAAATCATATATTATGTTATTAGTTAGATTACTATTATAACCTTCAAATAAAAAATAACTATCATATATAATAAGGGCACATTAGTCAATAGCCATCCACTAACTTGTAAAATGGGCTATTTGCCCTTTTAATACTCCATATTAAGAAACCATCATCATTCTAGCACTTTACACTATAGCATGCAACTTTTACGCTTTACACATTTAATCCTTTTTGTTAAATTGAACACACAAACGATTAAATTTTTCTACGAAATTTTCACACACATTAATTCACTTATAATAAACACAAAATATAATATTAAAATATTTCTCAGACTCAGATTCGTGGTCCCGAAACCACCGTTTCGATTAGGGTCAAAATCGGTCTGTTACAAAATCTAAATTCTTTCTTTCTTGATCTATATGAATTCAAAATTAACTTATTCAATAACATATTCTTTCAATTTAGCCCATATCACACTTTAAAGCACTTTTACACTTTTTCCCCAAGTATTTCACAACTTTCACAAATTAGTCCTTATTTTACAAAACACAAAATTCACACAATTCAACAAAACCCATGCTTGGACAAATTATATATAGGTCTCTAGCAGCCCAAAACTTTCATTTATTTCAATTTCAACCATTCAAGTTGCACATTTTTCAATTTAATCCCTATTATGCATTTTCATCAAAAATCACTTAACAAAACATGTAAAGTATCATCAAGCTTTCATATTTCAACATTAAACATCAAAGAACACATAGATTCAGCAACGGCAACTCTCAAAATCTTTAACAGTTTCAAAATTAAAGGTATGGTTAGCTAGATTGAGCTGTAATGATTACAAAAACATAGAAATCATTAAAAACTAAGCTAAAACCGTACCTTAATCAAGCTAGGAGTGTGTCGAACCTTAATATGCATAAAAATGGTGTTTTTCACCTTGGAAATTCGGAAATGGCAAAGATGGATGAACAAAATCATGTTTTGTTATATTTTATTAACTTAATTAATCAATTTACTTATTTACCCTTAATGAATAAACATAGAAATTTATAATGCCTGTCCATTAATGTCCATTAACATTTAAAATGGTCTAATTACCATTTAAGGCCATCACATTTAAAAGCCAAAGCTATTTGACACCTTTAACAAGTAGAATGCAACTTTTTGCATTTTACGCGATTTAGTCCTTTTTATCAAATTAACCAACCAATCGATAAAATTAGCTCACGAAATTTTCACACATATCACATAACATGTTGTAAATACTAAAAATAATATTAAAATAATTTTCCAACCTCGATTTGTGGTTCCAAAACCACTATTCTGATTTAGCTAAAACCGGGTTGTTACAACAATATTCACAACACTTTAGATGTAGAAGTTGCAATCTATACAGGGAAAGGAAGAACAGTCTAGATATCGTTCTTGAGATTTGTAGACATACAAAAACTCAGAATGATAGCTTAAAGTTGGCTCTCGAAAGAAGCAGACTGTAGTAGTGGATCCCTGAGCAGTAGAAAGGTCAAGATTTTGCCATGGCATTATTATGAATTCCAACCTTTATCATTCAACCATACAAATCCTCCCCACTTATTCTTTGAGAATTGCCACAACATTTCAATTGCCCTATAATTTTTTCATTCATAATTGATTTTATTAATCCATTCATTAACTCCTTAATCAATTAGTCATTTGTTTCTTTTGCTTAGTTTAATTAGTCAAATTTGTAGTAATAGCATAACCATTTTTCAATCAATTCCGATTCCTGTGGAGACGATACTCAGTCCTCATATATTACTTCATTCAACATATATTGTAACAGCCCGTTTTTGGTCAAATCAGAATAGTGGTTTCGGGACCACAAATTTGATATCAAAATAATTATGTTATTATTATTTTAATGTTTAAAGCATTATTGAGTGATTTTGTGAAAATTTTGTTAAGAAATTTTATCGTTTGAATGGTCAATTTGATAAAAATGACTAAATCGCATAAAGTGTAAAAGTAAAGTTCTATTCTGTAACACCCCAGACCCGGCCCAAACACCACGACCGGATCTGGCATGTCACTAAGAAGTTTTAGTAAAACAGGTCGCATTTTGGAAAATATTCAAGTTTAAACACTTATACCAACTGAACTTAATAATTTGTTAAAGTCATATAAAGATATAAATTGCCTTGGTGAATTCTAAATAAGAACCAAGATTTTATACATGTCTTAACTTAATTTAAATATAAAATTTAAATGCCCAGTAATAAAAGCCCAACATAAAACCAAAACATAAATACTAGTCCAGTGGCCCAAGGCCCTATTACATCGAAATTTAAAACCCTTAGTCAAAATATTAACAAAAACATTATTCTAAGTAAATCCTCTGTTGGATTAAGTATTCTCTCGCATGGCCACCTTGCGCTCCTCTCCAGCCCGGTCCGATGCACTAGTGCTACCTGAAATTGTTAAAATAATAGGGTGAGTCGTGAGACTCAGTGTGCAACCCTCATGCACCATTAGATTTGGGCCTTAACCCCACATAACATATAACAAAATATAATATACCAGAAAATATGCAAAGCCCAACCCAAATCCTAGGTTTCCATCTGCTACACGCCACTCGTACCAGCCATTCACACCATTGGGGATTTCTACAATCAACCCACACCGCTACACGCCATTGATGGCAGTCTTGCTGCTCATCGTCAGATCATGGCCGTAGCCACTACAACAGGTCATGGCAAAAGCCACCACAACAGGTCACGGCAAAAACCGCTACAACAGGTCATGGCAAAAGCCACTACAACAGGTCACGGCAGAAGCCGCTACAACAGAACACTTCCCCTTTCATAAAACCCAACCCCATACAATCCCAGAAAATCGGCATATTCATATCATTTAATCAGAACATTCACTTAGAATGACAGGGATCACTAACCTGGTGATTAGCTTTTACCCTCTTTGGGTTTCAATCGTTATGCCGGGATTTCGGCATTAACCAGAATATAACAGATTAATAAACATATTTTAACAGGCAATCTTTATGGTGTGGAAGTGTTACACACCTGATCTCGCGTAGTTTTACTCCCTTAGTTAAATCCTTACTATCTAGATCTACAACCCTTAGTCTAAAACCTTGCTCAAAAGCCGGAAGAAAACGAAGATTTGGGTTCCCCTACATTCGGCCAAGGATTAATAAATACCCGAATTTACATGCTAAAAATAATAGATCTCCTTACCTTAAAATCCCGAAAGTAACACGATTCGAGTGTTACTGAACTCTGACTTAGAGATCTAAGCAAATGAATCCCCTTCAAATCCTGGAATGCCGCAAATGAGGGAAAACACGAGATTAGCCAACTATTTAACCATTCGGCTATAGTCTCCAAAAGCCGAAAAAATCAAAAGAAAATCCAAATCGATACTTACCTCTATAGAAGGTTTCGGCTATCCATTGTAGAAAGATTCGGCAATCACAGAAGAAGATTGAAGCATAGAAGATTAGAGATCTAGGAGTTTTCAGCTTTTTAAGGAAATCCCAAAAAGATGAACAAGATGTGTTTTTCGGCTTTTAGAAGAATTGAATGAGGAGTTTCGGCTTTTAGTGAATGGGAGAAGAATAACAATGGAGATCAGAAGATTTGGCTAAAAGGAAATTTCAAAGAAAAAGAAAGAAAAGGTGAGAAAATAATGGTGATTTTCGGCTTTTGGAAAAGAAAAGATGAGAAAAGAAAACAAGTGAGATGGCCTTCAAATTTTCGGCATAGGAAGAGAAGAAAGAGTAGGGTTCCAATGCCAAATTGATTAGCTATCCCCCTATTTATAGAAATTTCGGCACTTACCTAACGTTGCAGATAAATCCTATCTTTTCTCCTTTATCTTAATCTACTAACTCGTCTAAAAGAGACTTAATTATCTCTAACTCTTCCTTCCTTTATCAGCTTAATTATCCATATAATAAAACATGAAATAAATCCCTAAATAATAGCCTTGTGTCGTCCCCCTAGCTCCTCTTTAAATGCCGGATTTGGCCCAAAAACATAGGCTCCAAGTGGCCAAAACTTGGGCCTCCTCCTTTACCAATGACGCCAACTCCCTTCCCTCTTAGTGGCGCCATTTTGCCACTGGGCCACAAGCCCAATCTTGATATTTTTAACATAGATAACTATCTTTAAAACTATAATACCCAAACAGAATATTTTAACTGAGGTCTTAGCCCATTCCTGAGCCCAATTAATACCTCAATTCTCAATTTAACATATTTAAGCATTCATTACACAAAATGCACAGGCCCTAAAATTTAGGATGTTACAGTTCTACCCCCTTAAAGAAATTTCGTCCTCAAATTTCCAACTAACTATTAATCGTACTACCCAAGTCTCCCACTATGCTTTCGTTGCGCACTCTAATTTAATAATATACAAACATTGCACTCATATAGTTTCTATACCCAAAAATATAGCATCCACACAAAACATACCCGACTTAATGGTGATTGAACAATCCCGAGCCTTATGCTCCTCAGATCCGCATCTTAAACACGTTCCTGGCTTCTTCCAACATTCACTCGGATGACGCCTTCTGCAATATTCGCAAACCCGGAAGTTTGGACGTACCTTAACATGCTTCACAGAACGAGACTGCAACCCTAGAAAACTACGATCTCTTTTTTTCTTACAGTCCACGCACCCAACCCGAAGTGTTTCACCGATTTCTTTAACCTCCTTCAGTACCTCCCTAACTAGCTGAGTCAGCACATCAGTCCTAACACTTCCACGGCCTCGGTCGCGGCCTCTTCTTTCTCTCCTAGCACTCAGTGTTGATTCTCGTATTATCTAAAATAGAAGTTTTATGAATTATTAATTTCTTTCACTGATTAACCACGAACAATCTTATGAACAGTAGTTTTAAGAGTAGTTCTTTCGAATTCGAACCTATTTACAGTTTCAGTCTCAAGTTTTCCTTCTAATTCCAGAAACCACATACATTCACACCTCAACATACATATCACATCCATGAAGTCACATTCAACACATAGGGTATTTTCATTATTTCACTACCCAGGGGTTTTTCCGAAATTTTGTCCTACAGGGTATTTTTGAAAATAAAGTATCTTGGAGATTTTCGAAGTAGAGATATATATATTTTTTAAAACAGAGGAATTTTTTTTAAAAAAACAGGGGTATTCTGGAGAATTCGATTTCAAAAGAATAATAGTAGAGTTCAGGTGTTTACGGGTTTTTAGTTGTTGTCGTGTGTTGTGTGTTTTTTTTTTCTTCTAAGGAAAATTCTGTTGACTTAGTAAATCGAGGTATATTTTTGTAAATCTGGGGGTATATTTGCAAATCATAGGTATCTTGGTATCTTTCCAAAATAGGGTTCATTGGTGATTTTGTGAAATAAGGGTATTCTGGTAATTTTTGCAATCAGGGGTATTTCGTAATTTTTCAATCCGAGGGTATTTGGTAATTTTGCAATCAGGGGGTATTTCGGTAATTTTGAAATCAGGGGTACTTTGGTCATTTTTCAAATAGGAGCAATTTAGTAATTTTTTTTTACAAATCAGGGATATTTTAGTTATTTTACAAATCAAGGCAATTTTGTAATTTTACAAAATAGGATGGCTGGTCCCTTTCGGGTTTTAATTATAAAGTTTGGCCCGTCAAAAAATCCTCGTGGCTAGGGTGAACAGTCACTACGCACCAGGTAGGATTCCAGCGAAGAGGAGGTGAGTCACTCGGATTGCGTAAGTACCAGGCTCTTCCGGATCCAATCCTAGACATGCGCATGCTTGTTGCCACACCCTAGTCTTGCGACTCGTCCACGGGTTTGTTTAGTGAGATTAAGTCTTATGAGTTTTAAGAAGTTGTTTAAGATAAGCCTAGAGTCCATCAAGTTCTAATCTAAATAATCTACGTCCCATATAGCCCATCAAGCCCACATATATATATATATATATATATATCACACAATGGTTCAGAATACTTACCTGGCGGACTTGGGCCGGAGACGCAGGTGCCATGCCGAGCTAACAGACCTGTATCATTTATAAAAATGCATGTTTCAAAACCCATTTTTAGAAAATGTTTTGAGCCCAAAACCCCCAAAACCGAGTTTTGAACTGGGCTCTGATACCAATTTGTAACACCCCAGACCCGGCCCAAACACCACTACTAGGTCTGGCATGTCACTAAGAAGTTTTAGTAAAACAGGGTTCATTTTGGAAAATGTTCAAGTTTAAACACTTATACCAAATAAACTTAATAATTTATTAAAGTCATATAAGATATAAAGTTATAAATTGCCTTGGTGAATTTTCAATAAGAACCGAGATTTTATACATGTCTTAACTTAATTTAAATATAAAATTTAAATGCCCAGTAATAAAAGCCCAACATAAAAACATAAATACTAGTCTAGTGGCCCAAGGCCCTATTACATCGAAATTTAAAACCCTTAGTCAAAATATTAACAAAAACATTATTCTAAGTAAAATCCTCTGTTGGATCAAGTATTCTCTCGCATGGCCACCTTCCGCTCCTCTCCAGCCCGGTCCGATGCACTAGGTGCTACCTGAAATTGTTAAAATAATAGGGTGAGTCGCGAGACTCAGTGTGCAACCCTCATGCACCATTAGATTTGGGCCTTAACCCCACAGAACATATAACAAAATATAATATATCAGAAAATATACAAAGCCCAACCCAAATCCTAGGTTTCCATCCGCTACATGCCACCCGTACCAGCCATTCACACCATTGGGGATTTCTACAATCAACCCATACCGCTACACGCCATTGATGGCAGTCTTGCTGCTCATCGTCAGATCATGGTCGTGGCCACTACAACAGGTCATGGCAAAAGCCACTACAACAGGTCACGACAAAAACCGCTACAACAGTTGACGGCAAAAACCGCTACAACAGGTCACGGCAAAAGCCGCTACAACAGAACACTTCCCCTTTCATAAAACCCAACCCCATGCAATCACAGAAAATCGGCATATTCATATCATTTAATCAGAACATTCACTTAGAATGACAGGGATCACTAACCTGGTGATTTACTTTTACCCTCTTTGGGTTTCAATCGTTATGCCGAGATTTCGGCATTAACCAGAATATAACAGATTAATAAACATATTTTAACAGGCAATCTATATGGTATGGAAGTGTTACACACCTGATATCGCGTAGTTTTACTCCCTTAGTTAAATCCTTACTATCTGGATCTACAACCTTTAGTCTAAAACCTTGCTCAAAAGCCGGAAGAATACGAAGATTTGGGCTCCCCTACATTCGGCCAAGGATTAATAAATACCCGAATTTACATGCTAAAAACAATAGATCTCCTTACCTTGAAATCCTAAAAGTAACACGATTCAAGTGTTACTGAACTCTGACTTAGAGATCTAAGCAAATGAATCCCCTTCAAATCCTGGAATGCCGCAAATGAGAGAAAACACGAGATTAGCCAACTATTTAACCATTCGGCTATAGTCTCCAAAAGCCGAAAAAATCAAAAGAAAACCCAAATCGATACTTACCTCTATAGAAGGTTTTGGCTATCCCTTGTAGAAAGATTCGGCAATCATAGAAGAAGATTGAAGCGTAGAAGATTATAGATCTAGGAGTTTTCGGCTTTTTAAGGAAATCCCGAAAAGATGAACTAGATGTGTTTTTCGACTTTTAGAAGAATTGAATGAGGAGTTTCGGCTTTTAATGAATGGGAGAAGAATAACAATGGAGATCAGAAGATACGACTAAAAGGAAATTTCAAAGAAAAAGAATGAAAAGGTGAGAAAACAATGGTGATTTTCGGCTTTTGGAAGAGAAAATATGAGAAAAGAAAACAAGTGAGTTGGCCTTCAAATTTTCGGCATAGGAAGAGAAGAAAGAGTAGGGTTCCAATGCCAGAATTGATTAGCTATCCCCCCTATTTATAGAAATTTCGGCACTTACCTAACCTTGCAGATAAATCCTATATTTTCTCCTTTATCTTAATCTACTAACTCATCTAAAAGAGACTTAATTATCTCTAACTCTTCCTTCCTTTATCAGCTTAATTATCCATATATTAAAACATGAAATAAATCCCTAAATAATAGCCTTGTGCCGTCCCCCCTAGCTCCTCTTTAAATGCCGGATTTGGCCCAGAAACATGGGCTCCAAGTGGCCAAAACTTGGGCCTCCTCCTTTACCAATGATGCCAACTCCCTTCCCTCTTAGTGGCGCCATTTTGCCACTGGGCCAGGCCCAATCTTAATATTTTTAACATAGATAACTATCTTTGAAACTTATAATGCCCAAACAGAATATTTTAACTGAGGTCTCAGCCTATTCCTGAGCCCAATTAATACCTCAATTCTCAATTTAACATATTTAAGCATTCATTACACAAAATGCACAGGCCCTAAAATTCAGAATGTTACATATTCACTAAAGGTGTCTAATAGTTATAGAACCTTAAAGTAAAAGTCCTTATGTTGCAATTAGACCATAAATAGCATGAGTGGATATATATGGACATTTATTAAGGTGTTTTAATGGTCTAATAACAAGATTAATTTAGTAATTTGGTTAATAACATGAAATAAATAAAACAAAAACCATAATTTGATAGTTATTATCTTTTCTAGCTGAAAATTAGAAGAAAGAACACCATTGTTAGGGTTTTTAAGGTTCGCCCGTTGTTCTTGCTTAATTGTAAGTCGTTTTGACTCACTTTTTAATGATTTGTATGTTTTTGTGATCGTTGCAACTAGTATTAGCTAGCCCAGTGTTAAATTGAGAAATGTGTAAAGTTAATCGTTAAAATGTGAAATAAATGAAAATTATGGGTTGTGTAACATCCCAAACCCGGCCCAAACATTACGACCGAATTTGGGTTGCTACCGAGAAACATTTTGAAATCTCTTCAAAATCATTTTAAGTTTTGTCGAAAACCTTGTGTTTTCAAGGCTCTTGTTAAAAACCATACTTGGTGTTGTTTAGAAATATTTATTAAGTCGGGTTGTTTATAGATTGCAAATGTGCCCGATGGCATTTTTAAAACATCTTACGTTTGATTGGGAAAAACATGTGAATTCATTTTTAACATAATTAAATAGTTTAAACAAATATTCAAAGCATGTAACAATAATAAAATAATTCTAGGAGGCCTTATTACAACTTACTTAAGATAAGGAACATTAAAATAAAATAAAACAAAGTCCAAGTTCATATAATTAAAATTTCCACTGCATGGCCACCTCGAGTCCATCCGGCTCCATCTCCGCGATCTACTCATCTGCAAAATGTTAAGGGAAGGGGTGAGTCACCAAGACTCAGTGTGTAAATCCCCCACCCGGAAAATACATCTCATACACAATTCATTAATAAACATGCTCATGCAACCCAACTAGCCATCCATACTCCTTTTCTACCCCGTGTGGTCAAAACCACTGATGACTTAAAGTCACAATTCAAATGATGGGGCCAACCCATCGTGTGGTCAAAACCACTGATGACCATAGGTCACAATTCAAATGATGGGGCCAACCCATCGTGTGGTCAAAACCACTGATGACCATAGGTCACAATTTATCAAATGTGGTCAAAACCACTGGTGGTACCAAACCACTGGGACTTAGTCGCAATTAATCAATCGTTGTGGTCAAAACCACTGATGACCATAGGTCACAAATAGTCTGATGGGGCCAACCCAACTTGTGGTCAAAACCACTGACGACAGTCCATAATTCATCCCCCCTCCTCTCATCAATCCCACCATCACATGCTTATACATCAAATTTCATATATCATGTCGTAGTATTAAACATCATGTGATGGCATGCAAACATATATCAAAAATTACAAGTTAGGGGACTTACCCGAAATCCATGATTATGCCACAAGCTAATCACAACCAAAAGATCTAAGGCAAATAATAATAGCATGTAAATTAATAAAGTGTGTATAAAGATCTTACACACCTGCTTCTATCGAATTTCCTAGATCCCGAAGTTTCCAATCTACGTTGCTAGATCTCTTGTCCTATAATCGACCAAAAAGCATGGTTAGGGACTTAGGCCTATTCGGCCAAACCAAGTAATATCAGAGGTTCTTTTACGGCCTTACCTTGAACGGATTTGATTTCCAAACAAATCCCGAAGTCTTAATTTGCCCCTAAAACCATGGCACACTCATTAGTTCGATATTAAACAATAAACTTTTATCAAAGGCCCTTGGCCGAATGTGCTTACCAATTCACCCTTGGAAAAATAATTCCCGAAAGCTTCCCTTAATGGCTATGGCTTCGCTACAATTGCTTTAACCGTATTAATAAGGGTTTTAGGCCATTCGGCCATAATCATAGATTTAAAAAAATAAAACCATTCGGCCATGTCCACATACCTCTTACTAATGCTTGAAAAAGAATCCCGAAAGGAACCTATGCTCCCTTGATATTCGACCAAAGTAACTCTAATAGAGAAGGAAAGATTTCGGCAAGAAAGGAATGGAGAGATTCAGCTAACTCAAAGTTGAAGACTGGAATTTTGAGAAGAGAAAGAGGTAGGTTCGGCTAATAGGAATTAGAAAAAGAGAAAGAGGAGATGTAGGGAAGTGGTGGTGGTTTCGGCTTAGTAGAAGAAAAAGAAGCTGGAATCTTTTTGAACAATTTAGGCAATGTAACAAGGGGAAATTCAGCAGCAGCAAATTGGAGAGGAAAAATTGGTGAGTTTGGCACTTCTTTGCTATTAAAAATCAAATATGGACAGCCCCCAAGGAGTCCAAAAGTCGGCAAACACTCCCTTATTTTGTGATAATTTCCAGCCTTGAATTATCACAAATAAATCTAACTTCATCATGTTTTTAATCTCCTAATCCCTTCACAATTTAATAGCAAATAAAACACTAATAGCTTCCCCCCCTCTTCCAGCCGAAAATAACAATAATAATAATAAAAATAAGCTTAATCTTATCACCTCTTCAAATAAATAATAAACAAAATAAAAGAACCCATGTGCTTATCAATTTCCTTTCAGCCGAATTTGAGAGTCCAAAATTGAATCAACATTCTCCCATTCACGCCAGCAGCAAAGAGGAAAAAAATTAAAAATCCAAATGCTGCTTCTTGGACTCGAACCAGCGACCCCAAGCAGCAGCAGCAGCAGCCCCCTTTAAGCGCCCCAAACCAACTCTTCCCTTTGGACTTTCATGTCAAATATTCCCACCATTTATTTATAAAGCCTTATACCTGAGCCCTCTTCTCTTTTAGCGCCAAAGCCCAAAAAATAACACATCTTGCGTCCCTTGCATTTCGAACCCGAGAACTTCGTGCCAACACCCTTAAGTGGCGCCCCAAGCCACTTCGCCCACCTGCCTTTCATATCAATAAACCCCCCAGATTTAATTATAAAACCTTCCTATCTAACCCCATCATCGCATATAAAAATAAAACACGCAAAATGCTGCTCCAGCCACTCGAACCAGCGCCCACCTTCACCTCCAGCTCCTAAGTGGCGCACGGGAACCACTTTGCCAAGGTGCTGCTTGTGTCAAAGACTCGCCCCAGCTCCTTTTAAGGCCTCCTTCCTTGTAACGCCAAAACCCAAAAATTAAAACCACTTTGCTGCCTCCTTGATTCGAACATGAGATCTTAAGGCGTCACCTTCCCACAGCCCCAAGTAGCGCCTCCATGCCACTCCACCAAAGACATTCTTGCATCATAACCTTCCAATTAAATCTCTTAAGACCTTTAAAGCCAAGCTCCCCTTTTAACCACTGAAAACTAAAAATTTTCTAAGGCATCCCTTACCTCCTAGGGTTCTCCAAACCTCTAAAAGTTCCTCCAACTCGACCATAAGCCTGCTAAACACTCGGGTTATGCTCCAAACGCATAACCCCTAAACCAGGGTGTTACAATTCTACCCCTTTAAAAATAATTTCGTCCTCGAAATTACTTACTAACAAATAGTCGTACATCTTAACTCACCGTGCTACACTTATGCTGCGCACTCTGATCTTAATAGAACTATCTCACTTCCTAAGCACCATTTTTAAGTTCACAACCAAGGTTTCAGGCACTTCTCTAGTAAAACAAGAAAACTCTACAATAATCAAAGCAATTAAGGGTATTCCAGAAGTAAGGAACATACCCGTTGTCGTATCTGGCACATCCTCCTCCTCGCGACGGCCAACTGCATAAACCAACCTTGGTTGCCTCGCCTCTGCACCTTCAGCACCTCGGCCACGCCCGTTACCATTTCCATTACCTCTAGCTGCACCTCGACCCCTCTGTGGTGGTCCTTCATTTCTAACTTGAGCACGGTTCTGACCCTCTGGTTGATTCTTAGCTAACTTCCGAGGACAATCCCTTACACGGTGATCGAACGATCCACACTCAAAACATCCTCGATTACCATTCCAACACTCCCCCTTGTGAGGCTTGCCACACTTATCACACCGTGGCGGCCATTGAGGATTAGTAGCAGCAGCAGGCCTAGCAGCTTGATCCGACCCATCAAACCTCGTCCTCTTCTGTTCATTACCCGAGAACCTTGAAGGTTCCGAGCTCCTCTTATTCCAATTCCGTTCTTGGTTCCGCTTAACGGACTGTCTTACCTCTTCAGCAACCTTTGATTTCTCTACTAAGACAGCAAACTCCCACTCCTGCTGTGGAGCTATCATCATTCTCAGCTCATCTCTCAGCCCATCTTCGAATCTAACACAACGTTCATGCTCGGTACCCACCATACTACGAGCATACCTACTCAACCGGAGGAACTCGGCCTCATATTCTGCCACTGACTTATTTCCCTGAACCAGGTTCAAGAAAGCCTTTCGCTGTGCGTCTACATAGCTAGTTCCAATATACTTCTTTTGGTAGGCTTCCCTGAAGAATTCCCAAGTAAGGTTCTCTGCCACCGTTCCGTCCCTTACGGTGAGCCACCACTGGTAAGACTCATCCCGAAGCAAGGAGATAATACCCTTCAACTTCTCCTCAGCGGTGAAATCCAAATCACCCATAATCCTTTCAGTGGATTCCAACCAATACTCCGCCGCACTGGGCGCCACTCCAGAAACTCCTCTGAATACTTCTGCTCCGTTAGCCTGGAGTCGTTCAACTACAGACTTACGGGCTCCTGCACCTGCGCCAGCCTCAGCAACTCGTTCCAGTACCCGTAATATAGCTTGAGATACGACATCATTTCCACCGGTCTGATCTTGAAATTCAGTTTCCGCCGCCGGCAGATCCGGTATCTCATTACCAGACCCATGACCAGACCTTGCTGGTTCCGACAAGGTCATCCTACCCCTACCACGGCCACTCGGCGGACGTCCACGACCTCTAGAACTCATTCTAACGATTGTGTTTATCTGTTTCAGAATTTTATGCATTAGTAATTGTTCCACTTAATTATTCGCGGCGAAATTTTATGAAGAGAGTTTACTAAGGATTCTTTCGATCAAACAAAGTTTGTAACACCCTGGTTTTAGGAGTTAGATTTTTGGTGCTTAGCTCAGGTGTTGGCACACTTCAGTGTGTGGTTGGGTGAGTTTTAGAGGTCCTGAGAACCCTAGGTAGTGGTGGAATGCTTTGGAAAATTTTTGATTTTCAGTGGTTAAAAGGGGAGCTTGGATAGAGGGGTCCTTAAGAGAAATTTTGGTGAAGTTTTGGCATAAAGATTGGTGTGGCAGAGTGGCAAGGAGGCGCCACATAAGGCATGGAGAAGTGACGCCTCAAGGGGGAGCTGGAAGGGGTCTCATGTTCGATTCACGAGGACAGCAGATGGGGCTTTGTTTTTGCGTCAAGTTGGTAAGGTGATTGGACGGTTTTGAATACTTAAAAGATGGAGGAAGACTTGGTCTTCCATTTTGAAATTCGGCTAGGAAAGGTGGGTTGTTGGGTGGACTCATTCAAAAAGATTTGAATGAGTGTTAAGGAGGTGTTTTAGGAGAGAATCTTGGGATTTTGTGGGGAGGTTGGGTGTTGACCGAATTTTGTGTTCTTCTAGGGGGGAGCTATAGCCGAATGTTATAAATAGGGGGGTGCTCACCTTTGGTCATTTTTCTTTCAACCATTTGTTTTCTCCCTTGCCGAAAGTTCTTCCCTTTTCTTTATTTATTCTTTCCCTAGTCCATTGCTGAAAGTGAGTCTAAGCAAACCCCTTTCCATCTTATTTCTTTGCAGTTGAAATTGGAAGAGGGCATAACCTTTTATGAACCTATATCCCTCTCCCTTCACACCTTTTTCTTTTAAACCTTGCTTAAACCGAAATCATCCTTAAAAGACTGCCATTGCCGAATATCCCAACACCATCTAAGAGCCTTGCCGAATCATCCATTCCCACATTCTCTTCACTTTGGTTACAAGTCTCTGAGCCGAACCTTACTCTCTTGTGGTAGCCGAATTGGTGGGGAGCCCCTGAAGTTTTGGAGGAAGTCATCTTGGATTAATAGCTTGGTAAGGGGGTTTTGGTAAGGATAGTTATTAAGATTTGTTACTTAGTTTATGACTTGGGGTTTAACCATTGTTCTGATTAAGTGTTCTGATGGAGGCAACAACCAGTCAGAGTGGGCAAGGGAAAGTCCCTATCCCGAAATTCAAAAAGAGAGTTGTCTCGGCGGTTCGTGATTGGCCACCGGGGTGTGGGCCAGCGGCAGGAGATAGCTATAGGCAGATAGCTGTAGTTTCGTTGAGTGATAGCATAGGGATTGAAAGCTTATAACTACAAGTGATAAGGTGCGTAATCATCGCACTATTTCCTTCGGTTAATTGCTTGTTAATGCTTATGTTGGATAATCGGATATTGGGTGAGTAAGTTGGTGATATTATGTTATTGTGTTATATATATATATTTGGTGTGGTAATGGTATGAGCCGTATACTTATTTATATGATGACTTAACATGTGGCATTTACATACTTGAATGGGATTTGGATTGGATGGAGGAAGGAAGGGTGTACACATGATGTACGTGGTCTAATGTTAGCTCAGGCTACATTAGCGCTTGATGGTTAGCTTTGTGCTACCTCAAGGGAGATGTTGGCTAGGTGCCCATCTCGACGGTTGATGGCTATGTGCATCACCGTAGACGGAGCATGTTGTTGGGATCACTTTGGTTGATCGGTGGCTCAGCCACGGCCTTGAGCAGCGAGCTTGCCAAGGTAAGGTTTATGGATCACGATGTGATCAGTGGTGGATTAGCCACGGCCTTGGGCAGGGAGTCTGCTAAGGTTGGTGCTACGGTTGGATAGTAGGTTGGGCTGAAATGCATTCTTGCATGTTTTGTTACGAGGACTGTGTGGGTATGGGCCAAGCCCATACGTGTGGAAATCTGTGTTGTGATTATGCACTGAGTCAGTGGACTCACTCTATTTTCCTAACTATTTCAGGTGATGCGTAGAATTGGACCGGGATCGGAGAGGACACATGGTGGCCCATGCAGAAAGAGGAATTTAAATATTTTTAAAGCTTGTTTATATTAAGTAATTAGTTTTAAATATTGATGTAATAAGGGCCTTTTGATTTTTATTTACTTTGGGGAATTATTTTATTATTATTTTAAATTATGATTGGATTATATTAAGTTACTAAGTGGAAACGAATTTATTATGACAACTTATTTATTCAAAATTAGTCTTATATATTCGCTAAAGTTTACTTTTTGGCATTTTATAATATTTATATGATATCAAAGTTTTTCTCATACAATATCAAATAAACATGGATTTTCAAAGGTTAATAAATTTACTGTTTTATTTTAAGTCAAAAAGAATTTTCCACCGTTTTTCCGCAGTGACATAACCAGATTCGGTCGTAGTGAATGGGCCGGGTTTGGGGATGTTACAGTTTGGTATCAGAGCCCGGTTCAAAACTCAGCTTTGAAGGTTTTGGGCCCGAAACAGTTTTCAAAATGGGCTTTTTGAAATGTGGGCTTTTATAAAAAGGTTTTCAGGTTATTCTGGCATGGCACCTGTGTCTCCGGCCCGAAGTCCACCAGGTAAGTACTTCTAGCTCCTAAAATTATTTGTTGGTGTGATCTATTATGGGCTTTGTTTGGGCTCGTAGATTAGAAATTAGGACTACTGGACCCTAGGATTAGTTTACTCAAACATATGCATAAAACTTAAAGCTCTTAAACAAACCTGTGAAGTAAGTCGCCGAGTTAAGGTGTGGTAACCACTGTACGCATGTCTAGGAGTGGCATTCAGTAAGAGCTTGGTATTTAAGCAGTCCTAGCGACTCACCTCCTCTTTACTCGAATCCTACCTGGTGCGTAGCTACGGTTCACCTTAACCAAGAGGACTTGTTCATAGGCTAAACCGGTTATTAAAACCTGAAAGGGAATTAGCTTGCTGTTTTTAAAATCCTTAGTTTTTAAAATTTTCAAATTTACCCCTTTGGTTTGTGAAACCCTAAATCTGATTTTGAAAGACGTTTTTTGATTTACAAAATTTCCCAAAATACCGTAGTGGCAAAATTACAAAAATGCCCTCGTATTGTAAAATTACCATATTACCCTCAACTTTTGATAAAATGCGCCTTACTTTGCAAAATACCAAAATCTTGAGTTTTCAAAATATTAAGATACCTTGGTTTGTGAAAATTTATGGAAATACCCCTGGTTGATAAAATTACCAAAACACCCTTGGTTTCTAAATTTTTAGATTTCTCTCGACTTTTACTGAAATATTCCTATTTTACCAAATATCAGAAAATCTTATTTTGTGAGATATTGTGATATTCCAATTTGGAGAATTTAAGAAAAAGCCCATGATTTCCAAAATTTCTGAAATAACCCTGTTTTCTGAAATTTTTACAACACATCTGGTTTGAAAAACAAATTATTCGAAGTGACCCCGAGATTTTGTAAATTTTGAAATATCTTAAGGTTGGAAAAACTATTTTCAAAATTGACCCTGAGTTATTACCGATATACCCCTATAGGAAAATGACGGAATTACCCCTGGGTAGAAAATGAAACTTGATTGCTCGAAAGAACTACTCTCGGAAACTTCATTGCATAAAATTGCTCGTGGATAAAACAGTGAAACAAGAATTTCTAATGCATAAAACTTTTTAAATAGACTAAATCGAGGCACTAGATATGAGTGCTAGGGGGCGTGGTCGCAGTACTCGTGGACGTGGCAGAGGCAGGATGTCAGTATCGGAACCGGTTGGGTCATGCCATGGGTCAGAGAATGATGTGCCACCAGCTGTTGAGGTTGAACAGCAGGATCAGACTGGAGGAGACGACGCAGTATCGCAGGCTATGCTGCGGGTGCTTGAGCGAGTGGCAGGAGCCAATGGGGGCAGTGGGACTCGGAAGTCAGTGCCCGAAAGGCTTAGGGCAAATGGAGTTGAGGTTTTCAGAGGAGTGTCTGGGGTAGCCCCATATGTGGCAGAGTACTGGTTAGAGGCTGTTGAAAGGATTATGGACGATTTAGACTTAGCTTCTGAGGAGAAGCTTAAGGGTGTTGTTTCGTTGCTTCGGGATGAAGCCTACCAGTGGTGGCTCACTGTTAAGGAAAGTACCCCTGTGGATCGAGTGGACTGGGGTTACTTTAAGATCAAATTCGAGGGAAAGTATGTCGGGGCAAGCTATGTGGACGCTCAGAGGAAGGCGTTCCTCAATCTGGTGCAAGGTAGCAAGTCAATAGCGGAGTACGAGGCTGAGTTTCTACGTTTGAGCCGGTATGCTCGGGGCATCGTGGCATCGTGGCAACAGATTATGAGAGATGCGTCAGATTTGAAGATGGGCTACGGGATGAGCTGCGAGTTTTGATTGCTCCGCAACGGGAAAGAGACTTTGCCGTTTTAGTGGAGAAAGCTCGGATAGCTGAGGAGGTCAAGAAGGCTGAGAGGCACAACAGAGAAAGGAACCGTGATAAGAGAAGTGTTGGATCGCCAGAAGTGTTTGAGAGGGTTCAGAAAAGACCGAGAGTCGAGATTCCTGTTCGTATTGCTAAGCCAGCCGCCGGAAATCCAGATCGTCCGTGTGCGCAATGTGGAAGGTACCATGTTGGCGAATGCTGGAATCGTGTTCGAGAATGCTTTAGATGCAAGTCCAAGTCTCATCTGGTTAAGGATTGTCCCCAGAATCCGAATAGGACTCGAGCAGAGGGCCAAGGTTATGTGCAGCCGGGCAGAGGTGGTCAGCAGGCGACAAGGGGTCGTGGTCCGAACCATGGAGGGAATGGTTCCGGCCGAGGTCATGGAGCTTTAGGTCGCGGTAATGGTGCCACTAAGGCAAGACAGCCAGGTCTGGTTTATGCGGTCCGTCGGAGGGAGGATAATGATGTGTCAGCGGGTAAGTATCTTATGTCTGGAAATTCGCTGTTGTTTTGTTTGTTTGGGTGGTTGTTTGTTTTGTTGCTCGTAATGTATGTGGAACTTTGAGTATGATAGATACTGTGCCTAGAAGTATGTTAGCTCTTTAAGATCAGAGTGCGCAGCCATATCATGGTGGGAGGAATTGGATGGTTAGTCTATACAAGTAATTTCGAGGACGAAATTATTTTAAGGAGGGTAGAATTGTAACACCCTGGTTTTAGAAGTTAGATTTTTGGTGCTTAGCTCAGGTGTTGGCACACTTCAGTGTGTGGTTGGGTGAGTTTTAGGGGTCCTGAGAACCCTAGGTAGTGGTGGAATGCTTTGGAAAATTTTTGATTTTCAGTGGTTAAAAGGGGAGCTTGGATAGAGGGGGCGTTAAGAGAAATTTTGGTGAAGTTTTGGCACAAAGATTGGTGTGGCAGAGTGGCAAGGAGGCGCCACATAAGGCATGGAGAAGTGACGCCTCAAGGGGGAGCTGGAAGGGGTCTCATGTTCGATTCACGAGGACAGCAGATGGGGCTTTGTTTTTGTGTCAAGTTGGTAAGGTGATTGGACGGTTTTGAATGCTTAAAAGATGGAGGAAGACTTGGCCTTCCATTTTGAAATCCGGCTAGGAAAGGTGGGTTGTTGGGTGGACTCATTCAAAAAGATTTGAATGAGTGTTAAGGAGGTGTTTTAGGAGAGAATCTTGGGATTTTGTGGGGAGGTTGGGTGTTGACTGAATTTTGTGTTCTTCTAGGGGGGAGCTATAGCCGAATGTTATAAATAGGGGGTGCTCACCTTTGGTCATTTTTCTTTCAACCATTTGTTTTCTCCCTTGCCGAAAGTTCTTCCCATTTCTTTATTTATTCTTTCCCTAGTCCATTGCCGAAAGTGAGTCTAAGCAAACCCCTTTCCATCTTATTTCTTTGCAGCCGAAATTGGAAGAGGGCATAACCTTTTATGAACCTATATCCCTCTCCCTTCACACCTTTTTCTTTTAAACCTTGCTTAAACCGAAATCATCCTTAACAGACTGCCATTGTCGAATATCCCAACACCATCTAAGAGCCTTGCCGAATCATCCATTCTCACATTCTCTTCACTTTGGTTACAAGTCTCTGAGCCGAACCTTACTCTCTTGTGGTAGCCGAATTGGTGGGGAGCCCCTGAAGTTTTGGAGGAAGTCATCTTGGATTAATAGCTTGGTAAGGGGGTTTTGGTAAGGATAGTTATTAAGATTTGTTACTTAGTTTATGACTTGGGGTTTAACCGTTGTTCTGATTAAGTGTTCTGATGGAGGCAACAACCAGTCAGAGTGGGCAAGGGAAAGTCCCTATCCCGAAATTCAAAAAGACAGCTGTCTCGGCAATTCATGATTGGCCACCGGGGTGTGGGCCAGCGGCAGGAGATAGCTATAGGCAGATAGCTGTGGTTTCGTTGAGTGATAGCATAGGGATCGAAAGCTTAGAACTGCAAGTGATAAGGTGCGTAATCATCGCACTATTTCCTTCGGTTAATTGCTTGTTAATGCTTATGTTGGATAATCGGATATTGGGTGAGTAAGTTGGTGATATTATGTTATTGTGTTATATATATATATATATTTGGTGTGGTAATGGTATGAGCCGTATACTTATTTATATGATGACTTAACATGTGGCATTTACATACTTGCATGGGATTTGGATTGGATGGAGGAAGGAAGGGTGTACACATGATGTACGTGGTCTAATGTTAGCTCAGGCTACATTAGCGCTTGATGGTTAGCTTTGTGCTACCTCAAGGGAGATGTTGGTTAGGTGCCCATCTCGGCGGTTGATGGCTATGTGCATCACCGTAGACGGAGCATGTTGTTGGGATCACTTTGGTTGATCGGTGGCTCAGCCACGGCCTTGAGCAGCGAGCTTGCCAAGGTAAGGTTTATGGATCACGATGTGATCAGTGGTGGATTAGCCACGGCCTTGGGCAGGGAGTCTGCTAAGGTTGGTGCTACGGTTGGATAGTAGGTTGGGCTGAAATGCATTCTTGCATGTTTTGTTACGAGGACTGTGTGGGTATGGGCCAAGCCCATACGTGTGGAAATCTGTGTTGTGATTATGCACTGAGTCAATGGACTCACTCTATTTTCCTAACTATTTCAGGTGATGCGTAGAATTGGACCGGGATCGGAGAGGACACATGGTGGCCCATGTAGAAAGAGGAATTTAAATATTTTTAAAGCTTGTTTATATTAAGTAATTGGTTTTAAATATTGATGTAATAAGGGCCTTTTGATTTTTATTTACTTTGGGGAATTATTTTATTATTATTTTAAATTATGATTGGATTATATTAAGTTACTAAGTGGAAACGAATTTATTATGACAACTTATTTATTCAAAATTAGTCTTACATATTCGCTAAAGTTTACTTTTTGGCATTTTATAATATTTATATGATATCAAATTTTTTCTCATACAATATCAAATAAACATGGATTTTCAAAGGTTAATAAATTTACTGTTTTATTTTAAGTCAAAAAGAATTTTCCACCGTTTTTCCGCAGTGACATAACCAGATTCGGTCGTAGTGAATGGGCCGGGTTTGGGGATGTTACAATGTTTTAAGTCCTCTATCCTAGTTCACACAGAGAAAAACATCCATTCCCTAATACCTTTCATACCTATTCACTCTTCGGACATTTCTGTCTTGTTTCTATCCCAGGGGTACTTTCGTCATTTTCCTACAGGGGTATTTTCGTAATAAATCGGAGAAATTTTTTTTTTACTTTCGTAATTCAGAACATTTTGAAGTTTCCCAAAACTAGAGGGTTATTTTCAAAGATTTCTCAAATTAAAGGTATGGCAAAAATTTGGAAACCAGGGGTATTTTGGTAATTTTGTCAATCAGGGGTAATTTCGTAAATTCCAAAAGTCTGGGTATATATTTTGAAATACAAAATTTTCGGATACTTTTGCAAAGTGAGAAAATTTTATTGAAATCGGGGTAGTCTAGTAATTTTAGAAATCAAGGGCATTCTCTTAATTTCGCCACTAGGGGCATTTTGGTAATTTTGGTAAACCGGGAATATTTTGAAAATTTCCAAAAATAAATTTGTCCTACTATTTAAAAGAAGTATTTCAGTGATTTTAAAACTAGAGTTTCCATAAAACATGGCTAATCCCTTTCGGGTTTTATTTATTGTGTTTAGCCTATGACCGAGTCTTCTTGGTTAGGGTGAACCGAAGCTACGCACCAGGTAGGAATCCCGCGAAGAGGAGGTGAGTCATGAGGACTACTTAAGTACCAAGCTCTTCCGGATCCAATCCTAGACATGTGCACCAAGGTTACCACACCCTAACTCGGCGACTTGGTCCTAGGTTTGTTTAATTAGGCTTTTAAAGTTTTATGTCCTTGTTGGGGTAAACTAATCCTAAGGTTTAAAGTACTTATCACTATCTACGTCCCATGCTTCCTACCCTTCTACAGAAAACAAATCATACAGAAGTTAGGATTACTTACCTGGGCAGATAGGTGCTGGAGACTCGGTGCCATGCTATTCAGAACCAAAAATATTTCTCAAAGGCCTACTAAAACATTTTGGGCCTTGGGCCCCCACAACCGAGCTTTGAACTGGGCTCTGATACCAATTTGTAACATCCCAAACCCGGCCCAAACATTACGACCGAATTTGGGTTGCTACCGAGAAAACATTTTGAAATCTCTTCAAAACCATTTTAAGTTTTGTCGAAAACCTTGTGTTTTCAAGTCTCTTGTTAAAAACCATACTTGGTGTTGTTTAGAAATATTTATTAAGTCGGGTTGTTTATAGATTGCAAATGTGCTTGATGGCATTTTTAAAACATCTTACGTTTGATTGGGAAAAACATGTGAATTCATTTTTAACATAATTAAATAGTTTAAACAAATATTCAAAGCATGTAACAATAATAAAATAATTCTAGGAGGCCTTATTACAACTTACTTAAAATAAGGAACATTAAAATAAAATAAAACAAAGTCCAAGTTCATATAATTAAAATTTCCACTGCATGGCCACCTCGAGTCCATCCGGCTCCATCTCCGTGATCTACTCATCTGCAAAATGTTAAGGGAAGGGGTGAGTCACCAAGACTCAGTGTGTAAATCCCCACCCGGAAAATACATCTCATACACAATTCATTAATAAACATGCTCATGCAACCCAACTAGCCATCCATACTCCTTTTCTACCCCGTGTGGTCAAAACCACTGATGACTTAAAGTCACAATTCAAATGATGGGGCCAACCCATCGTGTGGTCAAAACCACTGATGACCATAGGTCACAATTTATCAAATGTGGTCAAAACCACTGGTGGTACCAAACCACTGGGACTTAGTCGCAATTAATCAATCGTTGTGGTCAAAACCACTGATGACCATAGGTCACAAATAGTCTGATGGGGCCAACCCATCTTGTGGTCAAAACCATTGACGACAGTCCATAATTCATCCCCCTCCTCTCATCAATCCCACCATCACATGCTTATACATCAAATTTCATATATCATGTCGTAGTATTAAACATCATGTGATGGCATGCAAACATATATCAAAAATTACAAGTTAGGGGACTTACCCGAAATCCATGATTATGCCACAAGCTAATCACAACCAAAAGATCTAAGGCAAATAATAATAGCATGTAAATTAATAAAGTGTGTATAAAGATCTTACACACCTGCTTCTATCGAATTTCCTAGATCCCGAAGTTTCCAATCTACGTCGCTAGATCTCTTGTCCTATAATCGACCAAAAAGCATGGTTAGGGACTCAGGCCTATTCGGCCAAACCAAGTAATATCAGAGGTTCTTTTACGGCCTTACCTTGAACGGATTTGATTTCCAAACAAATCCCGAAGTCTTAATTTGCCCCTAAAACCATGGCACACTCATTAGTTCGATATTAAACAATAAACTTTTATCAAAGGCCCTTGGCCGAATGTGCTTACCAACTCACCCTTGGAAAAATAATTCCCGAAAGCTTCCCTTAATGGCTATGGCTTCCCTACAATTGCTTTAACCGTATTAATAAGGGTTTTAGGCCATTCGGCCATAATCATAGATTTAAAAAAATAAAACCATTCGGCCATGTCCACATACCTCTTACTAATGCTTGAAAAAGAATCCCGAAAGGAACCTGTGCTCCCTTGATATTTGACCAAAGTAACTCTAATGGAGAAGGGAAGATTTCGGCAAGAAAGGAATGGAGAGATTCGGCTAACTCAAAGTTGAAGGTTGGAATTTTGAGAAGAGAAAGAGGTAAGTTCGGCTAATAGGAATTAGAAAAAGAGAAAGAAGTGATGTAGGGAAGTGGTGGTGGTTTCGGCTTAGTAGAAGAAAAAGAAGCTGGAATCTTTTTGAACAATTTAGGCAATGTAACAAGGGGAAATTCGGCAGCAGCAAATTGGGGAGGAAAAATTGGTGAGTTTGGCACTTCTTTGCTATTAAAAATCAAATATGGACAGCCCCCAAGGAGTCCAAAAATCGGCAAATACTCCCTTATTTTGTGATAATTTCCAGCCTTGAATTATCACAAATAAATCTAACTTCATCATGTTTTTAATCTCCTAATCCCTTCACAATTTAATAGCAAATAAAACACTAATAGCTTCCCCCCCTCTTCCAGCCGAAAATAACAATAATAATAATAAAAATAAGCTTAATCTTATCACCTCTTCAAATAAATAATAAACAAAATAAAAGAACCCATGTGCTTATCAATTTCCTTTCAGCCGAATTTGAGAGTCCAAAATTGAATCAACATTCTCCCATTCACGCCAGCAGCAAAGAGGAAAAAAATTTAAAAATCCAAATACGGCTTCTTGAACTCGAACCAGCGACCCCAAGCAGCAGCAGCAGCCCCCTTTAAGCGCCCCAAACCAACTCTTCCCTTTGGACTTTCATGTCAAATATTCCCACCATTTATTTATAAAGCCTTATACCTGAGCCCTCTTCTCTTTTAGCGCCAAAGCCCAAAAAATAACACATCTTGCGTCCCTTGCGTTTTGAACCCGAGACCTTCGTGTCAACACCCTTAAGTGGCGCCCCAAGCCACTTCGCCCACCTGCCTTTCATGTCAATAAGCCCCCCAGATTTAATTATAAAACCTTCCTATCTAACCCCATCATCGCATATAAAAATAAAACACGCAAAATGCTGCTCCAGCCACTCGAACCAGCGCCCACCTTCACCTCCAGCTCCTAAGTGGCGTACGGGAACCACTTTGCCAAGGTGCTGCTTGTGTCAAAGACTCGCCCCAGCTCCTTTTAAGGCCTCCTTCCTTGTAACGCCAAAACCCAAAAATTAAAACCACTTTGCTGCCTCCTTGATTTGAACATGAGACCTTAAGGCGTCACCTTCCCACAGCCCCAACTAGCGCCTCCATGCCACTCCACCAAAGACATTCTTGCGTCATAACCTTCCAATTAAATCTCTTAAGACCTCTAAAGCCAAGCTCCCCTTTTAACCACTAAAAACTAAAAATTTTCTAAGGCATCCCTTACCTCCTAGGGTTCTCCAAACCCCTAAAAATTCCTCCAACTTGACCATAAGCCTGCTAAACACTCGGGTTATGCTCCAAACGCATAACCCCTAAACCAGGGTGTTACAGGTTGTTAGGGGCATTATGGTAAATCGGCTAGCATGGGTCTATTGTGAATTTCACTAATTTGTGATTTTATACAATAAGGACTAAATTATAAAAATGTGAAAATTTTGGGGCAAAAGTGTAAATGTGTTTTAAAGTAAGTCAATTTTGAATATATTTAGATCAAGGAAAGCAAAATACGGACTTGGACCGGAGAAAAGATAAAGTTATTGACTAATTGACTTATTTCGTAGTTTACACATCCGAGGTAAGTTCGTATGTAATAAGCATTGTTACAATTATGCTTTAAATGCTTTGATATTGCATAAATTGTGCATACGAGATTAAAGTTATGTTTGACGACGAGTCTGCTATATATAGCACTTAGTGTGCGACATCGAGATAGCTTCGGCTATGTATGACACTTAGTGTGTGTAACACCCCTTACCCGAGACCGTTGCCGGAGTCGAGCACGAGGCATTACTAGACTTAACTTACTAGTTTGGGACATAATAATTAAAACTGTCCATCTGCGTCATGTTCACTAAATCGATTATAACTTGAGTTACGAAGCTCGAAATCTAGATCCGTAAATTTTCTTTGAAACCAGACTCATATATCTTCTTACTATAATTTTTCCAGAATTTTTGGTGAGGCCAATTAGTACAGTTTATTAGTTAAAGTCTCCCTTATTACACAGTTCGACAGTTCTGACCTCTCTTCACTAAAAACCAATTATCTCATAATATACAACTCTTTTTCCTATATTGTTTTTTTATATAAAAATAGACTCAATAAGATTTAATTCTATATCTCATGCACAACCTAATTCCATTTCTACTATTTTTGGTGATTTTTGAAAATCACGTCACTGCTGCTGTCCAACTATTCCCCTGCATATAATATCACCAACTTAAGCATGATCAAGCCATATTTATGCATATAAGTATAGCCATTTTCGCATGGCTTCCATACATTATAAGTTTGTTTTTATACAAAACTCCAAGAAGTAAATTAGCTTATACATGCCATGGACCTTGGGTTCAAAAACAAAAAGGTACAAAAAAAAAGATGATAATGTGACTGACTTCGACGACAATCCTCGAGTTTGAGCTTCAACTTCAAAATCTAATGAACAATACATAAAACACACCAAGTAAGCTATTATAGCTTAGTAAGTTTAAGCAATTTAAATTCATTGAATAATATAGACAAAATTTCATTCAAAATTTCGAAACCTAAACTTTTGGTAGCATCCATACAAATCATCCCAAACCATAATAAAAATTGAATTTATAATCACATCATATACTTCTAACAATTTCCATATATCAACACCACATGATAAATAACTAATATTTATATCATATACTTACCAAATTTTCTATTTGCATTTCAAGCTACTAAAAATCTCAAATTAATAGGTATATTACATACCTTTAATTTACTTACCCTTTCAAACTAAATCATTCATACATACCCTGTAATAATGCATTTATTACATTTCCGCATGCACAATAACATTACTCATACAAATCATTTAACGAATCTTATACTTACACAATTGTTGATAAACTTTAGTAACGTATCGCTCACATAGAGCCGTTACTTGACATTTTCCGTAACGTATCGCTCACATAGAACCGTTACTCAATATTCATCGTAACGTATCGCTCACAGAGAGCCGTTACTCAATACTCTCGTAATGTATCGCTCACATAGAGTCGTTACACAATATTTCTCGTAATGTATCGCTCACATAGAGCAGTTACTAATTTATCCGCACACATAGTGCTAATTATAAAATTTTCTCCTCTTATATTTCATATATAAATATCCACACATTATAATTAGGACCGAACCCATGTATGTATATTTCAAACCAAATTCTTTTTCCTATAATCTACCATTATATTCGGTCACACTCAATTAAACCCATAATTGCATATTCAATCACCTCCATCATCGATTTCATATTAATCAAACATACATTCAGCCCATGCACTTATTAAATCTTAACTCTGTCACATTGGTAAAATTTACCTATCTTTATATACATCTCAACCATCTAATGTATGACCATATATATATATATATATATATATAGAGAGTTACTTATTCAATTACAACCTTCACCTACTTCAAAGTCCACATTTAACTACTTTTCAAACCATAAATATTCATCCATCCCAAGTATATTAAATTCATACATAAATCAACCACATAATTTGGCTAATATATATATATATATTGCCCAATATCACATTTGGCCTTGACATTATTAAGCAACTAACAATTCCTTGAATTTATTCATATCCCAATTTAGTATTTCTCACATCTATTAGTATCATTATCATACAAACTCACATTTCATGCAAATAAATCTAAACCTCCAACAACCACACAATCGGCTACTTATACTAATTTTATAGATACATTCGGCAATGTGATATCAATACACTTATCACCATCTAACTTGGGCATATAACATGGTATAAAATTCAATTGAACCCAATTGCTTAAAACTTACCTCGATAGTTGTCAAATTAAGCTTCCCGGCTACTCGTTTAATTTAGACTTCCCCCGATTCGTTTCCAAATCTTTCCTTCCTTGATCTAAACAAAGTTCAAAAAGAGTCCATTCAAATAGATTTCATTCATTTCAATACGAACACATAATTGTACCATTTCTTTTTATTCATTCCAACATGTAACAATTCATACTCTTTTGAGCTAAACCGAATACTCCTCAAGCTCAATTAAGTCCCCTTATAGCATTTAAAATTAATCATAGCATATAATTTATCAATTTTCCAATTTACCAATTTACCCCTCTAGTTTCATTTTCTTGTAATTTAGTCCCCAAACACAAACTCACAAAATATTTAAAATTTGAACCTAATCCTTAATGGCCGAATATTACTCCCCCTTGTACGAATCCATATAACTTAATTATTATGCATTTTAGACCCTTCACTAATTATTTTTCACAATTTGAACCATCATGCCATACTTCACTTACAACTTCCTTATCAAAATATGTTGATCTCAACCATTTATAAACTATTTTTCCATCAACCAAAACAAATCAAGAACATTCAACAATAACCGAATTCATAGCATGCTAAATCTCAAAAATTCCAACATGGGTTCAAAAATGCTTAAGACAAGGGACTCTAAAATGTAAGAATTCTCAATAATTATGCTTAAATACTAACTTAGGATAGCATGCAAGTGCCGAAAATGAGAACTCAAGCTCCCTTTTCATCTAAAATTCAGCAATGAAAAAAAAAATCAAGATAGAAGATGAACATTTCCTCTAGTTATTTTATGTTTCTTTATTTTAATTAAATTATAAAACTAATATAATACCCCTACTAAAATAAAATAGTTGAATTTAATATATTAGCAATCATCATGCCGTCCACTACCACATGAAATGGGTTATTGGACATGCAAGTCCATTCTTGCATGATACAATTCAATTAAATCATTCCACTTAATAATGACTACTTCTACTTCTTTAACTATTTAATCCTTTCATTTAAAAATAATCACCCAAACACACAAATTTTGAAAGTAAAATATTTAACACATGCTTGACCACATAACATAGACATCAATTTAATCATAAAATATATATATATTTTAATTCAGATTCGTGGTTCCGAAACCGCCGTTCTGATTAGAGTCAAAATTGGGCTGTTACAGTGTGAGATTCGAGATAGCTCCGACTATGTATGGCACTTAGTGTGCGAGATTAAAATAGCTTCGGCTATGTAATGGCACTTAGTGTGTGAAATATCAGGTATTCGACAGTATTCCGAAAAGGTATGAGTTCATTACGAATTTGTACAAGTATGTACATGTAAAGTATGAGATTCAAATAGAAGAAGTTATGAAGTTTGCATTTAAGCATATGAATAAGCATGTGAAAGGTTTGTTAGTAATCATGAATTACATGTTATTATGTTTAAATTGATGAATGGTGTATTTGTGATTAGTTAAGTTTATATCATACGATCTTACTAAGCTATAGAGCTTCCTTTGTTTATTTTCCATGTCTTATAGTGATTTCAAAGCTAGCTCAGATTTGGGGATCGTCAGAGGCTATGTCACATTATCTAACCATCACTTTGGTACTTTTGAGCTTATGGTTTGGTTATATGGCTTGTATAGGAGCTATGGTCATATTGGTTATGTTTTGGAAATGAGTTTTGCCATTTGAGATGGTTTGTAAATGTATATGTTTTGGTTTGTGTATATGCCATGAAAGTTGGCTTGGTTTGGTATGTTTAAGCCTAGTGTATGTACATATAAATATATGACTTATATTATGAGGTTTGTGGTATCCATGCTTGTGAATTGGTACAAAAAGATATATGTTTGGTAAATGTTTATAGATGTGTTATGCTATTTTGTGATGTGTTTAATGTTGCTTGGAAATGGTTGATGAATTAATGATGTTGTGATTAAGGTTTAGGCTAAGAAATGCTTAGATGAAATGGTAGGAATTATGTTTGATTTGGTTGTTTTGGGTTTCCTATTATGCTTTGTTTTGGTGCCATATGTGTAGGTGAAGGTGTGTATCAAATGGGGTGGCAAAATGGCTTGGTAAATAGCCTATTTTTGTCCACACGGGCAGAGACACGGGCGTGTGCCTCAGCCGTGTGTGACACACAGTCATGATACACGACCGTGTGTCACCTGGTGTTGTTATTGAAATGAAGTCAGTATGCTCCACATGGTCTCACACACGAGCGTGTGATCGGCTGTGTGGCATAAGTCAGTATACCCCTTAATTGGCACACGGCCTAGCACACGGACATGTGACTTGGCTGTGTTGCATAAGTCAGTATACCCTACAGGTTTGGCACTGCCTAGCACACGACATGGCACATGGACATGTGTGGCCACTTCGAAGGGCACACGGGCGTGTGACTTGGTCGTGTTGCATAAGTCAGTATAGCCTACAGGTTTGGCACGGCTTGGCACATGGGCGTGTGTGGCCACTTCAAAGGGCACACGGGCGCCTGGTTGGCTGTGTGACCTAAGTCAGTAACCTCACTTGTTTGGACACGGGCTAGGACACGACCATGTGCTCCCATTTCGAATGTCTACACGGCCTGTGACACAGGCGTATCTGGTGGCCTTGTGAGACACACGGCCTGGACACACGGGCGTGTGTCCCCTGTTTTTTAGAAAAATTTTATAAGTGTTAAAAAACTTCTCGAGTTATTTGTTTAATCTCAAACCACTATCAATGTATGTCTAAGGCCTTATAGGCTCGTTTAAGGGACACTATGATTGATTGTGATTGAATTGTATTCAAATTGATAAATTGCATATGAAACGTATGTTTATAAGTGTTAAAAGTTCGGTAATTCTCCGTAACCCTATTTTGACAGTAAATATGGGTGAGGGGTGTTACATTTATTGGTATCAGAGCTACAGTTTAGTTGATTCTAGGACTAACGTAACGCGTGTGAGAGTCTAGCTATACATGCCATATATAAACTCTGATAGTTTGATGACCACTGACATTTGAAAATGTGTTTTTATATAGCAAGTGGATCCCAATCGAGAAATAGCTAATGGGGTTGAAAGTAATATACCTGCTCCCGCTCAAGGGATAGTGCCGTTTGGTTCTAAACCCGTAATGGGCAGTCAAGGTGGAGATGCTAAAGAAGCCTTCTTCCAAATGATGAACGAGCGATTCACTCAATACATTCGTACGAAACCAGCTGCTCAACAACCTCCACCCCTCCTAGTTCTCAACCTATACTCGTAGCTCCTCAAGGAGTCGAGCTTTTAAGATTGAACAAGCCTCCAGTTGATAAAATTCATAAACACGGGGGTGAAGAGTTTAGGGCTAATGTTGACGATGATCCTGAGAGAACCGAGTTTTGGCTTGAAAACACTTTTCGAGTGTTTGATGAGCTTTCTTGCACACCGTCTGAGTGTTTAAAATGTGCTATATCACTTCTGAGAGACACCGTTATTAGTGGTGTAATACATTAATATTACTGGTGCTGAGAGAGAGAGTCACTTGGGATTTCTTTTAGATCGAGTTTCGAAAGAAATACATCAGTTAACGGTTTCTAGATCAAAAGCATAAAAAGTTTTTAGAACAGAAACAAGGCCGCATACTGTAACCGAATATGAAATAGAGTTTGTACAGTTGAGCAAGTATGCTCGAGAATATGTTCTACTGAAGAGATTATGTGCAATCGCTTTGTTGACGGGTTGAATGAAGATATTAAAATTTTGGTCGGGATATTAGATTTGAGAGAATTCGTCGTGTTAGTTGATCGGGCTTGGAAAGATGAAGATTTTAGCTGAGAAAAGAAGAAAGCTGATTTAGAGGCTTGAGATTCGAGAAAAAGACCAATGAGTAAACCTTACCATTCTGTGTCGAAGAAATCAAAAGATTATTTTAACCGATCGACCACTTCAGTGGGATATTTCAATAGAGATTGCAGAAAACAATACACCAGTCCTAAAGCTCAAGCCATGTCAGTATTAAGTGTTGGCAACATAAAAGACATCAAGCCCGAGTGTCAACAGTGTGGAAGACAACATTTTGGAGATTGTTGGGTGAAATATAATAATAGAGCTTGTTACAGTTGTGGTTCACGAGATCATTTTATTAAAGACTGTCCTGAGATGGTTGAGAAAGATAGACCTCAGAATGTGAGACCGAGTAATATGTCGACTAGAGGAAGACCACCAAGAAATGCTGGGAATGTGAGTGGTAGTCGAAGGGCGACAAGGGACTCCACTATGAGATCTGAGGCTAGAGCACCTGCCAGAGCCTACGCTATTCGCGCTCGCGAAGAAGCGTCATCACTAGATTTTATTACCGGTACCTTCTCTCTTTATGACACTAATGTGATTGCTTTAATTGATCCTTGTAATGCCCCGAATTTGGGCCTAGTAGTATTGGGCCTATTGGGCCTTGGGCATGGGAGCTTTTAAAATTTTTGAGAACAAGAGAACGGCACTAACCAAGTTGTAACTCCCCAAAAATCCCGAAACTTTAAATTTCTATGCATTGAGGTTGGTATGTATGAGTAGCAATTAGAATATTAATTTTAAGGTATTATAGGGATTATTTTAAGCCCTAGAGATAGGGAAGACCATAGGGAAAAAATTATTTTTCTTGGTTTAGTGGACCCTAGTCTCAAGCATTAGGCCTCTTAAGCAGATTAAGGGGAAAATAGGACACAAATGGGCTTGTGGTCCAGTGGCAAGTGGCATCACTTGAGGAGCTATAAGGTGGCGTGTTGTCAGCTGAGGAGGTCCAAGGTTCGAGCATTAGGAGTGGTATTTTTGGAGTGTTTTATTTTGCATAGGTGGACGGCCAGAGTTGTGTTGAATATGAACTCTTGCATTGGAGTGTTTGAGTGGTAAGGGGAACTGATAATGGAGGAAAATTCGGATAAGGCTAAGGTGTTATCAGGAGAAAAGTTAAGAGATAAGAAGAGGGAGGAATTGGTGCTGAATGGGACTGTGGGGAAAGGAGTATTCGGCTGGTGGCTATAAAAGGAGAGGCCGAATGCTTGGAAGGGTTTTTGAGCATTCATTAGTCTTTCTTTTCTTCCCTTAATCGGTTTTCTCATAGCCAAATTCTCCCAATCACTGAAATCTTTTATAGCCGAATCCTTTTTTCCGAATTCTCTCATAGCCAAACTTTTCTATTGCCGAATTACCACCATCTTCTTCCTTGCCGAAATTCCTATTTTTGCCAAACCCTTGTTGTTTTCCTCCATCACAAATTGATTATTATCTACTATCAGTCAAGGTTAAAAGCCGAATTTAGGTTGGAGGATCGAAAGTGGATTTGGTAAGTATTCGGTTAACCTCTCTTGTACGTTTTGCTAAAAGCTGAAAGGCTATCTAACTGTCCTATCGTTAACTCTGTGATAACAAGGATAAGGTTCAAAGATCGCAAGCGTGGTAGAATCGTTAGCAAGGGTAAGTGTACTCAACTCGATTGTGGTTTAAGTAAATGGCCGAATGTGTGTATGATCTATAGGGGTGACTTGTGTGGATTATGAGTCACTCAGATTTTGATGGTGTATGCGTGAGTGCAGATCTAGGGGATACTCCTGATTAGTAGCTAAGGAAGGGCTATTAGAACCCGATGGCACACGGTAAGGTTACGGTAAGGTTTCGACTTTTGGTAAATGTTTTGATTTAGTGATTGATTGAAGGTTGGTTGGTTGTAGGTTCGAGGCTAAGGATAGTATAGCACGTCGCAGTAAGCAGGTGTGAACAAACACTACACACACAGTATTAGCAATGCCGGAAAGCCGAAAATGCCGAAAGTGGCTAAATGGGCCCGGTGGGGCCTGAGGCTAAGTTTGATGAAATTGTGTGGTTGGTTATACGAATTGAGTTAGTCATGCATGTTACATGATCTGAAATTGATTTGGGCCTAATAGGCCATATGGATGAGATTTGGGCTTAATGGGCCGTAATGATGTAATTTGGGCTTGATGGGCTTTATGGGGATGTAGACAAGTATGCTAGGGTTTAATGACTTTAGGCCTAGTTTTGAACAACTCTTAAACCGCATAAGACTTAATCTAGTAAGTAAACATGTCCATGGGCAAGTGGATGGGTTAGAGTGTGGCAACAAACATATGCATGTCTAGGATTGGATCTAGGGAGAGCTTGGTACTTAAGCGGTCCTAGTGGCCCACCTCCTATTCTCTAGAATCCTGCCTGGTGCATAGTATCTATTCACTTTAGCCACAAGGACTTGTTAATAAGCCAAAGTTCATAACTAAAACCCGAGAGGGACCAAATACCCCTAATTTGGAAATTATCGAAATATTCTTAGATTTGTAAAATTACTAAAATACCCCTGATTTGCAAATTATCGAAATATCCTTAGATTTGTAAAATTACTAAAATACCCCTGATTTGGGAATTACTGAAATATCCTTAGATTTGTAAAATTACCAAAATACCCCTGATTTGGAAATTACCGAACTATCCTTAGATTTGTAAAATTACTAAAATACCACTGATTTGTGAAATTACCAGAATAACCCTAATTTGTAGAATTACCAAAATATCCCTGATTTACAAAATTTCCAAAGTACCCCTGTTTTGCAAAATTACCTAGATACCCCTGTAGGGTAGAATTACGAAAATACCCCTTGGTTGTAAAATGACTAAAATACCCTAGGTGCTTAAAGTGTGAAAGTGTGTGTTGCATTCACGAAATATATGTTGCACTTGGGTGGGTTTTGATGATACGGAGGAAGATTTGAGGATCGCATAGTCGCTGGACGACCGTGGATCCACTGGTGGCTTTAAGCCCATTATAGCAGCTTTGCTGCAACGTTTGAGTAGTGCCGCTGCTGGTGCTACCCTTGGTGTGTAGGGATGGGTGGGTGATATTTATATCCCCACAGGTGTGTAGGGTTGGAAGGGAAATGGTGTGCAGGGTTGGATTTGGGATGGGTGCATTGCATTCATGTGATACTGATGTGATATGAGGTCATAGTGGGCTAAGGCCCAAGACCACAATTTTTTATAGGGCTTAGGCCCAATGTATAATTGTATGTTGATTGGATTACCAAGGGTCGTACACACTGAGTTTTGAAAATCACACCCTTTTATTTAAATGTTTCAGGTGATCCTCAGTAGACGGCTCGACGTGGAAGACGACTCGGAGGTGGCCATACTACAAGCAGTTCTTAATATGTTTTGAAAGACTTAGTTTTAAATTATTTTGTTTCTGTTGGGTGGTAATAATGCCTTGTACTCCGATTTGACTTTAGATTTTGAGTTTGGTTGTTTTCGTTTCAACTGTTTACTTAATAGTTGAACCTGGATAAATTTCTTAAATTTAAACAGGGGCTTTTATCATTACTTAGCAAGATTCAAGGGTTTTGGGCTTTTAGGCCTTAACTTTTAACTTAGCAAAATCGTTTTGAATTATGCCTTTGATGTGACATTCCCAAATTCGGCCATAACGTCTGGGTCGAGTCTGGGGGTGCTATAATCCTGGATCGACACATTCATATGTTTGTGACAATTTAGTGTCTAATAAGAAATTGGCTGTTGAAATTACTGAATTTATGACTAAAGTATCGAACCCCTTAGGCAAGTATGTTCTAGTTGACAAAGTATGCAAGAACTGTCCTTTAATGACTCGAGGCTACTGTTATCCAGCTGACTTGATGCTTTTACCATTTGATGAGTTCGAGGTGATTCTGGGTATGGATTGGTTAACTTTACATGATGCTGTTCTGAACTGTATATGAAAGACTATAGAATTGAAGTGTCAGAATAATGAAATTCTTCGGATTGAACTTGATGAGTCGAGTGTATTACCTATAGTGATTTCATTGATGCCGGCTCAGAGACATGTGAGAAAAGGTTATGACGCGTACCTAGCATATGTTTTAGATACCAAAGTGTCTGAATAGAAGATTGAATCAGTGCCTGTAGTTTGTGAATATCCGGATGTATTTTAAGAAGAATTGCCTGGGTTGCCACCAGTCAGAGAGGTTGAGTTTGCCATTGAGTTACTACCGGGAACTTCGCCAATATCTATAGCTCCGTACAAAATGGCTCCGACAAAGTTGAAAGAATTGAAAACTCAGTTGCAAGAGTTAACAGATAGAGTTTCGTACGACCGAGTTTTTCGCCCTAGGGTGCGCCAGTATTGTTTGTTAAGAAGAAAAATGGGTTCATGAGAATGTGTATTGATTATCGTCAACTCAACAAGGTTACAATAAAGAATAAGAGTCCGTTGCCGAGAATAGACTATTTGTTTAATCAGTTGAAAAGTGCAACATTATTTTCAAAGATTGGTTTGAGATCTGGTTATTATCAGTTGCAAGTTAAGGACTCAAATGTGCCGAAAACTACATTCAGAGCAAGGCACGGACATTATGAATGCCCTGTTATGTCTTTTGAACTAACTAATGCTTCTACCATTTTTATGGATTTGATGAATAGGATCTTTAGACCGTATTTAGACAGATTTATTGTTATGTTCATTGATGACATTCTGATCTATTCACGAGATGAGTCTGAGCATGCCGAGCATTTGAGAATTGTGTTGCAGACCTTGAAAAATAAGCAACTCTATGCTAAATTCAGCAAATGTGAGTTCTGACTCCGGAGTTGGATTTTTGGGGCATTTTGTTTCTGCGGAAGGTATAAGAGTTTATTCGAGAAAGATATCTACAGTTATTGACTGGAAACCACCTAGAAATGTATCCGAGGTTAGAAGCTTTCTGAGATTGGCTAGTTAATAGACATTTTGTTAAAGGGTTTTCAATGATTGCTACACCGATGACAAGACTGTTACAGAAAGATGTCAAGTTTGAATGGTCCGAGAAATGTCAACAAAGTTTTGACCAATTGAAAGCATTGTTAACTGAGGCACCAATGTTGGTTCAATCTGAATCGAGTAAAGAATTTGTGATTTACAGCGACGCGTCACTAAATGGTTTGGGTTGTGTGTTGATGTAAGAGGGAAATGTAACACCCCAAACCCGGCCCATTCGCTATGACCGAATTTGAAATGCCACTGCGGAAAACGTTTGAAAAACTTTTGACTTAGAGTTAAAAACATAAAATTTTGTTGTCTTTACTAAAACATTATGTAATTAAAGTTCCAAATAAAATCAAGTTGTTTAAAATAAAACATTTTCAAATAATAATATAATCGACAATCCAACTTAAAACATAATAAAAGTCCTTAAATACTTAAAATGGCCCTTATTACAATAAATAACCTTTCATAAGAAAAATGTGTAAAACAAATAAATTTATCTTCTGCATGGGCCACCTCGTATCCACTCCCAACCCGGTCCAAGCTTTATGAATCACCTGAAAGGTTTGAGAAAACATTGGGTGAGTCAAACAGACTCAGTGCATAGTTAATACACATGTCCCCACATATGGGCTTGGCCCACATCCACACATCAATCACATATCAGATGATAAGGCAATATATCCACATAATTTCACATATTGGGCTTGGCCCATAACCACATTGATCCATATAATCAGTCATGCAAAATGCAAAGATATGCAACATGAATCCCAACCCATCCTAGAGTCCATCCGTTACTCCTACCTTAGCAGACTCCCTGCCCAAGGCCGTGGCTAATCCACCGATCAAATAATGATCCTCATATCTTACCTTGGCAGACTTGCTGCCCAAGGCCGTGGCTAAGCCACCGATCATATAGTGATCCACATATCTGTATCCACGAGGTGACTCGAGGTCATCCTCAATCTACGGTGATGCACACAGCTATCATCCGCCGAGATGGGCACCTAGCCAACACCTCCCTTGATGAAGCACATAGCCACCATCAAGCGCCAATGTAGCACAAGGCTAACATCAGACCACGTACATAAAGTACACCCTTTCCTTCGATAGTCACATCCCAAATCCCATGCATATATGTGTATCATGGCAACATATCACTTGAACAATAATGCATCACATGCCATCACATTTCATATATTCATCAATGATCATTTAATATCGTAAATCACTGACCTGAGTATTCGATCACCCACCACGGGTATTCACAATCTTAGCCCTTAATTCAGCTACCATTAACATCATATCACATATACATAAATATAACACATACACACAATCAAGAGACAGTGCGATAACTACGCACCTTGTAAACACGATGAACGATAGAATACTCAAGATTTCCGGCTTTTGCTTACAACACCGACAGCACCTACATATCACTATATGAGAAATCGCTTATCACTAAAAAGATATGGCCTTTAGCCGAATATCATTATCTCCTTACCTTGGATTATTCAAATCCCGAATGATTCCCCCCTAAACGTCGGCTACAAAGAAACCCCGAAACTTCCTTCAAGATTCGGCCAAAGATAATAAAAGGAATTAGATTCCTAGATTCGGCTAATATAAAAGAAAAGAAAGAAAATGATTGATAGAAAATCCTTACCCGTTAACACGAAGATTGATTCACCCTTACTTGGACTATAAAGGGATTCGACCTTACAATTAAAAAGAAAAGAAATGGTGATTTCGGCTTTAACAAAAGTGAAGAGAAAAGATGGTGGAAAATAGAGGATGGTTTCGGCTAAGAGAAAGAAGGAGAAAAGAGAAAGAGAAAGAAAAAGAAAAAGAAAATATGAGATATGCCCTTGGTGCTAGGATGATTTCGGCACTAGAGAGGAAGAAAAGAAATGAGAAATGTCTTCTAAACTTTTTGGTGTTTTCGGCAATAGAGGAAAATAAATTTGAGAGAATTGGCACCTAAACCAAAATGACCAAAAAAATGATAGCCACTCAAGATAAAACTTACACCTATTGTAAATGACCAATTCGGCTAAGAAGAAGAATTTGGAGAAAAGGGAAAAAATGCACAAATTGTTAAAATTTTGGCCAACTAACACCCCCTAATCCCATACTACATTCGGCCAACTCACATGCCAACATAATCCCCCTTTTTCCTCCTCATTTCTTCCCTATCATCCCCTTAATCACTATCACAATTAAACCAACCCCCTTAGCCCCTTATGCCGTCTAGGTTCATGGTCAAATGACCATGGAAAAATTTCCAAAACATCACCCACTCATCAAGCCTTTTGTCCCCTAAACCTTCCATAACATCTAGATTCCCTACCTTAACTACTAACTTGCCTTTTCCCTTTATCTACTATCCATAAATGATAAAATCCAACCTTATCTTAATTATAGTTGACCAACACTTAATGTAAGGTGCATAAAAATAAATTCTTCAAAATGCTTATCATGCTACTCGAACCACTTCCCTCAAGCAACTCTTCAAACACCATAACCATCTTGCCACTAACTCCTCATGTGCTAAATTTAACACTTAAATTAACTTAAGTGTCAAGCTCACCTAATCCATTTCACTAAATATACAATACTAAGAATTATTCTAGCTTTATAACTAAATCCAAACCTTCACAAAACTATACTAAGCCCACAATAAAAATTATACCCGAGCTAACACAAGTAACAAAATGATATTAAAAAATTTTTCCTAAAACCCAAAGCCCAATCCTACTAGGCCCAATTTTGGGATGTTACAAGAAAAGTGATAGCTTATGCTTCCAGACAGTTGAAACCGCATGAAAAGAACTATCCTACGCATGATTTAAAGTTGGCCGCTATAGTTTTTGCATTGAAAATCTGGCGTCATCATTTGTACGGTGAAAAATGCCACATATTTATTGATCATAAAAGCTTAAAATATATTATGACTCAGAAATATTTGAATTTCCGACAACGGAGATGGATCAAGCTACTAAAAGATTATGAGTTGGTGATTGACTACCACCCGGGGAAAGCGAATGTGGTCGCGGATGCTTTGAGTAGAAAGTCGTTGTTTGCCCTGAGAGCAATCAATACACTATTAACATTGTCTGATGATGGTTCGATTTTAGCTGAATTAAAAGCTAAACTATATTTCTTCAGTAAATTTGCGAAGCTCAGAAATGTGATAGTAAATTTCAAGCTAAAAGAGAGCAATGCGAGTCAACTAGTTATTCAGAGCACCAAATCGGATCAAACGATTGTTTAATGTTCCGAGATAGAATCTGTGTACCGAAAAATCCAGAGTTGATTCACAAAATTTTATACGAGGCACATAGTGGTTGTTTATCTGTTCATCCTGGGAGTACTAAAATGCACAATGATTTGAAGAAATAGTATTGGTGGTCGGGTATGAAATGAGATATTTCTGAGTTTGTATCGAAGTGTTTGATTTGCCAGCAAGTGAAAGTCGAGCATCAAGTACCTTCAGGATTGCTTCAGCCTGTGATGATATCGGAGTGGAAATGGGATAGAGTGACTATGGATTTTGTTTTGGGATTACCCCTGTCTCCGAAAAATAAAGATACAATTTGGGTTGTCGTTGATCGATTGACGAAATTAGCACATTTTATTCCATACGTACTAACTATTCACTCGATAGATTAGCTGAATTATATATTGCTAAGATCGTTAGATTGCACGGGGTGCCAGTTTCAATTATTTTAGATAGAGATCTGAGATTCACATTGCGGTTTTGGAAGAAATTGCAAGAAGCTCTAAGTACGAAATTGAATTTCAGTACTACTTTTCATCTGCAAACTGACGGTCAGTCTGAGAGAGTAATTCAGATTCTTGAAGATATGCTCAGATGTTGTGTTTTAGAGTTCGAAGGCAATTGGGAGAAATATTTGTCGTTGGTTGAATTTGTGTATAATAACAGTTTTCAAACGAGCATAAAGATGGCATCGTATGAAGCTTTATATGGTCACAAATGCCGAACTCCATTGTATTAGACCGAGCTGAGTGAGAAACAGATTCATGGGGTTGATTTGATTAAAGAAACCGAAGAGAAAGTAAAAGTAATTCACGACTGTTTAAAAGCAGCTTTAGATCATAAGAAATCGTATGCAGATTAGAAACGAAAAGACATTGAATTCTAGATTAGTGATAAAGTGTTCTTGAAAGTATCTCCGTGGAAGAAAATACTTCGTTTCGGTCGCAAAGGTAAATTGAGTCCGCGATTCATCGGGCCGTATGAGATCATTGAAAGAATAAGGCCAGTAGCATATCGATTAACCTTACTATCAAATTTAGAAAAAATTCATAACATATTTCATGTGTCAATGTTATGCTGATATTGATCGGATCCCTCACGTGTGATTTCTCCGTCTGAGATTGAGATTCAACCTAATATGACGTACGACGAAGAACTGATCAGAATTCTAGCACGTGAGGTGATACAGTTGAGAAATAAAAGCATAGCTCTCGTAAAAATACTTTGGAAAATACACCGTGTTGAAGCGGCTGCATGGGAGCCCGAGGAAGCTATGAGAAAACATTACCCTAACCTAATCACTGGTAAGATTTTTGGGGACAAAAATCCCTAAGGGGGGAGAGTTGTAATAGCCTGTTTTTGGTCAAATCAGAACAGTGGTTTTGGGACCACAAATTTGATATCAAAATATTTATTTTATTATTATTATAATGTTTACAGCATGATTGATGATTGTGTGAAAATTTCGTTAAGAAATTTTATCGTTTGAATGGTCAATTTGATAAAAAGGACTAAATCGCGTAAAGTGTAAAAGTAGAGTTCTATTAGGTAAAGGTGTCTAATAGATATAGAACCTTAAAGTAAAAGTCCTTATGTTGCAATTAGACCATAAATAGCATGAGTGGACATATATGGACATTTATTAAGGTGTTTGAATGGTTTAATAATAAGGTTAATTTAGTAATTTTGTTAATAACTTGAAATAAAAAAAAACCATAATTTGATATTTATCATCTTTTCTAGCCAAAAATTAGAAGGAAGAACACCATTGTTAGGGTTTTGAAGGTTCGTCCATTGTTCTTGCTTAATTGTAAGTCGTTTTGACTCGATTTTTAATGATTTCTATGTTTTTGTGATCGTTGCAACTAGTACTAGCTAGCCCAGGGACTAATTTGCAAATATTTTAAAGATTTTGAGTGATACCATTGTTGACTACATGTGTATTTTGAAGTTTCTTGATAGATTAAGAATGTTGATTGTAAGTTATACATGTTTTGTTAAGTGATTTTGAGTGAAAATACAAAATAGGGGTTAAATTGAGAAATGTGTAAAGTTAGTGGTTAAAATGTGAAATAAATGAAAAATATGGGCTGCTAGAGGCATTATGGTAATTCAGCTAGCATGGGTCTATTGTGAATTTCACTAATTTGTGATTTTATGCAATAAGGACTAAATTATGAAATATATGGGGCAACAGTGTAAATGTGTTTTAAAGTAAGTTTTGGATTAAATTGAATGAATAGATGATTGAATAAGTCAATTTTGAATATATTTAGATCAAGAAAAGTGAAATACATACTTGGATCGGGGAAAAGATAAAGTTATTAACTAATCGACTTATTTCGTAGTTTACACATCCGAGGTAAGTTCGTATGTAATAAGCATTGTTACAATTATGCTTTAAATGCTTTGATATTGCATAAATTGTGTATACGAGATTAAAGTTATGTTTGACGACGAGTTGACTATATATAGCACTTTTTGCGAGATTAAAGCTATGTATGGCACTTAGTGTGCGTGTAACATCCTAGAATTAGGGGTTCTGCATTTTAGGCTTTTCTGTGTGCTTGGTTTGTTCTGTTCTTAGTTAAATGTGCTTGGGGGTCCTGGTGAGGCTCGGGTTCAAGCTAGAGCCTTGGCAAAATTTTCTGTTTTGGGCATCTAAGGGGGAGAGCTAGTAGGAGCAGGCCTTAAGTTTATTTGCGTGTGTTTGCTGGCACAAAAGAAGCTTGTGTCCAAGTGGAGGTGGCGTCACTTGTAGAGCAGAAGGGGAGGAGTTCGAATCCCATAAGCCTCAGTATGAAGCTTTATTTTTGGCGCCAGGATGGAGAGGAGATGGTTTCAGCTGGGACTCTTCAAGGGTGGTGGTTGAATGGGTCAATGCATTCAAATGGATGGACAAGAGAGCTTGGAGGAGTTTGAATTGGTCAAACCAATTTGAATGAGTGATTGGGAGTATTTGGTGGAGCAAATCAAGGGATTTGGTGATGGTGGAGGTGTTAGCCGAATGTGGGGAGCTTGGAGGGGAATTTCGGTTTAGTTGCTAAGATAGGTAAGTGTACCGAAATTCTCTTGAGTATTAGGCATTTCCATTTTGGCATTTTCGGTCATATAGGGAGAGTGCCGAATTTTTGCAAGGGTCTTTGGGAGTTCTTTCTTTTTCTCTCATTCAGTTTCCTACTTCTCTTTGTGCCGAAACTTTAAACTTCTTCTCTTCATCTCTTTTTGCTTCTTTGACATTAGCCGAAACTAGTGTGACCATTCGGGCATCCTTTTTTCTCCATTTTTCTCTTTTGCTTCTTTTTTTTTCTTTAGCCGAACCCTCTTCTATCTTTTAGCCGAATTTTGATTCACTTCTATTCATCTATTTTAGCTTTCTTTCTTTCTTTTCAAAAGCTGAAACTTTCTTCTCCTCTACTTCTGTCTCTTCTAGTCGAATACTTTCTGCACTTCTCCCATATCTTCTATTTTCTCGTTTTGCACCTCCATTTCTTGTTCTCTAGCCGAATCTTAAGAAGCAGAGTAGTTAGGTTCTGTCTGGTGAAAGATCCTCTACATTCAGTAGGTGCGTTTTGCAAGGTAATGTTCTTCTTCCTTAATTCTTTGCCATCGATTCTTGTTCTCTTCCTTTTAGCTTGTTCATTCTAAAATCCGGAAGTCTCATTTTGTGGTTTTTTCCTGAGGCCGAATCTGTTAGTGTTCTAACACACCCTTCTAGCCTTTTCTAAACGTCGGGTTCTCATGAGGGATTCATCAGGAATCACAAGCCGAATCCGTTGATAAGATTCCTTGGTAGCCAAGGTAAGGGGTTTCTCTTTTGTCCTTTGTGATCAACTTCTATTCATATTACTCTGCCGTAATCAAACCCCTTGCTGGGGCAATCCTTGTTATCACTATAGTATTGTATTGATCAAGATTTTTCTTCATGGATACGAGTGCCAGTCATTCTAAGGAGGGGAGTGAACCCGTAGTCTCTACCCCTAAGTTTAAGCGACGTGTTGGGTCAGGGGTTCGAAACTTTCTGCCAGGCTGTGGTAGGGAGCCGACATCTACCTGGGATAGACAAATACCGGTTGTTTCTTCTAGTGAGAGTGTCGACAATCTAGAGAGTCTAGTATTACGTGTAATCAGGTGTGTAATGCTCACACTCTACTTATTAATTTCCGTTAATAACTGTGTTGGGTGAAAGTCGAAACGACTATATAGATAGTCGAGATACCCTTGTGGGTAAGGTTGGAGACACCGGTTAAGTACCGCTATGATTTTACTTTCGAATATATGTATGTATGAATTAATTGTCCGTTGTACATTGAAAGTATGTTTGCATTCATCTCAGTATGATAATATGTTGCATGGGCTTTGGGATGTGATTGAAAGGGGAAGTGTGATTTAGTAACTTCTGTCACAGTGGTCTGGGACCACAGTGGTTTGGAACCACGTATACATATATTTATCAGTGACTTATCTCAGTGGTTTGGTACCACAGTGGGTTGGCCCCACATATACTTATCAGAGATTGTCACAGTGGTCTGGGTCCACAGTGGGTTGGCCCCACGTTTATATATTCTGTGACTCTGTCACAAGTGGTCTGGGACCACAGTGGTTTGGAACCACAGTGGTTTGATGCCACGGGTGTTTGGCCGATTCAGGTGACCTAGAGGATGGAAAACTAGGTTGGGCTATGCTGTATTGCATACATTTTTAATATGCTATATTGTGTGGGCTAAAGCCCAATGTGCATCTATGGGCTTAAGGCCCAGAGTGCGTTACAAGGGGAATTACACACTGAGTCTCGGTGACTCACCCTTCTGCTTAATTTTGCAGGTAATCCCTAGATTGCGGATTTGGAGTCGAGATGGACTTCAAGGTGGCCATGCATTACTATTTTCGTAAAATTCCCGTTTCTTTTTATAAATCTGCTTTTACTTTGGGTTTTGTTATGTAATAAGGCCTCTACAACTTTAAATTGGGATTTGCTTTAATACTGTTAGTACATATTTTTGGGGTGACAAATATGGAGTTTTTCTAAAATAAAAACATAAACAATTATTTTTCTAAAAAGGTGATAGCCAAAGAGATGACATGCGAATAACTAATTAATTCGGAGATTTTCTTAAAACCGCAACATTGTTTTTAACTGTCATGTTAATGAATTTCCCCAATTTCGACTTACGTAAAACAAGATCATTTACGGCTTTTAGTTCAATCTAATAAGGAATTCGGAAAGAAACTCCCGAATGAAATTTGAAATTATCTTCAAGTTAGAAGCACTAATTAGAAAGTTTTTTCCAAATTACGATGTTCCGTTAAAAATTTCAAAACTTCTTTTCCTGTATCATATCAGACTTGGTCGTAATGTATTGATTGGGTTTGGGGTGTTACAATTATGGTATCAGAGCTCGGTTGCAAAACTCAGCTGTGGGTTTGGGGTTTAAAAATGTTTTCAAAAGTTGGTTTGGAAAATGGTTTAGAAAAATACATGTTTTCTGGAAGTATGGCACCCGAGTCTCCTGTACCAATCCTCACTGTAAGTTTTCTAATTGTTGCTTGAATTCTTATGAAATATTGTGATAGATAGTTTTAAGAAATACAACTTTAGAAATGGAGACCTTTAGAAATATTTCTTGCGAAAAACTACTTCTAATGCTATTTTCATAAGACTGTTCGGGAATAAACAGTGGAAGAAATACTAACTCATAAAATTTTAATTAGATTAAGTCGAATTCGTAATCATGAGCACTAGAGGATGTGGACGTGGTATGCGCGGCCATGGTAGAGGCCGGGGTGTTGAGGCTGAACCCTCAGAATCAGGGCATGGGCCGGAAGGTGAAATGCCAGCATCACTGATAAACCGTAAAAGTAACATATTTTAATCCCACATTTAGAATACTTTTGGATGATTTATCCTTTGATTTATGTAAAAAGGTGCTCTTAATCCTTTCTTTTCGTGTCTTATACTCAGGAAAACACCCAAAGATGAAAAGAATGTAAAACGGGCTTAAAACGAACCAAATTGGGTGAAGAGAGGAATTGACACGGCCTGGCCCAAATACCACACGGCCGTGCCTCATTCAAATTCCGAACACGGCATGGCCACGATTCACACGGGCGTGTGCCATGGCCGTGTCCCTATCGCTAGAAAGAGAAATTTCATTCGGGAAAGGATACTTGGAGGCAAAGAAACACATTCCAAAGCCTATTCAAACACCCTATTAAGAATTCTACTTGAATTAGGATACTTAGGGGCCAAGTAAGGCATCACAAAGTCTATATAAACACCCAAGGGGGCAACTTGAGAGGAGAGTTTGGCAAAAGCTAAAACCGGGCGAAAGCGAGGCCAAAGAGCCAAGCCGAGAAGGTCAGAGTTAGGGAATAACGCGAGGATAGCCAGTTGATCCATCCCAAGAAGTCGAAGTTATACTCAAGACGGCGGAATTCTCCTTCCATTCCTTCAGGGGGTTTTAGGATTTTTCCTATGTTTTGTTTTATCTTTTCTCTTGTGATGGTTTGTTTATTCATTATGAACTAAACCCCTCAAATACCCGAAGGGGATGAAACCTAGATGGATTTTATTATTTGATTTTTAAGTTATATGATAAATTACTTAGTTTGTTCTTAATTATGTTGCTTAATCTAAATCTAATGTGCTTAGGTGGAGGAGGAATAGACCCTGCCTAAGAGAATATCTAACATAATTAAGCGGTGTTGATCGAACTCCTAGAGATAGGGTTTCGAGATTTTGCCAGATTAGGGTGAAACCAAATATGAGAGACCATTGATCGATTTACTGCTATCCTAGGGGGTTATTATAAGCAAACGAGAGTTCCACTAATTAACCTAGGGTTAGACGTTATTCGCCTCGAGAGAGGGTTTAATATAGGTTAGGGAGTCTTACGGATCAAGATAAGTAAAAGAAATCATATAATTTAGGGTTAATTAATAAGTGAAGTCTAGGTGGATTCTTCCTGAGGGTATCGTCGTAATCAGCTGAGTTTTCCCTCAAAGTTATTTTCCTATTTGTCCTTTTTGTCTTTGTGTCCTTAGTTTACTCTTCGTCAAAAGTAATCTTCACTCTAACTTTAAGGCTAAATAATAAAAAAAGTGAGTATTAATACTTTTAGTTCCTTTGGGTTCGATAACCTGTCTTGCCTAAGCTATACTACTGTTCGATAGGTACACTTGCCTTAATATCATTGTCAAAGTTAGTCTCCAGGTTTGATCATTCTTTTATAAATATTTAAAGCTCTGATTTTACAGCGATCAAGTTTTTGGCGTCGTTGCCGGGGAGCTAAAATATTAAGAAAGATTAATTTTTATTATTTTAGCCATACTTTTTTATTATTGCATTTTTTTAAAATTTTTTTTCTTTATTTTAAATTTTTTTTCCTTGCTAATTTTTCTTTTATTTTGGTAGATAAGTATAGTGTATAGAGGAGATGGCACTAAATAACTATCAGTGGCAAGTTATGAGGACAACGCAAACAAAAGCCGCCAGTGTTTTCAACCTCGACGTGGTCACCAGGTTATCTACCCAGGTGGAGATGAATAAAAAGATTGACGGTTTGCATAGTCTCTTGCAGGTACACCCAATAATGCAATATGATTCGAATCCAAGAGGCGTGGCGAATCCTGAGTACCCACCCTACAGATATGGCATGGAAAACGAGCAAGCTCACTATACAGGTAACTATTCTAGACCTCAAAATAATTATTATAGTGACACTTATAATACAGGTTGGAGGTACCATCCCAATTTCTCATGGGATGATCAAAGTATCCAAAGATCGGAACTTCTTCCAGATCTTCAACAACCACCTCACCAACAGGAAAAGGAATCGGACACTGAAGAAATGTCGACAAAATTCATGGCAGCCACAGAAAACTGTTTCAAAGACACTGAAACAAACCAACGAACATTGATTGAAGAGGTCCAGAGCCAAGTAAGGGAAGCCACTAAGGCAGTCGAACAACTTGCAAAATTAATGTCCGAACAATCGCAAGGGCGTCTACCAAGCGATACTGAAACTAACCCGAGAGAGCAAATTCAAGCCGTCACAGCTCATATAGCACAAGGGTAGACAAACCTAATCTGATAAAAAGAAACAAGGTAGACGAAGGTAAAGTTGAGGTAACACAAGAAAAGCCAAAACCGATAATCAAAGAGTACCAACCTCGCATACCTTATCCCGAAGCAATGAAAAGAGATGATTCAGAATAACAATTCGGTAAGTTTCTTAAACTTTTAAAGAAATTACATATTAACTTACCTCTTCTTGAAGCTCTTTTTCAGATGCCAAACTCGAGGAAATTTTTAAGACAGCTCTTGACAAACAAACGCAAATTAGACGAGGAACACCATGTGGAATTAAATGCAGCATGCTCGGCAATGTTACAGAACAAACTACCACAGACGCAAAAAGACCCAGGGAGTTTTACAATTCCATGCTTAATTGGTAGTTTAACCATTGATAATGCGTTAGCTAATTTAGGGGCAAGCATAAATGTTATGCCTTATAAAATGTTTAAACAACTAGGTTTAGGGAAACCCAGACAAACTAGGATGAGCATTCAGTTAACTGATAAAACTATCAGAATTCCTAGGGGTATAATAGAAAATGTTCTAATCAAAATTGATAAATTCATATTCCCAGTAGATTTTGTTGTCTTAGACATGAATGAGGACAATTCGATTCCTTTAATTTTAGGAAAACCCTTTCTAGCAACTGTCAGGACTAAAATTGATGTGGGTACAGGAGAACTCACTCTTCGTGTAGGTGACGAATCAATCAGTCTACAAGCTTTTGACTCAGCCAAGACATCAAGTGATGAAGGTGAGAAAGTAAATTCAGTTGATAATCAAATTGTTCAACTTTCACCACAGGAAACACCACAAAGCTACAAAATTGAGCTGAAGCCGTACAAGCTCATAACAGTGAATTGTTAGTGGAATCTGACCCAAGACAAGAACCTGTGGTAAGTGAAGGTAAGGTTGAGGTAAGCCATGATTTACCAAACCCGGTAAATACAGAGTACCAAGCTCGTATGCCATATCCCAATGCAATAAAGAAAGACCACACAGAGGAAGAATTCGGTGAACTCACACTTCGTGTAGACAATGAAACAATCACTCTTCAAGCTCTTGACTCAGCTAGGACATCGAGTAATAAAGGTACGGATGTTAATTCTATTGATAATCATTTGGTTCAACCTTCTTTACAGGAAGCATGTAACACCCCAAACCCGGCCCATTTGTGTTGACCGAATTTGAAATGCCACTGCAGAAAAACGTTTGAAAATTTTTTGACTTAGAGTTAAAAACATAAAAATTTGTTGTCTTTACTAAAACATTGTGTAATTAAAGTTCCAAATAAAATTAATTTGTTTAAAATAAAACATTTTCAAATAATAATATAACCGACAATCCAAATTAAAACATAATAAAAAGTCCTTAAATACTTAAAGTGGCCCTTATTACAATAAATAACCTTTCATAAATAAAATGTGTAAAACAAATAAAATATCTTCTGCATGGGCCACCTCGTATCCACTCCAACCCGGTCCGAGCATCACCTGAAAGGTTTGAGAAAAATTGGGTGAGTCACACAGACTCAGTGCATAGTTATTTCACATGTCTTCACGTATGGGCTTGGCCCATATCCACACATCAATCACATATCAAATGATAAGGCATTATATCCACATAATTCCACATGTTGGGCTTGGCCCATATCCACATTGATCCACATAATTAGTCATGCAAAATGCATAAATATGCAACATGAAGCCCAACCCAACCTAGAGTCCATCCGTTACTCCTACCTTAGTAGACTCCCTGCCCAAGGCCGTGGCTAATCCACCGATCAACCAAGTGATCCACATATCTTACCTTGGCAGACTTACTGCCCAAGGCCGTGGCTAAGCCACCGATCACATAATGATCCACATATCTGTATCCACGAGGTGACTCGAGGTCATCCTCAATCTACGGTGATGCACACAGCTATCATCCGCCGAGATGGGCACCTAGCCAACACCTCCCTTGATGGAGCACATAGCCACCATCAAGCGCCAATGTAGCACAAGGCTAACATCAGACCACGTACATAATGTACACCCTTTCCTTCGATAGTCACATCCCAAGTCCCGTGCATATATATGTATCATGGCAACATATCACTTGAAACAAATATACATCCCATGCCATTACATTTTCATACATTCATCAATAAACATTTATTATCGTAAATCACTGACCTGAGTATTCGATCACCCACCACGGGTATTCACAATCTTAGCCCTTAATTCGACTACCATTAACATCATATCACATGTACATAATTGTAACACATACACACAATCAAGAGACAGTGCGATAACTACGCACATTTTTGGCACAGTCGGCTAAATCCCGAAGACCCGATCTACCACACTAGATTTCCTTGCCCTACATTCGGCCAATACTAAGATTAATACCATAGACCATTCGGCCAAACCACAATCCTTGTTCACCATAATCTTCGGCTTAACATCCATTTAAAGAATAAAGAACCAACACAAACCTTACCACTTGACTTACCGAAATTTGATTGCTTCCAAAATCCGAAGAGCCTATCTTCCAAAACCGATTGAAGAAAACCAAATGAAGACCTACCCTTAATGATATTTGGCCAAGACAAAACAAAAAGAGTATGGGAAGTTTCGGCAATATGGTTGATTTGTAACTACAAAAAGGATTCGGCTAGAGTGGAGAAAGAGAAAGGAAAAAGGAAGAAAAAGAGATTTCAATGGGAGAGGGATGTTTATGGCTTTGAACAAAAATGAAAGAAAGTAAAGAGGAATGGGGAGAAGGAAGTTTCGGCCAAGAGAAAGTAGAAGAAATGTGGGTTGAACAAGTATGAAAGAATGGAAAAGAAGTTGTGAACAAAAGAGATTCGGCCAAGCACAATGATGGTTTCGGTTTTTGTTTCACTTTGATGCACTAGGGAGAAACTTGCAAAAACTAAAAAGGATTTTCGGTTATGACACCAAAACAAATATTGAAGGCCAAAACTAACACCAAAAACTCACCTTATGTCCAAGAAACATTCGGCTATAGGGAGTGTTTGTGGAGAGAAAAGAAATTGATGTTCAAATGCTTAGGAAAAATGGCCAACTAGCTACTAACCTACTAAAGCTTCCATCAAAAATCGGTCAAGCCCTCCCCTAGTCCAAAATGCCGTCCACATACATGAACTAAAGACCATAAAAGAGTTTCTAAAACATTCTCCATAATCCATGCCTTTTGTCCCCTCATCATACCATAATCTTAAGAATCTTATCCCAAATTACAAGCTTTCCTATTTTGCTATTCAACTTACCAAAAATTTGAAAGTCCAACCTTCCATAATTTGAACTTAGCCAACACTTAATGCTAGGATGTATAAAAATAAAATCCTCAATATGCTTTCCATGCTACTCGAACCACTTCCCTCAAGCAACCTTTCAAGCTCCTTATCCACTATGCCACTAACTCATCATGTGCTTTAATCTAACACTTAAATTAACTTAAGTGTCAAGCTCACTTAATCCACTTCACTAATTTTTTTAATACTAAAAATTATTCTAGCCTCACTAATAAAATCAAGCATTCACAAGACTAAGCTAAACACACAAAGTTCATACCCGAGCTAACACAAATAATAAAATAATACTCAAAATTTTTTTCCTAAAGCCCAAGGCCCAATCCTACTAGGCCCAATTTCGGGATATTACAAAGCATCACGAAATCACTTAGCTGAGCTAGATCTTAGACCTAGTGCCGACAAAGAAGAAACACATAAGGAACAAAGCCTTAGGGTTGACAAACTAAAAGAACAGGAAACGCAAATCAAAGAGAAACATGAACCGCACGAAGTGAAACCGAAGGAGCCCCCAAACAAGCTGATAGGAGCAACAAATCACATCAAAATAGAGGATCAGGTATTGTTGAATACGGAAGACCCTCGAATCACCAATTCAGACCTCAAGACAAACGAAAAAATCACTTTTGAGGTACTTAATGTCTTCCTATACGGCACAGTCGAGGTAAGCAATCCTAAATTCGACACTTTTGAGGTAAACATTACTCGACTTAAACTATATATCCATAACCGAAGAGATCGCATGAGAAAGGATTTTCACCTCCTCAAACCACCATGACCATACGAATGAAAGGTAAAGTCTAGCTTAAGACTATAAACGAGCGCTTCTCGGGAGGCAACCTGAGCACTAATATACTAACATAGTTTTTATTTTAGCACTAAAATAGTCTAACAGGAAAATGCAGAAATTTCAACACGACCTTGACACGGGCGTGTACATAGTCGTGCGTATCCAGGAAATAGACCATGGGCGTGCCAAAACACCGTGCCTAAACAGGGTAAAAAAAATTTTTCGGTGACATGGGCTACAACACCAGACCACGCTCGTGCTAGATAACCGTGTAAAATTACTGAGGTTACTGACTTATAATACACAGGCAAAACACGGCCGTGCCTCACAACCGTGTGAAATTACTAAGGTTACTGACTTGTTATACACGGGCTTGACAAGCCCGTGTTACCCCACCGTGCTAACTTTTTTTTCTTATTGAACACGGGCATGCGAATTGACACACGGCCGTGCCAAAACCTTTGAAGCGCGCCCAATTTTAAGAAATCGCGAAAAGCACGGGCTATTTAAAACTTCACACGGGCGTGCCGATTGACCGTGCCCGAGCACCCTGAACGCGCCCAAAATTCAAAATCCCAAAACACAAGCTACATCTCTATTTAAACCTCATTCTCCCTTTTCCTAGTTGTCTTTCATTTTCCATTATTTATTTTAATTCTCATTATTTATTTCCCTTTATTTTATTTTATTCTCTTTATTATTTTCTTCTTATTCTTTATGATATTTAGATTTAGCTTAGGATTCAATAAAATTAGGACGGCTACTTCGAGGATTCAATTTCAAACGGTTCAAGACGCTTCCCCACGCTCACCTCCAATCCTATCCGGTTTCTTTAACTTCATCCAAAATTCAGGAAGTTTCACTTCTCTCTCCATCTTATGATTTTTAGGATTATTTTGCTATTATCCATCTTTGTACATTGAGGGCAATGTACATCTTAAGTGTGGGGGGGTTAACTATAGTATTATTTGAAAATCCCTGAATTATGCCTTGTTCAAAAGTAAAGTCTCTCATATTATGATTAGAATGAAATTTCCTATGATTTATGATCTTTGTTGATATGTTTTGGAGTAAGATTGATATTGATGATTAAAATTGAAGGATACTAGAGAATCAAGCATGATAAGTCTATTTTTCAGAATTAATTTTTTTTAGGTTGTCTACGTGAATCTGAATATTACTTTGAAGTTTGGAATTTACGAGGTTGACATCAAAATACCCATAATTATTGTGAGATTTTGAGCCTTTTAGAGCATACATTCTTTCATGCTCACTTTCTATTATGAGTGTGTCAACATTGATTTGTTATTCTAGAACTTGCCTCGATTATACATGTTGAGACCACACCTTTTATTTGATATACAGAGATGATAAAGGCACCTAGGTTTTAACCCACTCACTCCACTAAAAAGCCTACCTCCATAATTAACCCTTAGTGAACCCCATTTAAGCCTAACAACCCTTTTCATTGGCTTACCTACTAACATTAACCCAAAACCCTTTGTATTTGTTATCACCGTTCTTTTTTCCTATCCTTTTTGTCGAGATTTGATTTTCAGCAGTTACCTAACTATGTTCTCTATTTCAGTTGTTAAAGTTCGTTATTTTTATTAGTTTGTTCTTAAAAGAAGAAGAAGAAGAAGAAGAAGAAGCTCGTATTATTAGTTTTCAATTGATGAAATTATTTAGGATTAGTTCATTTTTCTAGTTAGGTAATTTTTCAGGTCAGTCTCCATTCTAACCTTCTAATTCAGCCTTTATCCATACCCTTAACCTAAGCCCCGTTACAACCCTACTAAAGACCTTTTGATTTGTGTATCATCTCATTTTACAGCGGTGGAGATTTGATTTTCATGCAAGCTTATGGGATTAGCTTTTCATGTTTAACTTATTGAGTGCTTAATTTTGAATCTTAAACATTTTAAGTGATTTGAGTGAATCTTAGTGAGGATGTCAACTCTTGTCGATTTTGAATCAGAAGTAACTATTTAGGTAAAGGGAAAACACCTATGTTTTCATGCTATAAATGTATGACTTTGATTGTTTGAATCTTTAGGGCTCTTTTGAGTTGAATTGTCCATGTATGAATTATCTTTGAATTATGATAAAGCATGATTGGTGAATTTTATGAATCAAGGAAGTTCGTTTTAATTATGAGTTGAGAATTTTTCTTGAGGACAAGCAAAAGCTTAAGTATGGGGGTATTTGATAAACCGTAAAAGTAACATATTTTAATCCTACATTTAGCATACTTTTGGATGATTTATCCTTTGATTTATGTAAAAAGGTGCTCTTAATCCTTTCTTTTTGTGTCTTATACTCAGGAAAGCACCCAAGGATGAAAAGAACGTAAAACGGGCTTAAAACGAACCAAATTGGGCCAAGAGAGAAATTGACACGGCCTGGCCCAAATACCACACGGCCGTGCCTCATTAAAAGTCCGAACACGGCCTGGCCCCGATTCACACGGGCGTGTGCCATGGCCGTGTCCCTTTCACTGGAAAGAGAAATTTCATTCGGGAAATGATACTTGGAGGCAAAGAAACACATTCCAAAGCCTATTCAAACACCCTATTAGGAATTCTACTTGAATTACGATACTTAGGGTCGAAGTAAGGCATCACAAAGTCTATATAAACACCCAAGGGGGCAACTTGAGAGGAGAGTTCGGCAAAAGCCAAAATCGGGCGAAAGTGAGGCCAAGGAGCCAAGCTGAGAAGGTCAAAGTTAGGGAATAGCGCGAGGATAGCCAGTTGATCCATCCCAAGAAGCCGGAGTTATACTCAAGACGGCAGAATTCTCCTTCGATTCCTTCAGGAGGATTTAGGATTTTTCCTATGTTTTGTTTTATCTTTTCTCTTGCGATGGTTTGTTTATTCATTATGAACTAAACCCCTCAGATACCCGAAGGGGATGAAACCCAGATGGATTTTATTATTTGATTTTTAAGTTATATGATAAATTACTTAGTTTGTTCTTAATTATGTTGCTTAATCCAAATCTAATGTGCTTAGGTGGAGGAGGAATAGACCCTACCAAAGAGAAGATCTAACATAATTAAGCGGAGTTGATCGAATGCCTAGAGATAGGGTTACGAGATTTTTCCGGATTAGGGTGAAACTTAATATGGGAGTCCATTGATCGATTTACTGCTATCCTAGGGGGTTATTATAAGCGAACGAGAGTTCCACTAATTAACCTAGGGTTAGACATTATTCGCCTCGAGAGAGAGTTTAATATAGGTTAGGGAGTCTTACGAATCAAGCTAAGAAAAAGAAATCATGTAATATAATTAATAAGTGAAGTCTAGGTGGATTCTTCCTGAGGGTATCATTGTAATCAACTGAGTTTTCCCTCAAAGTTATTTTCCTATTCGTCCTTTTTGTCTTTGTGTCCTTAGTTTAGTCTTTGTCAAAAGTAATATTCACTCTAACTTTAAGGCTAAATAATAAAAAGAAAGTGAGTATTAAAACTTTTAGTTCCTTTGGGTTCGATAACCGGTCTTGCCTAAGCTATACTACTGTTCGATAGGTACACTTGCCTTAATATCATTGTCAGAGTTAGTCTCCAGGTTTGATCAGTCTTTTATAAATATTTAAAGCTCTAATTTTACAGCGATTAATCACCAATTACGGAAGTGGGATTCAGGACCAAACTGGTGGAGACGATGCTGTGTCTCAAGTTGTGTTACGTGTTCTGGAGTGGGTTGCTAGAGGAAGCACGGGATCAGTAGCTCGAAAATTTGTTTCTGAGCGACTTCGAGCTAATGGGGCTGACATATTTAGGGGCATTTCTGGTGTGGCTCCTAACGTAGTTGAGTACTAGCTGGAAGCGGTTGAACGAATCATGGACAATCTCGATTGTATCGCGGAGGAAAAGTTGAAAGGAGTAGTGTCTCTCCTTCGAGATGACGCATACCAGTGGTGGATCATGGTAAGAGATGGTACATCAACGGACCGTATTACCTGGGACTTCTTTAAGTCAGTGTTCCAGGGAAAGTACGTTGGGACAAGTTATGTAGACGCTCAGAAGAAGGCATTTTTAAACTTTGTCTAGGGGAATAAGTCAGTGGCTGAATATGAGGCGGAATTCCTACGTTTAAGCCGTTATGCCCGGGGTATCATTGCAATAGATCACGAGCGTTGTGTCTGATTTGAGGATGGTCTGAGGGACGAGTTGCGAGTACTGATAGCTCCGCAACGGGAAGGGGAGTTTGCTATTCTGGTTGAGAAGGCTAAGATAGCCGAAGAGGTGAAGCGATCTGAAAGGCAGAATCAGGATAAAGACAGAGGTAGGAATAAAGGAATTTTGGGTCGTCAGGATCTGCTGGGGGTTTCTAAAAGAGGCCTAGGTTTGATGGGCTGAGTTGAGTTGCGAAGCTTATTGCTGTTGGTCGGTCTCAGCAGTGTGCTAGATGTGGGAATTATCATTCGGGGGAGTGTTGGGCAAGAAGTAAAGGATGCTTCAGGTGTGGGTCTGTAGATCATCTGGTAAAAGACTGTCCACATGAGCCAAATAGGGCACGGCCAGTTGGTCAAGGTTATGCACAGGCCGGAAGAGGTGGTCAGCAGCCGCTAAGAGGTCATGGTCTAGCTAGAGGAGGAAATGGTTTTGGTCGAGGGCGTGGAGCACCAGGCAGTGGTGCTGGGAATACGGATGCGAGATAGCCTGGGTTGGTTTATGCAGCTAGACACCGAGAGGATGGCGATGCACCGGACGTCATAATCGGTACGTTCCTTATTTTTGGTTTGCCCTTTACAGCACTGATAGATATTGGGTCTACACATTCGTATGTTACTAGTACTGTGTCTGGAACTTTGAATATAGAATCTGAGGTTGCTTCTAGAGAAATTACTGTGATTAGCCCTTTAGGACAATCTGTAGTAGTGAACAGACTTTTTAGGAGTCTGCTTTTAGAAGTTCAAGGGATAGTCTTCCCGGCTGACTTGATGGAATTGCCGTTCGGCAAGTTCGATTTGATTTTAGGCATGGACTAGTTAGTTAAGTACCGTGCAAACTTGGATTGTACTGCTAAGTGCATTATATTGAAAACTCTCGAGGATAAGGAGGTGTTGGTGTTAGGTGAGAGAAGGAATTACCTGTCCAATGTGGTGTCTGCTCTAAAGGCTGAAAGGATGGTGAGAAAAAGGTGTGAGGCTTTCTTAGTTTTCGTTAGTGCTTTGGAAGCCAAGAAGTTGTCTGTAGGAGATGTTAGAACGGTGAAAGAGTTCTCAGATGTTTTTCCAGAAGAGCTTCCACAGTTACCTCCGGATCGTGAGGTGGAGTTCGGTATTGATCTTCTTCTGGGAACAGCTCCGGTGTCTGTTGCCCCATATAGGATGGCACCGAAGGAGCTGGTGGAGCTTAAAGCTCAGATACAGGAATTGTTGGACCGTGGTTTTATCCGACCAAGTGTGTCTTCGTGGGGAGCATCGGTGTTATTTGTCAAGAAAAAGGATGGGTCGATGCGGATGTGCATTGACTATAGGCAATTGAACAAGTTAACAATTAAGAACAAGTACCCGTTGCCAAGGATTGACGACCTATTCGATCAGTTGCGAGGCGCTTCGGTCTTCTCGAAGATAGACTTGAGGTCAGGTTATCATCAGCTTAAGGTCAAGGAGGCGGATATTCATAAGACAACTTTTCAAACTCGTTATGGTCACTACGAGTTCTTAGTGATGCCGCTCGGGTTGACGAATGCACCTGCCGCATTTATGGATATGATGAACGAGGTATTCCAACCCTACTTGGATCGGTTTGTTGTAGTGTTCATAGACGATATCTTGGTATATTCAAGGACGGAAGAGGAGCATGATTTGCATCTTCGGATTGTTCTGCAGATTTTGAGAGAGAAGCAACTATATGCCAAATTCAGCAAGTGTGAGTTCTAGTTGAGGGAAGTTACTTTTCTGGGGCATGCTGTGTCTGCTGAGGGGATTAGGGTTGATCTCCAAAAGATTGAAGCTGTTTTAGATTAGAAACCACTGAAGTCAGTAGCAGAAATTCGAAGTTTCCTTGGGTTAGCTGGGTAATACAGAAGGTTTGTTGATGGATTCTCATTAATCGTTGCACCTTTAACCAAGTTGTTATGGAAAGGGGTACTATTTGTTTGGTCAGATAAGCAACAGGAAAGCTTTGAGAAGTTGAAGAGGATTTTGACGAAGGCACCAGTGTTGATTCAGCCTGAGGCTGGGAAGGAGTTTGTCGTCTATTCTGATGCGTCGCACACAGGGTTAGGATGTGTGTTGATGCAAGAGGGGAAGGTGGTAGCGTATGCGTCTCGGCAATTGAGACCACATGAAGTGAACTACCCCACGCATGATCTATAGTTAGCTGCGGTAGTGTTCGCTCTGAAGATTTGGAGACACTACTTGTATGGAGAGAAGTTGATTATCTACACCGATCATAAGAGCCTGGAATATCTCCTTACCCAGAAGGAGTTGAATTTAAGGCAGCAGAGGTGGATTGAATTGTTGAAAGACTATGATTGCTCGATTGAGTATCACCCAGGTAAAGCTAACGTAGTAGTGGATGCGTTGAGCCATAAAGTGATATCTGATTTGAGGGCAATGGTTGCTCATCTCAGCTTGTATGATGATGGAAGCTTGTTAGCTGAACTTCAAGTGAAGCCTTCGTGGGTAAGTCAGATTAAAGAGCAGTAGTTGTCAGATGAATCGTTAAGTTCTAAATTTCAACAAGTGGAAGGTGGTGAGACAGAAGATTTTCGTTTGAACAGTGATAGGGTGTTGTGCTTTCGTGGAAAGGCTTGTATACCGCAGGATTCCGAGTTAAGACAGAGGATTCTACAGGAAGCGCATAGTAGACCATACGCTATGCATCCCGGTGGGAGTAAAATGTATCGAGATTTTCATGAACAGTTTTGGTGGCCAGGTCTGAAGCAAGAAGTTACCGAGTTTGTGAGTAAGTGCTTGACGTGTCAGCAGGTAAAGGCGGAACATCAGTCGCCTTCAGGGTTGCTACAGCCAGAGAAGATTCCACTTTAGAAGTGGGAGAGGATAACTATGGACTTTGTTAGTGGGCTACCTCTTACGCCTACTAGAAAGGACTCGGTGTGGGTGATTGTCGATCGATTGACGAAGTCCGCTCATTTCATACCGATTCGTGTTGACTACTCACTACAGAAGTTAGCCAAGTTGTATGTAGCAGAGATTGTGAGGCTACATGGGGAACCAGTGTCTATCATATCAGACAGAGACCCCAGGTTTACATCGCAATTCTGGAAAGCGTTGCATAAAGCGTTGGGTACAAGACTGGATTTCAGCATAGCGTTTCATCCACAGACTGATGGTCAGTCAGATAGGGTAATTCAGATTCTGGAAGATATGTTGAGAGGTTGTGTTATCGACTTCAGGGGTAGTTGAGAGGATTTCTTGCCGTTGGCAGTATTCGCATACAACAATAGCTATCAATCCAGTATTCAGATCACACACTACGAAGCGTTGTATGGTCGTAAGTGTCGTACTCCTACCTGCTGGACAGAGTTGGGTGAGTGACAGTTGTTTGGTCCAGAATTGGTTTTAGAAACCGAGGAAAAGGTTAAGTTGATTCGGACTAGGTTGAAGGAAGCTTCTGACAGGCAGAAATCTTATGTAGATCTGAAGCGTAAGGAAATAGAATTTGCAGAGGGTGATTAGGTTTTTCAGAAAGTTTCACCTTGGAAGAAGGTTTTAAGGTTTGGACGAAAGGGCAAGTTGAGCCCCAGGTTCATCGGGCCTTATCGAGTGTTGAAACGTGTGGGACCAATAGCTTATCAGCTCAAGTTACCTCCGGAGTTGAGTCGGATACATGATGTATTTCATGTTTCAAAGTTAAGGCACTATCGTTCGGATCCATCACACATAGTGCCGGTAGAGGAAATTGAAGTAAGGCCTGATTTGTCTTTAGAAGAAGAACCAATTTAGATCTTAGATCGAGATGTTAAAGTGTTGAGAAGAAAGTCGGTTCCGTTGGTTAAAGTTTTATGGCAGAATCACGGTTCAGAGGAAGCCACGTGGGAGCCAGAAGATGTGATGCGACAGCAATACCCTTACCTCTTTTGATCAGGTAAATTTCGAGGCCGAAATTTCTTTAAGGGGAGCAGAACTGTAACATCCTAGAATTAGGGGTTCTACATTTTATGCTTTTCTGTGTGCTTGGTTTGTTCTGTTGTTATTTAATTGTGCTTGGAGGTCCTGGTGAGGCTCGGGTTCAAGCCAGAGCCTTGGTAAAATTTTCTGTTTTGAGCATCTAAGGGGGAGAGCTAGTAGGAGTAGGCCTTAAGTTTATTTGCGTGTGTTTGTTGGCACAAAAGAAGCTTCTGTCCAAGTGGAGGTGGCGTCACTTGTAAGAGTAGAAGGGGAGAAGTTCGTATCCCATAACCCTCAGTATGAAGCGTTATTTTTGGCGCCAAGATGGAGAGGAGATGGTTTCGGCTGGGACTCTTCAAGGGTGGTGGTTGAATGGGTCAATGCATTCAAATGGATGGACAAGAGAGCTTGGAGGAGTTTGAATTGGTCAAACCAATTTGAATGAGTGATAGGGAGTATTTGGTGGAGCAAATCAAGGGATTTGGTGATGGTGGAGGTGTGTCAAAATTCTCTTGAGTATTAGGCATTTCCATTTTGGCATTTTCGGCCATATAGGGATAGTGCCGAATTTTTGCAAGGGTCTTTGGGAGTTCTTTCTTTTTCTCTCATTCGGTTTCCTACTTCTCTTTGTGTGGAAACTTTCAGCTTCTTCTCTTCATCTCTTTTTGCTTCTTTGACATTAGCCGAAACTAGTGTGACCATTCGGGCATCCCTTTTTCTCCATCTTTTCTCTTTTGCTTCTTTTGTTTTCTTTAGCCGAACCCTCTTCTATCTTTTAGCCAAATTTTGATTCTCTTCTATTCATCTCTTTCATCTTTTCTTTCTTTCTTTTCAAAAGCCGAAACTCTATTTTCCTCTACTTCTGTCTCTTCTAGCCGAATACTTTCTGTACTTCTCCTATATCTTCTATTTTTTCGTTTTGCACCTCAATTTCTTGTTCTCTAGCTGAATCTTAAGAAGCAGAGTAGTTAGGTTCTGTCTGGCAAAAGATCCTCTACATTTAGTAGGTGTGTTTTGCAAGGTAATGTTCTTCTTCCTTAATTCTTTGCCATCGATTCTTGTTCTCTTCCTTTTAGCTTGTTCGTTCTAAAAGCCGGAAGTCTCATTTTGTGTTTTTTTTTCCTAAGGCCGAACTGTTGGTGTTTTAACACACCCTTCTAGCCTTTTCTAAACATCGGGTTCTCATTAGGGATTCATCAGGAATCACAAGCCATATTCGTTGATAAGATTCCTCGGTAGCCAAGGTAAGGGGTTTCTCTTTTGTCCTTTGTGATCAACTTCTATTCATATTACTCTGCCGTAATCAACCCCTTGCTGGGGCAATCCTTGTTTTCGCTATAGTATTGTATTGATCAAGATTTTTCTTCATGGATACGAGTGCCAGTCATTCTAAGGAGGGGAGTGAACCCGTAGTCTCTGCCCCTAAGTTTAAGCGACGTGCTATGTCGGTGGTTCGAGACTTTCCGCCAGGCTATGGTAGGGAGCCGACATCTGCCTGGGATAGACAAGTCGCGGTTGTTTATTCTAGTGAGAGTGTCGACAATCTAGAGAGTCTAGTCTTATACGTAATCAGTTGTGTAATGCTCGCACTCTACTTATTAATTTACGTTAATAATTGTGTTGGCTGAAAGCCGAAACGACTGTATAGATAGTCGAGATACCCTTGTGGGTAAGGTTGGAGACAACGGGTAAGTACCGCTATGGTTTTACTTCCGAATCTATGTATGTATGAATTAATTGTCTGTTGTACATTGAAAGTATGTTTGCATTCATCTTAGTATGATAATATGTTGCATGGGCTTTGGGATGTAATTGAAAGGGGAAGTGTGATTCAGTGACTTCTGTCACAGTGGTCTGTGACCACAGTGGTTTGGAACCACGTATACATATATTTATCAGTGACTTATCTCAGTGGTTTGGTACCACAGTGGGTTGGCCCTACGTATACTTATCAGAGATTGTCACAGTGGTCTGGGACCACAGTGGGTTGGCCCCACGTTTATATATTCTGTGACTCTGTCACAAGTGGTCTGGGACCACAGTGGTTTGGAACCATAGTGGCTTGATGCCACGGGTGTTTGGCCGATTCAGGTGACCTAGAGGATGGAAAACTAGGTTGGGCTGGGCTGCATTGCATACATTTTTAATATGCTATATTGTGTAGGTTAAGGCCCAATGTGCATCTGTGGGCTTAAGGCCTAGATTGCGTTACAAGGTGAATTACACACTGAGTCTCGGTGACTTACCCCTCTGCTTAATTTTGTAGGTAATCCCTAGATTGTGGATTTGGAGCCGAGATGGACTTCGATGTGGCCATGCATTACTACTTCCGTAAAATTCCCGTTTCATTTTATAAATCTGCTTTTACTTTGGGTTTTGTTATGTAATAAGGCCTCTACGACTTTAAATTGGGATTTGCTTTAATACTGTTAGTACATATTTTTGAGGTGACAAATATGGAGTTTTTCTAAAATAAAAACATAAACAATTATTTTTCTAAAAAGGTGTTAGCCAAAGAGATGACATGCAAATAACTAATTAATTTGGAGATTTTCTTAAAACTGCAACATTGTTTTCAACTGCCATGTTAATGAATTTCCCCAATTTCGGCTTACGTAAAACAAGACCATTTACGACTTTTAGTTCAATCTAATAAGGAATTAGGCAAGGAACTCTCGAACGAAATTTTAAATTATCTTCAAGTTAGAAACACTAATCAGAAAGTTTTTTTTACAAATTACGATGTTCCATAAAAAAATTCAAAACTTCTTTTCCTGTAACATATCAGTGTGATTCGAGATAGCTCCGGCTATGTATGGCACTTAGTGTGCGAGATTAAAATAGCTTCGGCTATGTAATGGCACTTAGTGTGCGAAATATCGGGCATTCGATAGTATTTCGAAAAGGTATGAGTTCATTATGAATTTGTACAAGTATGTACATGTAAAGTATGAGATTCAAATAGAAGAAGTTATGAAGTTTAAGCATATGAATAAGCATGTGAAAGGTTTGATAGTAATCATGAATTACATGTTATTATGTTTAAATTGATGAATGGTGTATTTGTGATTAATTAAGTTTACATCATACGAGCTTACTAAGCTATAAAGCTTCCTTTGTTTATTTTCCATGTCTTATAGCGATTTCAAAGCTAGCTCAGATTCGGGGATCGTCAGAGGCTACGTCACACTATCCAACCATCACTTTGGTACCTTTGAGCTTATGGTTTGGTTATATGGCATGTATAGGAGCTATGGTCATGTTGGTTATATTTTGGTAATGAGTTTTGCCATTTGAGATGGTTTGTAGATGTATATGTTTTGGTTTGTGTATATAGCCATGAAAGTTGGCTTATTTTGGTATGTTTGAGCCTAATGTATGTACATATAAATATATGACTTATATTATGAGGTTTTTGGATTTAGTATCATGCTTGTGAATTGGTACAAAAAGATATATGTTTGGCAAATGTTTATAGATGTGCTATGCTATTTTGTGATGTGTTTAATGTTGCTTGGAAATGGTTGATGAATTGATGATGCTGTGATTGAGGTTTAGGCTAAGAAATGCTTAGATGAAATGGTAGGAATTATGTTTGATTAGGTTGTTTTGGGTTGCCTATTATGCTTTATTTTGGTGCCATATGTGTTGGTGAAGGTGTGTATCAAATGGGGTGGCAAAATGGCTTGGAAAATAGCCTACTTTTGTCCACACGGGCGTGTGTCTCAGCCGTGTGTGACACACAGTCATGATACACGGCCGTGTTCACCTGGTGTTGTTATTGAAATAAAGTCAGTATGCTCCACACGGTCTCACACATAGGCGTGTGATCGGCCGTCTGGCATAAGTCAGTATACCCTTAATTGGCACACGGCCTAGCACATGGGCGTGTGACTTGGCCGTGTTGCATAAGTCAGTATACCCTACAGGTTTGGCATGGTCTAGCTTACGGCCTGGCACACGGGCGTGTGTGGCCACTTCGAAGGGCACACGGGCTAGACACACAGGCGTGTGACTTGGCCGTGTGACCCAATTCAGTAACCTCACTTGTTTGGATACGGGCTGAGACACAGCCATGTGCTCCCCTTTCGAATATTCACATGACCTGTGACACGGGCGTGTGTGGTGGCCGTGTGAGACACACGGCCTGGTCACACAGGCGTGTGTCCCTTATTTTTTAGAAAAATTTTATAAGTGTTGAAAAATTTCCCGAGTTATCTGTTTAGTCCCGAACCACTCTCAATTTATTTTTATGGCCCTGTAAGCTCATTTAAAGGACACTATGATTGATTGTGATTGAATTGTATTCAAATTGATAACTTGTATATGAAATGTATGTTTATAAGTGTTGAAAGTCTGGTAATGCTCCGTAACCCTATTCTGACGGTGAATATGGGCGAGGGGTTCTACATATATACTTGTGCATTCACATTACATGTAACAGACCAAATTTGACCCAAATCGGAACGGTGGTTTCGGGACCACGAATCCGAGCCCGAGAAATGTTCTAATAATTTATTTCATGTCTATTATATGTGAATGAAAATGTGTGAAAGTTTCGTAGAAAAATTTTATCGTTTAAGTACTTAATTTGATAAAAAGGATTTAATCGAGAAAAGTGTAAAAGTTGCATGCTAAAGTGAAAGGTACTAATTTGATTGTGGCTTTTTAAGTGGGTGTACTAAAAGGGCAATTAGCCCATGTGCTATGAAGAGGGACGGCAATGGGCCTTTTTAATCACAAAATTGATGTTATTTTAGTATGATTATATGTTATATTAGTGTGTTAATAAAATGTTAAAATATATGCTTGTTTTAGCATAAAACAATAAAAACAAGTGGGAAGAAAGAGAAGCTTATCTTGCTCATCTTCTTGGCCGAAAGTTTGAAGAAGAAACTCCATTGTTAGAGCTTGAAATTTCGGCACTTTGGGGCTTAATTAGGGGTATGTATTTTGCTTAGTTCTTGATAATTTTTGCATTTTTGGAATGGTTGCTTTGAATCCTATACAACCCATGTAGAAATTTTTGAGATTTTGGCACATTAAATTCGGCTATGGTTGTATATGCATAACTTGAAATGTTTGATAGTAGATTTCAATTAGTATATGTTAAATCATCCTTTTTGAATTTGAAATTGTGATGAAATTGGATGCTAGGGATTTATTTGAAAAAAATAAAAAGTTTGAAGGACTAAAACATAAAATAAATGGCATGCATGGACACATATGGCTATGGGGGATATTTGGCCAAGCTATAGTGTTGGAAAATTTGGCATATTTTGCGTATTGTGTAAATTGGACCAAATTGTAAAAATGGAAAACATTAGGGGCAAAATGGTAAATTGCCCAATTGTGTGTTTTGGGACTAAATTGAGATGAAAAGCAATTAAATGAGCTAAATTTTAATGTGTTTTAGATGTTAGACCGGGGAAAGACGAAGGTTCTCGAATAGCCGATTCGCACGGACTATCCACAACCGAGGTAAGTCCTTTAGTTAAATCATGTCAAAGAATTAATTATGGTTATCTTGAATATTAAAAATTGAGGAATTTTAGTATTCTTTTTCACCATGGCCGAATGTATATTGGTATGTTAGGTTGGTGATTTTGTTGAGTATGTGATGGGGAATTGTTAGATTGTATAGTGATAAAATGGTTTTGATGGTTCAATGTAAGCATACTCGATTGAATTAGACGAATATATAATAGTTATGAAGTGTGTTGGGAATGTTTAACTGTATTGACATGACTCGGGCTTTATATGCCTAGCAGGCCTTGTGCCGGCGATTCTATTCGGGCTTTCATGCCTAGCAGGCCTTGTGCCGGTGATTCTATTCGGGCTTTCATGCCTAGCAGGCCTTGTGCCGGTGATTCTATTCGGGCTTTCATGCCTAGCAGGCTTTGTGCCGGTGATTCTATTCGGGCTTTCATGCCTAGCAGGCTTTGTGCCGGTGATTCTATTCGGGCTTTCATGCCTAGCAGGCTTTGTGCCGGTGATTCTTATCGGGCTTTTATGCCTAGCAGGCTTAATGCCGGTGATGTATTTTATGAAATAGAAATTGAAATTTGTGTTCAAGGCGAATTAAAGCAAACTTATCAAGTTAACTGCTCAGGTGAGTATGTAAAGTAGGAATGAACTTCTTACTTATATAAGACAAGGTAAATCAGTGATTTATTACAACTGGCATGTGTTACGAGTGTGGAATATATATATATATATATATGGTTCTAATATATGTGTTCTCGGCTTTACTAATGAATTACATGATGTTGTATCTTGGTCTTTTAGTATGTGGATACATGACTGGGTATTCGGCCACATGAGTGGTAGTGTAATTGATGCCATGGTATAGTAATTGACATTTAAGTGTATAAATGTTGTACCTATGATTACATGATGATATTTTGGGTTTCGAAAGATTTGAATATAAATAAGTAATTCGATTATGAACATGTGGGTAAAGAGATATTTTTCTTACGAATTCATACTTGCTTATATGGGTATGAATTTAAAGTTTGAAAATAAATACGAGTATAAGCCTACAAGTTGAATTGTAGTAATTAAATCGTTGATTTTTAAACGTTATATTTTTTTTATGAAATTAGGACTTACTAAGCTAGTAAGCTTATCGTGTGAAGTGTTTCTCTGTTTTTTTTTTTAGATTAGGTGCAAGCTACAAGCTCGTCGGGACCGTTCGGAAAGTCGCTCACACTATCAATCTACATTTTGGGTACTCTTTTAATTTGGTTTTAAATGAAGGCATGTATAGGAAGGACTTGGTCTTTGTCTTGATGAAATTTTAAGGTTCTTGTATATAATAGCCATGCGAATATGGCTAAATTTTTGGTTAAATATGCCGTTGTGTTTTTGATATGTACGTTGGTTTATGTTGGCAATGTTTATGCATTCTTAGTTGAAGTTTAATCGTTTTTGATAAGAAATTGTATGTATACGAAATGTATCCTTGAATTAGGTATATGGACATGTTCGGTTAGAAGTTAGTTTTTTATGAATTGTAACGAAACAGCTTGCAGTAACAGAAATGGTGTGACTTTGAAAAATCACCAAAAACAGGATACCTTGAATTAGAAGGTGAATGAAATATGAAATTAAACCTTATTGTGTCTAGTTTTACATGAAAGAAACAGAGTAGGCAAAAGATTTATATATTATGAGATAATTAAGTTTTAGTGAGACCTGCTCTGAATGAATTCGTGAGTGACTGTTCTGTTTTGGAAAAATTGTCAAAAATTGTACACAAATGATTAAGAAGCATGGTTTATATGTGTAGAACCCTTAATGAGTCTATTTTTCATTGGTATAAACAAGAACATTATAGGAAATTTGTGCAATGAGATAATTGTATTTTTGTAGAGACAGGTCAGAATTGTCAAGCAGTGTAATGAGGCTAAATTTAATGAATAAACTGTACTAATTGGCCATAAGAAAAATTCTGGAAAACTTATAGTGAAAAGTTATATGAGTCTAGTTTCAAGGAAAATTTACGGATCTAAATTTCGAGTTTTGTAACTCGAGTTATGATTGATTTGGTCAGCGTGACGCAGTTAGACAGCTTTAAAATTTTACACCCCGAGTTAATAGTCAAGTCTAGTAATGCCATGTACTTGATTTCGGCAAAGGGTCTCGGGTAAGGGTGTTACATTTGATTGGTATCAGAGCTTACGGTTTGGTCGATTCTAGGACTACCGTAGCGCGTGTGAGTCTAGCTATACATGCCTTTATCATATATTGATAGTGTGGTGACTTCTGACAGCCTGAACTTTGTTTTATATAGTAAATGGATACCGATCCTGAAAGAGCCGTAGCTGATGATGTAGAGAGTGTAGCGCCTGACCGTGCACACGGATCAGCGCCGGTAGACTCTCGACCTGTTTCGGGTAGCCACGAAGGAGAGACTAAACGAGCCTTTTATCAGATGATGAATGAGTGGTTTGCCCAATTTATTCAAAATAACCCGGGTGTACACCCACCTCCACCCCCGAATAATCCAACTCCAATTCCTTCAGCACCCCCGATGATAGATCCGATGAGATCTAGTAGGCCCCCAGTTGATAAAATTCGAAAATTTGGGGCCGAAGAATTTAAAGCCAATGATGATGATGACACAGAGAGAGCCGAAATGTGGCTGGATAACACTATTCGGGTACTTAATGAGCTATCTTGTACTCCGGATGAATGCTGAAGTGTGCTATATCCTTACTGCGGGACACGGCATATCACTGGTGGAATACATAGTATCAGTGGTCCCGAAAGAAAAGTGACCTGGGATTTCTTCCAGAATGAATTCCGCAAGAAATATATCAGCCAAAGATTTATTGATCAAAACGAAAAGAATTCCTTGAGCTCAAACAAGGACGAATGACCGTGACGAAATATGAACGAAAATTTGTCAGGCTCAGCAGTATGCTAGAGAGTGTGTTTCTACTGAAGCTATTATGTGTAAAAGATTTGAAGATGGCCTGAATGAGGATATAAAGATGTTTGTTGGCATTCTTGAAATTCAAGAGTTTGTGACTTTAGTTGAGAGAGCTTGCAAAGCTGAAGAGCTCGGAAAAGAGAAAAGAAATGCTGAGACTGAAGCTAGAGACATTCGTAAAAGATCTTCGGGTAAGGTCTTTCATTCCACCACCAAGAAGTCCTGAAGCTAGAGACTTCTACTGAAGCTTATGTGTAAAAGATTGAAGATGGCCTGAATGAGGATATAAAGATGTTTGTTGGCATTCTTGAAATTCAAGGTTTGTGACTTTAGTTGAGAGAGCTTGCAAAGCTGAAGAGCTCGGAAAAGAGAAAAGAAAGCTGAGACCTGAAGCTAGAGACATTCGTAAAAGATCTTCGGGTAAGGTCTTTCATTCCACCACCAAGAAGTCCAGAGATGACTACAGCCGACATAAAGCTACTACAGATCACCTAGACGGGATCGACCTCTATGAGCTCTCGAGCTACCTCGATAGCCAGTGTTGGTAACGTTCCTCAGAATAGAGTTGAATGCGAGCACTGTGGGAAATGGCACTCAGGGAGATGTAGATTTCATGATCGGTCTTGCTATAATGTGGATCGTCAGATCATTTTATTAGAGAGTGTCCGAGGTTAGCTGAGCAGAATACAGTTCAGAATACTAAGCCGAGCAACACGTCAATGCGAGGTAGACCACCCAGACATTCAGGCAATGTAGGTGGTAGTCAGAAGGAACGAAGAACACTACAGTTCGATCTGAGGCTAGAGCTCCAGCTAGAGCTTATGCTGCCGAGCCAGAGAGGATGCTTCCTCCCCGATGTCATTACCGGTACTTTCACCCTTTATGACACTACTGTAATTGCATTAATTGATCCTGGTTCGACTCACTCATATGTGTGTGAAAACTTTAGAATTCGGAAAGACTCTGCTAGTTGAGTCTACGAGTTTGTGATTCGTGTGTCCAACCCTTTGGGTAGGTGTGTGCTGTTAATAAAGTGTGTAGAGATGCCCGTTGATGATTCAGGATTATTGCTTCCCAGCTGATTAATGTTGTTGCCCTTGACGAATTTGATATAATCTTGGGTATGGACTGGTTAACTTCACATGAGGCAGTAGTAGATTGTAAAAGAAAGCTATTGATTTGAAGTGCGAAATGGTGAGACCATCAGAATTAAATCTTGTGATGTAAATGGGTTGCCTACAGTAATATCTTCAATGTTAGCCCGGAAGTATGTGAGAAAAGGGTGTGAAGCTTATTTGGCTTATGTATTGAATAATAAAATGTCCGAGAAACAAATTGAATCTGTATCAGTTGTATGTGAATACCCGATGTGTTTCCTGAAGAACTACCAGGTTTACCCCCAGTACGAGAGGTTGAGTTCGGCATTGAATTAGTACCGGGGACGACCGATTTCGATAGCTCCGTATCGGATGGCACCTACTGAGTAAAAATTGAAAGCGCAGTTGCAAGAGCTGACAGATAAGGGCTTCGCGCGACCGAGTTTCTCCGTGGGGTGCACCGGTTTTATTTGTGAAAAAGAAAGATGGAACTATGCGAATGTGTATCGACTACCGACAACTAATAAGGTAACCATAAAGAATAAGTACCCGTTACCATCGGATTGATGATTTATTTGATCATTGAAGGGGGCTTCAGTGTTTTCGAAAATAGATTTGAGATCGGGCTATTATCAGTTGCGAGTCAGAGATTCAGATGTGCCAAAGACTGCATTCCGAACGAGGTACGGACACTATGAGTTTTTGGTTATGCCTTTTGGACTCACTAATGCACCTGCTGTTTTTTTATGGATCTAATGAACCGGGTCTTCCGACAGTTTTTGGATCGGTTTGTAGTAGTGTTTATGATGATATACTGATCTACTCCAAAAATGAAACGGAACATGCTGAGCATTGAGATTAGTACTACAAACTTTGAGGGATCAACGATTGTATGCAAAGTTTAGTAAGTGCGAGTTCTGGATGAATGAAGTTAATTTCTTGGGTCATGTTGTTTCGGTGTCAGGTATTCGGGTGGATCCAAACAAAATAGCAGCCATACTCGATTGGAAACCACCAAAGAATGTTTCCGAGATCCGAAGTTTCTAGGCCTGGCGGGGTATTACAGACGGTTTGTAAAAGGTTTTTCTGTTATAGCTACACCGTTAACGAGACTACTACAGAAAGATGTCAAATTTGAGTGGTCGGAAAGGTGTCAGAAAAGTTTCGAGCAGTTGAAAGCCTTTTTGACCGAAGCCCAGTGTTAACTCAGCCTGAATCGGGTAGAGAATTTACTATTTTTAGTGATGCTTCCTTGAATGGGTTGGGTTGTGTTTTAATGCAAGAAGGCAAGGTGATAGCCTACGCTTCGAGACAATTGAAGCCGCATGAGAAAAATTATCCAACTCACGATCTGGAGTTAGCAGCCATTGTGTTCGCATTAAAAATTTGGTGCATGAACGCACGGTGACTATGTCGATGATGGTTCGATCTTAGCGAGTTACAAGCAAGACCGATGTTTATTCAGTAATTTGTGATGTACAGAAAGTTGACAAAAAGTTGATTGCTATTCGGAGTCAGTGTGGAAGTGGTACAGAATCAGATTTTCAGATTGATGCAAATGATTGTTTGAATTATAAGGCCGATTGTGTGTTCCAAAGAACTTAGATTTGATAAAGATGATCCTGTGTGAGGCCCATAGTGGGTCGACTATTGATACACCCGGGTAGCACTAAATGTATAACGATTTGAAGCAATTCTATTGGTGGCCTGGCATGAAATGGGATATATCCGAGTTGTTTCTAAGTGCTTAATCTGTCAACAAGTAAAAGCTGAGCATCAGGTACCGTCCGGATTACTTCAACCAATCATGATACCTGAATGGAAATGGGATAGAATTACAATGGATTTTGTATCCGGTCTTCCTATGACACCGAGCAAGAAAGATGCCATATGGGTTATCGTTGATAGACTGACTAAATCAGCTCATTTTGTGCCGGTACGTACTGACTATTCACTTGATATGCTTGCTGAATTGTATGTGTCGCAGATTGTAAGGTTGCACTGTGTACCGAGTTCCATTGTTTCAGATAGGGACCCAAGATTCACATCGCGGTTCTGGAAGAAATTGCAAGATGCTTTAGGTACTAAACTTCATTTTAGTACAGCCTTCCATCCGCAAACAGACGGTCAGTCTGAGCGAACTATTTTGATACTTGAGGACATGTTGAGGTGTTGCATTCTCGAGTTTGAAGGTACGTGGGAACGATACCTTCCTTTGGTTGAATTTGCTTACAATAACAGTTTCCAATCTAGCATAAAAATGGCACCTTACGAAGCTTTATACGGGCGAAAATGTCGCACACCGTTGTACTAGACTGAGCTCAGTGAAAATAAGATACACGGGGTTGATTGGATTAAAGAAACAGAACAGAAGGTGGTTCTTATTAGGAATAATTTGAAAGCTGCTTCGGATCGACAAAAGTCTTACGCCGATTTGAAGCGTAAAGACATCGAATTTCAAGTTGGAGATCGGGTGTTCTTAAAAGTTTTTCCTTGGAAGAAAATTCTCCGATTTGGTAGGAAAGGCAAGTTGAGTCCGAGATTTATTGGACCGTATGAAATCATCGAGCGTATAGGGCCTGTTGCTTATAGATTGAAATTGCCCCTTGATTTAGAAAAGATACACAATGTATTTCACGTTTGATGCTTCGTAAATATAAATCGGATCCGTCCCATGTGATTACACCGTCAGAAATTGAAATTCGATCCGATTTGACATATGATGAAGAACCGATTTGTATCTTGACTCGAGAAGTGAAGGAGTTGAGAAATAAGAAGGTTCCATTAGTGAAAGTATTATGGAATAAACACGGAGTTGAAGAGGCCATGTGGGAGCCTGAGGAGTCAATGAGGCAACAATATCTGACCTTGTTTAACGGTAAAATTTTCGAAGACGAGAATTCTTAAGGGGGGAGAGTTGTAACAGACCAAATTTGACCCAAATCGGAACGGTGGTTTCGGGACCACGAATCCGAGCCCGAGAAATGTTCTAATAATTTATTTCATGTCTATTATATGTGAATGAAAATGTGTGAAAGTTTCGTAGAAAAATTTTATCGTTTAAGTACTTAATTTGATAAAAAGGATTTAATCGAGAAAAGTGTAAAAGTTGCATGCTAAAGTGAAAGGTACTAATTTGATTGTGGCTTTTTAAGTGGGTGTACTAAAAGGGCAATTAGCCCATGTGCTATAAAGAGGGACGGCAATGGGCCTTTTTAATCACAAAATTGATGTTATTTTAGTATGATTATATGTTATATTAGTGTGTTAATAAAATGTTAAAATATATGCTTGTTTTAGCATAAAATAATAAAACAAGTGGGAAGAAAGAGAAGCTTATCTTGCTCATCTTCTTGGCCGAAAGTTTGAAGAAGAAACTCCATTGTTGGAGCTTGAAATTTCGGCACTTTGGGGCTTAATTAGGGGTATGTATTTTGCTTAGTTCTTGATAATTTTTGCATTTTTGGAATGGTTGCTTTGAATCCTATACAACCCATGTAGAAATTTTTGAGATTTTGGCACATTAAATTCGGCTATGGTTGTATATGCATAACTTGAAATGTTTGATAGTAGATTTCAATTAGTATATGTTAAATCATCCTTTTTGAATTTGAAATTGTGATGAAATTGGATGCTAGGGATTTATTTGAAAAAAATAAAAAGTTTGAAGGACTAAAACATAAAATAAATGGCATGCATGGACACATATGGCTATGGGGGATATTTGGCCAAGCTATAGTGTTGGAAAATTTGGCATATTTTGCGTTTTGTGTAAATTGGACCAAATTGTAAAAATGGAAAACATTAGGGGCAAAATGGTAAATTGCCCAATTGTGTGTTTTGGGACTAAATTGAGATGAAAAGCAATTAAATGAGCTAAATTTTAATGTGTTTTAGATGTTAGACCGGGGAAAGACGAAGGTTCTCGAATAGCCTATTCGCACGGACTATCGACAACCGAGGTAAGTCCTTTAGTTAAATCATGTCAAAGAATTAATTATGGTTATCTTGAATATTAAAAATTGAGGAATTTTAGTATTCTTTTTCACCATGGCCGAATGTATATTGGTATGTTAGGTTGGTGATTTTGTTGAGTATGTGATGGGGAATTGTTAGATTGTATAGTGATAAAATGGTTTTGATGGTTCAATGTAAGCATACTCGATTGAATTAGACGAATATATAATAGTTATGAAGTGTGTTGGGAATGTTTAACTGTATTGACATGACTCGGGCTTTATATGCCTAGCAGGCCTTGTGCCGGCGATTCTATTCGAGCTTTCATGCCTAGCAGGCCTTGTGCCGGTGATTCTATTCGGGCTTTCATGCCTAGCAGGCCTTGTGCCGGTGATTCTATTCGGGCTTTCATGCCTAGTAGGCCTTGTGCCGGTGATTCTATTCGGGCTTTCATGCCTAGCAGGATTTGTGCCGGTGATTCTATTCGGGCTTTCATGCCTAGCAGGCTTTGTGCCGGTGATTCTATTCGGGCTTTCATGCCTAGCAGGCTTTGTGCTGGTGATTCTTATCGGGCTTTTATGCCTAGCAGGCTTAATGCCGGTGATGTATTTTATGAAATAGAAATAGAAATTTGTGTTCAAGGCGAATTAAAGCAAACTTATCAAGTTAACTGCTCAGGTGAGTATGTAAAGTAGGAATGAACTTCTTACTTATATAAGACAAGGTAAATCAGTGATTTATTACAACTGGCATGTGTTACGAGTGTGGAATATATACATATACATATATATATGGTTCTAATATATGTGTTGTCGGCTTTACTAAGGAATTACATGATGTTGTATCTTGGTCTTTTAGTATGTGGATACATGACTGGGTATTCGGCCACATGAGTGGTAGTGTAATTGATGCCATGGTATAGTAATTGACATTTAAGTGTATAAATGTTGTACCTATGATTACATGATGATATTTTGGGTTTCGAAAGATTTGAATATAAATAAGTAATTCGATTATGAACATGTGGGTAAAGAGATATTTTTCTTACGAATTCATACTTGCTTATATGGGTATGAATTTAAAGTTTGAAAATAAATACGAGTATAAGCCTACAAGTTGAATTGTAGTAATTAAATCGTTGATTTTTAAACGTTATATTTTTTTTTATGAAATTAGGACTTACTAAGCTAGTAAGCTTATCGTGTGAAGTGTTTCTCTGTTTTTTTTTTTTAGATTAGGTGCAAGCTACAAGCTCGTCGGGATCGTTCGGAAAGTCGCTCACACTATCAATCTACATTTTGGGTACTCTTTTAATTTGATTTTAAATGAAGGCATGTATAGGAAGGACTTGGTTTTTGTCTTGATGAAATTTTAAGGTTCTTGTATATAATAGCCATGCGAATATGGCTAAATTTTTGGTTAAATATGCCGTTGTGTTTTTGATATGTACGTTGGTTTATGTTGGCAATGTTTATGCATTCTTAGTTGAAGTTTAATCGTTTTTGATAAGAAATTGTATGTATACGAAATGTATCCTTGAATTAGGTATATGGACATGTTCGGTTAGAAGTTAGTTTTTCATGAATTGTAACGAAACAGCTTGTAGTAACAGAAATGGTGTGACTTTGAAAAATCACCAAAAACAGGATACCTTGAATTAGAAGGTGAATGAAATATGAAATTAAACCTTATTGTGTCTAATTTTACATGAAAGAAACAGAGTAGGAAAAAGATTTATATATTATGAGATAATTAAGTTTTAGTGAGACCTGCTCTGAATGAATTCGTGAGTCACTGTTCTGTTTTGGAAAAATTGTCAAAAATTGTAAAAAAATGATTAAGAAGCATGGTTTATATGTGTAGAACCCTTAATGAGTCTACTTTTCATTGGAATAAACAAGAACATTATAGGAAATTTGTGAAACGAGATAATTGTATTTTTATAGAGACAGGTCATAATTTCCAAGCAGTGTAATGAGGCTAACTTTAATGAATAAACTGTACTAATTGGACACAAGAAAAATTCTGGAAAAATTATGGTGAAAATTTATATGAGTCTAGTTTCAAGGAAAATTTACGGATCTAAATTTCAAGTTTTGTAACTCGAGTTATGATCGATTTAGTCAGCATGACGCAGTTAGACAGCCTTAAAATTTTACACCCCGAGTTAATAGTAAAGTCTAGTAATGCCACGTACTCGATTCCGGCAAAGGGTCTCGGGTAAGGGTGTTACATTACACATTCACACACAACAATAATAACTCGAAAGAGCTCTATTATCTTGCATAGTTTTTAGGTTTATGACTCGAAAGAGCTCTATTATCTTGCATAGTTTTTAGGTTTATGTGGTTAAATTGTTTCAAACCTAGCCTGTCCCTGTTACTTCACATGAATTCTAAGAAACCCTTAGTTGAATATGACAAGTAAAATGCAAGTTTTTCTAAGTAAAAGATTCTGAAATAACTTAATTTTGGTTTCTAACTCATGAAAGATCAAGTTACCTTGGATTATTTTTACGGAACGTTGTAAGCATGATGAAAATGAAGCAAGTTAAATAATGTAATTATTCTAGCCTATGCATGTTAACATTGTTAAAATATTGTAAATTTTGTTTCTAAATCCATCTCATCCATTTTAACCATTCATTTCATCACATTTAGGTTAATTTGCATTAGGGGTCACTTTCCATCTAGATAATTATTTAACTTAACATCAACCAATGAAAATTATCTTGGTTTTCTTACCAAATTGTCAAAGTTAATTTTTCAAAATATTGATTAACATATATAGCCCTTATGGAGATGATAACTCTTATACTTGCTTATTACTTGATAACGAAAGTGTACACTTGCACAAACCACGCGTTACATATGTAAAATGAGTTATTGTACATTGTTCGAGTTGCTTCGAACTAGAGAAGATGAAAGTTGGGATACTTAAAGTGAAAAAGAAGCTTGTTAAGTGACTTACACCCTTAGGATTCCTATCAGTTCTCCCATTAGCTTGGGAGGGACTACATTAGTTTTATGGGATATAATCATTGCATTTATTTACTACTTTATTTTATTCATGTTTGTGATACAATGGATGATATGTTAGCATGTATGTTAATGTATAATGATACAATCAACTTTAATAAATAAATAAAATGGATTAAATTTAAACATTAATGGTGAGATGAATTTTATTTAAAACCCTCAATAAAATATTAAGTTAAGATTGTCTTCCAATATTTACCCTCATTAAAGCCTCGATAGATGCAAAGTGGGTTCTACCAAAGCGAAGTAATTGTATCTATCTTAGTCAAACACTAAGAATAAGCAAGTGATATTCGTCAGTTATAATAGTGGTTAATAACTTAACTAGGTTACTTTAATAGGATCAGAAACCTAGAAGTAAGAGATTTGCATGATCATGAGATGATTAGAACAAGAGTTGTGTAACAGCTCGTTTTTAGTGAAATTGAAACAGTGGTTTTGGTATCACAAATCTGAATTCAAAAAATTTATTTTATTATTATTTTATGGTCTACAGCATGATAGTATTATCGTATACAAATTTCGTTAATAAATTTTACCGTTTACATGCTCAATTTGATAAAAAGGACTAAATCGTGTGAAGTGCAAAAGTTGTGTTCTAATAGCTAAAGGTATTTAATAGCTATAGAAGTTTAAAGTGGAAGTCCTTATATGGTAATTAGACCATTTAACTTGATAGTGGATGTACATGGCTTGGCAATTGTATAATTATTAGTGTTTTAAAAGGTTAAATTAGTAAAAAGGTGATTACATGTTAAATTAAATAAAACCAAAGTGAAGTATCATCTTTTTCTTCTTATTTTCAACTGAAAGTTGAAGCAAAAGGAAACCATTGTTGAGCTAGGGTGTAGCGAGTCTTATTTCTTTGATTGGTAAGTGATTTTTGTCCCGTTTTTAATAATTTCTATGTTTCCGAGATCGTTGTAACTTAATCTAGCTAGTCCGAGGACTAATTTGTGAAATTGTTAAAGTAGTTGAGTTTTTCCATTGATGAACATGTAAGGGTTTTGAAGTTTAATGGTAGAAAATGAATGGTTGTTGTTAGATAAACAACGTTTGTAAAGGAATTTTTTATGAAATTATCAATTAGGGATTAAATTAAAAAATGTGATAAATTGTGTGGTAAAATTATGAATTTGTGAAATATATGGGCTGCTATAAATATGTTTATAATTTGGCTAAGCTTGGGTAGGGATAAAATAGAATGAATTTCATTTTTCGAGCCTAGGGACTAAATTACAAAGAATTAAAAGTATAGGGAAAAATGGTAATTTTGCCAAAAATATGTGTTGAACTAAATTTAATATGAATTATATTGAATTGATTTAAATTTATTCGTATAGATCCGATTAGACCTCGTACGGAGTTAGATCGAGGCAAAGAGAAAATCTCAGATTAGTCGCCTCCATATCTACAAACACTCGTCGAGGTAAGTTCATGTAATTAAATTGTGTAATTATATTATTTGATTTAATTAGATGTATGCTATTAGCATTATCATCATATATGAATACCATCGCATATCCGACGACGTACGATGATTACCGAGCCCTGTTTGAACCTTAGGAATTTGTAAGATACAAATGGCATGTCATTGGGGTTACTGATTTCAGCTCTTATGAGCTTACTGTTATTCAGCTAGAAGGAGCTTACCGTTTACATACATGTACATGAATTGACAGATTACAGTTCAATACACCTCGTGTGTACTACCTGCGCATCCAACGATATTCTAAATGGTTCAACGGGCACACTTTTATTACGAGTTTATATGAGTTCGATATGAACTAGTACAGGTATTTACATGAATTACATGGAAATGGTTTGTATATGATATATGGATACATAGTATAGATGTTACATGTATCTGAAGTTTGAATAGTTGTTGAACTCATACATGATTCTCGATTTTTATATGAATTACATGGCTAACATGGTTGATGAATATGTGTTAGGCTTTTGGCCAAATTGAGTTGAGATATGTTTTGGTTTACTTACCTTAAATGCGATTAAAATGGTAAGTTAAATTCTCTATTATACGAACTTACTAAGCTTAAAAGTTTACTCTGCATTATTTTTCGTGTTTTATAGTGATTCGGAAGCTTGTTCGGGCTGGAAGCTTGTCGGAGATATATTACACTATCCATCGGCTCTTTTGGTACTTTCAGTTATTTAAGTTCGCTTATAATGGCATGTATAGGTTAATTTGGCCAATGTTGGCATATAAGTGTTTTGTTGAGGCTAGTCACTTATTTGGCTTGTGTTTGGTACATTTTGATGTGTATATATATGTGGCCTTATCATATTTGATGTGTGTTTGATATGGTAGAATGATGGAAAGTAAAACGTGGTTTGAATATACATATAAGATATGTTATATACCTTGGTGTGATTTAGTGCTTTGTTATGGAAAACTTATAGTTATAGTGATGTTAGTTAGAATGGCATATTTGATACCATTTGGAAATATTGGTATGTTTTGGTAAGTAAGTTAAGTGACATGAAATGATGCAAAATGGTTTACCTTGTGAATTGGTATTTTGGGTATCAAATGGTTAAGCTTGATAAGTGACCTACACGATAGGTTTTGGTACAATTATGCATATATGTAATTGGTCATTTAGGTAAGTTTGGATACATGGTTGACATGTTTTCAAGTTGTCATTTGAGGTGCCTAAGGGCATATTGGTTGTATATGAGTATAGTACATGTTTAAAACTTGTTTATGTTTGTTTTGGATGCTTGATTATAGCTAGCATATATGTGCATTTTTGGGAGTAGGTTGATGTCATTTTTGGGCGAGAAATTTGGCTTGGAAATTGGCCTATTTTCATGCACACGGGTAGAGACACGGGCGGGTGTCTTAGTTGTGTGTGACACACGGCCAGGTGACATGGTCGTGTGTGACACACAGTGTGTGGCTTGGATGTGTGTCCCAAGTTAGTGAGTTAAATGGGCACGAACACGGGCTGGAACATGGTTGTGTGTCCCTATTTTGAATGCCCACACAGCCTAAGACACGGGAATGTCTCTTGATTGTGTGAGTCACACGGCCGTGTGACCTCTATAGCTTTGAAAACTTTAATTGTTTTTGAAAAAATTCTCTGAGTTTTTTATTTAGTCCCGATTTCTTTCTAATGTATATTTTGGGCCTCGAGGACTCATATAAGGGATAAAGTATATGATTTTGATTGATTTTCAACATGTATATGTTTTGATATGAAATGTTTGAATTTTCTGTCTGTCTAAATTGTATACTTCGGTAACACTCTGTAACCTTGTCCCGATGATGAATTCGAGTTAGGGGTGTTGCATTTATTGGTATCAGAGCTACAGTTTAATCAATTCTCGGGCTAACGTAGCCTATACGAGTTCAGCTATACATGCCATTATATAACTTGTGATAGTGTGATATCTCTTGACTGTTTTAAAACATGTTTTCATATAGAAATGACATCCAACCAAGCTGATTCCGATGAAGTAAAGAGTAACGCTCAAGCCTCCGTTCACGGAGTAGCTTCAAGTGGTACGAGGCCCGTATTTGAGGGTCGATGAGGAGAGGCTAAGGAAACCTTCTTCCAGATGATGAATGATTGGTTCACCGAGTTCATACGGATGAACCCGACTGCTCGACAACCTCCACCCCTCCTGTTCCCCAACCGGTTCTAGTTATTTCTCAAGTTATAGAACCTATCTGAGTTAGTAAGCCTCCTGTTGATAAGATCCGTAAGAATGGGGCTGAAGAATTCTGAGCTACAGCTGAGGATGATCCCAAGAGAGCTGAGTTCTAGTTAGAGAATACCATCAGAGTTCTTGATGAATTATCTTGTTCACCGGCTGAATGTCTTAAGTGTGTGGTATCTCTATTAAAAGATTCGGCTTATCAGTGGTGAAATACGTTGATTTCTGTTGTGCTGAGAGATCGGGTCACTTGGGAATTCTTTCAAACCGAGTTTCGAAAGAAATATATCTGTCAGAGGTTTCTTGATCAAAAACATAAAGAATTTATGGAGCTTAAACAATGTCGTATAGTAGTGTATGAATATAAACGAGAATTTGTTCGATTGAGCAAATATGCTCGAGAGTGTATTCTGACTGAGACTGCAATGTGCAAACGGGTTGATGATGGATTAAATGAGGTTATAAAGCTTTTAATCAGGATCCTTGAGTTGAAAAAGTCTATTGTACTGGTTGATCGATCACATAAAGCCGAAGAGTTGAGTAAAGAGAAAAAACACGCTGAGATTGAAACTAGAGATTCGACAAAGAGATTGACCAAAAAGTCACATCAGTCAACATCAAGGAAATCTAAAGAACATCACTATCGTTCTACTTCTTCTGTGGGATACTCCAGTAGAGACAGTGGTACCCGACGCTCCAGTCCTAAACCCCAGGCTACCTCTGTAGCGAGTGTGGGTAGTGTTAGAAACACCAGACCCGAGTGCAAGTACTTTAATAGGCCACATTATGGTGAGTGTCGAATGAAGAGCGGAGCGTGTTTCAGATGTGGTTCCTTCAACCGCTATATTAGAGATTGCCTTGAGAAGCTCGAGAAAGATAATATTCAAACTTCGAGGCCAAGCAACACAGCTGTGAGAGGTAAGCCACCTCGTAATCCTGGTAATATGAGTGGCAGCTGTGGTATGACGAAAGATTCTACTGCAAGATTTGAGGCACGAGCACCAGCTAGGGCTTATGCTATTCGCGCACACGAAGATGCTTCTGCACCAGATGTTATTACCAGTACTTTCTCTCTTTATGATACTGATATAACTGCTTTGATTGATCCTGGATCGACTCATTCATATGTTTGCACGAATTTAATGTCTAGTAAAAATTTACTAGTTGAGCCCACTAAATTTGTGGTTAAAGTATCGAACCCCTTAGGTCAGTATGTGCTAGTTGATAAGGTTTGCAAGAATTGTCCGTTGATGATTTGGGGTTACAACTTTTCGATTGAATTGATGCTATTACTGTTCGATGAATTCGATGTGATTTTGGGCATGGATTGGCTAACTCTGCATGATGTTGTGGTAAATTGTAGACAAAAGCTTATCGTATTGAAATGTTAGAATGGTGAGACACTTCGTATTGAATCAAATAATTCGAGCGGGTTACCTATTGTGATATCAGCAATGTTAGCACAGAAAAATGTAAGAAAAGGTTGTAATGCTTATCTTGCTTATGTATTGGATACTAAAGTGTCTGAGTCGAAGTTTGAATCAGTGCCAGTGGTTTGAGAGTATCCCGTTGTGTTTCCAGAGGATTTACTTGGATTATCATCTGTCAGAGAGGTCAAGTTTGCTATAGAACTTGTACCGGGAACATCACTGATATCGATAGCACCTTACAGAAAGGCTCCTACCAAATTAAAAGAGTTGAAAGCACAACTGCAAGAGTTGACAGACAGGGGTTTTGCTCCTCCTAGTTTTTCACCTTGGGGTCCACCGATTCTGTTTGTTAAGAAGAAGGACCGATCGATAAGATTGTGCATTGACTACCTCAGCTCAACAAAGTTACAATCAAGAACAAATATCCACTACCTCGTATTGACGATTTGTTTGACCAGTTGAAAGGTGCCACAATGTTCATTAACGAAATGTGTGGGCTGCTATAAGCTTGTGGGAAATTCAACTAGGCTTGGATAGGGGTAAAATTGTAAAAATTTCATTTTTTGAGCCTAAGGACTAAATTACAAAAGAATTAAAAGATAGGGGGAAAATGGTAATTTGCCAAAATATGTTTTGGATTAAATTGAATGAATTATATGTTGAATTGAGTTAAATTTATCCGTATAGATCTAATTAGACCTCATATGGAGTAAGATCAGGGCAAAGAGAAAGTCTCGAAATAATCGCCTTCGTATCTATGTTTACTCGTCGAGGTAAGTTCGTGCAATTAAATCATGTTTATATGTTTTTAATTACAGTAGATATATACTTATTATGAATTGTCATACATAATTACCGATTGCATATTCAATGATGTACGATGATTATCGAGTCCCGTTTGAACCTTAGGAATCCGTAGGATACAAATGACATGTCATTAGGGTTACCGATTTATAAGCATACCAATCTTTAGCTCAAATGAGCATACTGATTCACAGCTTGTATGAGCATACATGTATATGAATTGACGGATTACAATTAATGAACTAGCACACTATGTGTAAGCAATCCTGGGTATCCAACGGTATTCTAAACAGTTCAACGGGCAATGTTCTGATACAAAATGATATGAGTTCGATACGAACTATTACAGGTATACACATGAAATACATGGAATTGATGTTACATGATATATAGATATATGAAATGGATGATACATGTATATAGAACTTGATTAATTGTTGAGCTAATCCATGATTATTAGTTCACATATGTATTTACATGGCTAATATGGTTGTGTACGTGTGCTTAGGCATTTGGCCAAAATGTAATGGGATATGCTTTGTTACTTACCTATTACTTGATTAAATGGTAAGTTAAATTCTAAGTTATATGAACTTACTAAGCTTAAATGTTTACTCTGTGTTATTTTCTGTGTTTTATAGTGAATCGGAAGCTTGTTCAGGTTGGAAGCTTGTCGGAGCTATATCACACTACCCATCTGCTCATTTGGTACTTTCAGATGTTAAATTTTGGTTATAATGGCATGTATAGGTTTATTGGCTAATGTTTGCCTATATGTTTAGCTGTTGGAATGGCCATTTGTTTGGCTTGCGTTTTGGTATTTTGATGATGGTATGAGTTTGGTTTTGACATGTAAATATTAGATTTAATATGGTTGATGGTTTGGTTAATGTGGTTGATTGATGGAAGATGAAATGATAGATGAATATGCATGATTTATATGGCTTGTGACTTGTTGAGAATTGGTACTTTGTTTGAATAGCTTAAATGACTATTGATGCTAACTATAGAATAGCATTTTGGTACCATATGATTGTGTTTTGGTAAGTAAATTATTTGGTATGTATTGGTGCAAATATGCATGCAAGTTAGTTAGTTATCTGGTCAAATTGAATACATGGTTAGGCATGTTTATATATTGTTATTTGATGTGCCTAAGGGCATATTGGTTGTATGATATTATACCATATGTATAAGACTTGTTTATGCTTTATTTGGATGACTTGTAATGGCTTGCAAATATGTCAAATGTTGTGTATAGGTACATGCCAATTTGGGTGAGCAAAATAGCTTGTAAAATGGCCTAATTTTGTCCACAAGGGCATGTGTCTCAACCATGTGTGACATACGGCCAGATGACACGGCCGTGTGTCCTCTATAGCTTTCAAAGGGTTGCAAGTCAGGCTGTTACACGGCCTAGCACACAGCCTGGCACACGGGTGTGTGGGGTTACTTCGAAGGGTACATGGCCTGGCACACAGGCGTGTGGCTTGGTCGTGTGGCCCAAGTTAGTGAGTTACATGGGCACGAACACAGGCCGGGACACGGCCGTGTATCCCAATTTTGAATGCCCACACGGCCTGGGACATGGGTGTGTCTCTTGACCGTGTGAGTCATACAGCCTGGCCACACGGCCATATGACCCCTACAATATTAAAAAATTTTACTATTTTCTAAAAAATTCTCTAAGTTTCCGATTTAGTCCCGACTTGTTTCTAACATGTATTTTAGGCCTCGAGGGCTCATATAAGGGACAATATGTATATTTTGACTTGGTTTTAATGTGTTTATTGATATGTTATGAAATGTTTGAAATTCTGTTTGTTTGTACTGTAAACTCCAATAACACTCCGTAACCCTGTTCCGACGACAGATACGGATTAGGGGTGTTACAATGTAGTATAACTAGTATAACCCTTATAAAATAGTGCCCAAGAAAAATCTCGATCAGATTGGCACAAATACAATATTTATATTCATAAGGGGGTATTAGAGAAATATTACTACATTAGAGTTAAAAGCATGTACAAAAGTAAACTGAGTAGAAAAAAATAAAAAAAATATTCGAACTGACTATACCTTACAAAATAAATACTATATTTGTATATATATTTCAATGTAGATTTATATTTAATTTTTTTTATCTTATTTACTTTGTGATTTATTGAACTAATCTATGTAGGTGTAAATAACAGTGAATTGTTTAAATTTCTAACTAGAGTCCTAGTGTTGATGCTCCGATCTAATCTTGTGTATCAAGCCAGCTCAAGTACATTGTTTAGCTATAGATTTTATTTATTTAGTTTTCTTGAGGACAAGAAAAGACTTAAGTTTGGAGGTATTTGACCTGTCGTCAAATGTCATAGTTAATCCAGTCTATTTCCGCATTTAAAGAGCTTGTTTTCTAGGCAACTTAGTAGTTATTATTACATACTCTATAGTTAGTACCTAGGATTAGAAGTTAATAAAAATAAGTGTTTTTAAAACATTTGTGAATGTTGATGACCTATTAGGCTAACACGGGCCTTAGATAGGATTAATCTGTGTATTTAAGAGTGCACGAGGCTTAATTTTAGGTCCAATTGACGTAGGAACTTAGGGCGAGTGATGCACAAGCTTCCCGAGCAGTGAAAGTATGAGAGAAACATCAAAAGCCATAAAATGCCTTGTGTAGCACAACATGCAATGTGTGTGGCGTGAAATGTAATGCCTGTGTTGAGCCACAGCCTCCTCTGTTGAGCCATAGCAACCTGTGTTGAGCCACAACCTAAACGTGGGTCACAAGTAAAAATGACGTGAGCAGCCATATCTTGCAAGATTTTAATATACCATTTGATATCTCACATTTATAAGTATCGAAGGCATATCGGGCATATAGTGCATATATTTTAGCCTATAAATAAGAGGCTTCTGCACACAAATAAGGGCATCAATCCACCTATCCATCCATCAAACACAGTTTTTAGTTTTCTTTTCTTTTCATGTTTGTGTAGTCGAAACTTTTCTATTTCGATGTGAATACAATTGCGAGCAGAGATTACTTCAAATATGCACTTAAATATATTTATCAACGAGCATTTTCCTATCTCTTTCTTTATTCTTTTATTTATGCTTCATTAACTTGATCACTTAACTGTTGTATGAATATTAGAATAATTCTTTATGCTCTATTTATATTTTGCATGATTTGATTGTTAAAATAATTTATTTGTTAAGTAATTATTTATCTATTTTTTTGACAAAAAGACCTAAAAGGTCAAACTCAATTAAATTGAATCACTAATAACCAGATCATGGATATCCAAAGGATAATCCATATCAAAGGACCAATTACAAGAGTTAGCGATTGCCTTCTTACAAATAAAATCTGCCACCTTATTACAACAACTGTTGGCGCAACAAATAATAATCGACTTAAACTTTTCCATGATTTTGTAAATTTCATTGACCCGCGCACCTGTAATAGTGACGTCCATTCCGTGATTTTTAACCCTATTTACAAGGCTAGCACTATCATCTTAAAAATAGTTGTTTTAATATTGAGGGAACATGCTATTTTTAAACTTTCTTCAAAAGCCCATTCTGCCCACTCTACCGTCACAACCTCTTCTTTGAAACCCCCCCACCACCAATGACAAAACCATCCTCATCACGAACAATAACCCCATAGCATGTTTTGTTATTATTAACAGAGGCATCAAAGTTTATTTTTACGTAACCATGTTGTAGTATCTCCAATCTTTTACATGCAGGAGTAGCAGGAAGCAAAGGATCATTAACCAGATTGTAAATATGAAAACCATGGCTAAGGGTTTTCGCTCTTTCGCAAACGACATACGCATCATCTTCCTTACCTCAAAAGATAAAGTTGTTTCAATTATTCTAGCTATTCCACAAAATTGTAACAAAATCGACAGTAGCTTTCTTGTCTAACACACGCATCGCATCCTCCAACCAGCCGGTGCAGCAGTGGTACTCTTTTGTAAGAATTTTGTTGTCAAGGCCACTAATGGATAGGCTGGCCCTTTCTATTGGGCAATCTTTAAGGGCATAAATGAAAGTTTCTTTACCAACACCACACCTTGGACAATCATGTCGAAAGCCCTAGACAATGGAAGCAATCTTAGCATTCATAGGTAGGAGCTCATGACCCATACGCCAGGTGAAAACTCGAATTTTTGGTAGGGTATTAAGTTTCCAAATAGCTCTCCAAAAAATCTATGGGGACCAAAACCCACATGCTTTAGCATGAGCCAAGAATACGTAGGTGTTGAAGAAAAGAAGCCACGGGGGTTTTGAAACCACACCACTCTGTCACTTTGACCCTTATCACCAATCGATAAATTACAAATTTGGTCCCCCATTAAATTACCATAAATCACACACACCCTATCTTTGCTCCAGCTCCTATGATTGTCGACCCATAAATCTTTCACTCTTCTCTCATGAGTAGTCAGAATATTAGGGTTCAGTACATCATTGTTTAAACCTTCAAAACCCTAATTTTCATTACAGATACCGATACTTTCACTGTTGCCAACCTATCAACCAAAGCCATTCTTGAGTACCTTAGCAGCTTCGACAATACTAGACCATGTGAATGATGGTTTGTCCACCACTTTGGGCTGGAAAAAGTCACCCCCAAGGAAGTACTTAGAACTCAAAACTTTGTACCATAATGTGTCTTTAAAGGAAATGAGTCAACACACTTGTCTGTCAAAGAGATAAAGCCAAGCCCACCCATGCCCTTGGGATGACAAACGCTTTCCTACCGAAGCATAGCCCAAAACCTTCCACTCTCTTTGCTAGCCCACCATATTCTACAAACTTGGATTGCATGTCACCACGCCCCTAGGAGCCAAGAAAATCGAAAAAGCATAAGTTAGGAGAGATTGAAGGATAGCTTTAATAAAGATCTCTTTACCTCCAAAAGAGAAAAGTCTCTTTGACCAGCTATTAATCCTGCATGACAAATGGTTAATGATGTCATGAAATGCCCTAGTTTTTCTTTTACCATTTGGGAGAGCCAAGCCAACATAGTTGCCCAATTTGTCCACCACTTTCATTCCAAGTAATTCACTAGAAAGATGACGCTGTACTCTAGGAGTATTCAGGCTAAATAAAATCATGGATTTGTCAAAATTAATCTTCTAACCAGAGAAATAAGCAAACTCCCTAATAATATTAAAAAAAGCATCAACTTCTTTTTGTTTCTAACAAAGAGAAAGGCATCACCGGTGAAAAATAAATGGTTGACCCGAGGGCCATTTTGACTAGCTCGAATGCCTCTCAACAAATTCTTACTTTGAGCTCGTTCCTGGTCAAATGATTCATGACAATGTTCTAATTGCTCATGAGCTCATGCACTACCTTCGTAGCTCAAAAAATGGTCCGAACAAAGGTTGTGTGGTCAAGCTATATGAGCAAAGCTTATGACCATATGGAGTGGTGCTTCCTTGAGAAAGTGTTGTTGAAGATAGGTTTCTCTAGAGACTAGGTTAAGAAAATTATGAATTGTGTGTGTACGGTTTGTTACAGAGTCAAGTGCAATATGAATCTTACTGATGTCATTTGTAACACCCCTAACCCGTATCCGTCGCCGGATTAGGGTTATGAGGCATTACTCGACTAAACCAAAATTAGCACACTCATATAAATCGTAATATTACTTGTAAGGCATATATGATCCCTACTTTCAAGTTTAAACGTATACTTAACAATTATTAAACATTAGCAAAAAAAAAATCAATTTAACAAAACAATCTATCATTCAATTTGTTATATCTGAATGTACCATGAATAAAACAATACACATTCATTGTATACTTAAACATTTACAAAATAATCACGATTCTATATTGCCAATTACGCATAAAAATAGTTTTTACCAAATAGTACAATTTATTATTCATTGGTTAATAAATTATAATGGCTGAATATACACCATATCTATATTCATTTCACCAACAAAGTACCAAACATCTTGAACTAAATAAACTAATGCCAAAATATTCAAAACCAAACATTTTATATATATATATATAGCCTAAAACGTATAATGTCAAATCTCAATAAAAAATTCACACATATTATATTCGAATATTACATGAAAACCAATAAGATATATCTACCTAAAATTAAGTCAATACTATTGCCGTACCTTCACATCAAATATACCACAATTTGATCATTATTAAATCATATCCAATAGGCACGTAGATAAAGTATACATAGCCATCTTATAACTTAACATGTATGTGTATGTATATAAATAAACTTAAGTTCACCTTCCAATCAAATATACTATATGTCTAACTCAAAACCATATTTATGCAGACGATGCATGTATAACATACCAAGGAATGAATTTACAAGTCAAGCATATAACAAGACCGAATATCCCCAAACATTAATACCTTGATCAAACATTTCCAACTCAAATCCAATACACCATATACTTTTTTCAAACCAACCTCAAATACCTTAATATCATATATAACATAATATGAAAGAACTTCCAAGATAAATTTATAATATGTTCGTACATACACAAATAATAACACCGTAATCAAACATAACTAACCACACTTAAGCATAAAAGTATAGCCATTTTCACATGGCATTTATACAAATACACACTATTCAAAAATAAACCAAAAGAGACATAGTCAATACATGCCACAAGTTTCAAATGAGTTATAACTTATAAGATACCAAAGTTTAGTGATAGTGCGATTGGCTTCGACGAAGATCCCTGAGCGCGAACTAGCTTTCAAAATCTATAAAATAGTTAAATAAATATATACAGTAAGCTATCATAACTTAGTAAGTTTTAAGCACTGGTAAAATTTACAATTAATTATTATACAAGTTAAATCAATCTAACTTGAACATCAACGAACTCATAAACGCATTACATATAGCATGTTACCAATCAACAATTACCAAATTCAACAGGTCTCAAAACCGAATACTATCATACCATTTAACCATTCGAACAAGTGATCAACCGTAATAGTAACATATTTTAATCCCACATTTAGTATGCTTTTGGATGATTTAAGCCTCGATCCATATAAAAAGGTGCTTTTAATCCTTTCTTTTCATGTCTTATACCCAGGAAAGCACCCGAGGATGAGAAGAACATAAAACGGGCCCAAAACGGAGTAAATGGGCCATATCACGAAATCGACACGGCCTGGCCCAAAGACCACACGGCCGTGCCTTGTCAAGCATCTAGAACACGGCCTTACCCCCGAGTCACACGGCCGTGCCTCATTAAAGAAGTCCGAACACGGCTTGAAGACTAGTCACACAGGCGTGTGACCTGGCCGTGTCCCTGTCGTGGCAAAGAGCTATTTCATTCAGATTTGGATACTTTGGGGCGAAGAAACACATTCCAAGAGCCTATATAAACCCCCTAAGTACCACCTTTGAGGGGGCGGTGAAGCTAGGCCAATGAGCCAAGCCGAAAAGGTCAGAATTGTGGGAATCACTCCAAGGTAGCTAGTTGATCCATCCCAAGAAGCTGGAATTCTACTCAAGACGGCGGATTTCTCTTTCAATTCCTTCAGGGAGTTTTAGGGGTTTCTTATGTTTTGTTTTATCTTTTCTCTTGAGATGTTTTCTTTATTTATTATGAACTAAATCCTTCAGATACCTGAAGGAGATGAAACCTAAATGAATCTTGTTATTGTTTTCTGAATTATATGATAAATACTTAGTTTGTTCTTAATTATGTGTGCTTAATCCAAATTTGATGTGCTTGGGTGGAGGAGGAATAGACCCTGCCTAAGATTAGATCTAGCATAATTAAGTGGAGTTGATCGCACGCCTAGAGATAGGGTGACGAGATTTTGCGGGATTAGGGTGAAACCTAATATGGGAATCCATAGATCGATTTACTGCTATTCTAGGGGGTTATTATTCGAGAAAGAGATTTCCGTTAATTAACCTAGGGTTAGACGTTATTCGCTTCGAGAGAGGGTTTAATATACGTTAGGGAGTCCTACGGATCAAACTAAGTGAATAAATCATATGGTTCAGTGTTAGATAACAAGTGAAGTCTAGGTGGGTTCTTCTTGAGGGTATCGTCGTGATCAACTGAGTTTTCCTTCAAGTTATTTCTCAATTCATTCTTTTTGTCTTCAAGTCTTTAGCTTGGTAGTCGTTAATTTATTTTAAAGAAACTTCACTTTATTTTAGGCTAAATGATAAAAAGAAAGTTAGTATTAGTACTTTTAGTTCCTTTGGGTTCGAGAATCCTGTCTTGCCCAAGCTATACTACTGTTCGATAGGTACACTTGCCTTTAATCATTGTCAGAGTTAGTTTCCAGGTTCGATCATTCTCTTTATAAATTTTAAAACTCTGATTTCAGCGATCAAGTTTTTGGCGCCGTTGCCGGGGAACTAAAATATTAAGAAAGCTCTATTTTTATTACTTTAGCCATTATTTTTTTATTTTTTTCGCAATTTTATTTTTAGGTTAAATTTAAATTTTTGCTAAATTTTCTTTCTTTCTAGGAGGTACCTCTAGTTTATGACTTGAAGGAACCCGAAAGGACCATTAGTATACGACAGTGAAATTGAAGCTACCATTCCTAGGACTCGCAGAGAAATCAGACGAGCCTTAAATTACACAGAGGAAGACCAAGAGGGTAGATCCAGTCTTACTGAAGGGATGGACGAGAATAACCCACAACCACATGATGTGGGGGAAAATAATACTCCACGTACTATGTTTGATTATGATAAACCACATTTAACAAGAGCGGAATCAAGTATTGTTAGGCCTGCTATAGCTGCTAACAATTTTGAACTAAAGCCTAACACAATACAAATGATTCAACAATTTGTACAATTTGATGGTTTGCGGGACGAAGATCCAATGTAATATCCTGGATTATGGCTTATGCATTATTGCTTAATTTTATGAAATAGTATGCCTATGTGTGCTGTGAATGTGTTCTATGAATTTTTGTGAACTTTAGTGTGTAGTTAAATGCCTTAGAAATTATTAGATTTTAAAGTTTAAAGATGGAGCTAAGCCTGATAGGCCTTAAGGAAATAAATGGGGGAAAGTAGACACAAAGGTGGGCTTGTCTAAGTGGCTTGGAGGTGCCACTTAGGGCCTCTGTTAATGACGCCACAAACAGGTGCAAATGGGCCAAGGTTCGAGTCGCATGGGAAGCTAAATAAAGCTTTTATTTTTGCGGCAACAAGGGGAAGTGATGGACGGCATGGGGAGTCTATGGGAGGAGTTTAAGATGAGGTATTTTTCTTTTAATAATTTCTGCTAAGGTATGGATAAATGATGATTTTATTTCTATTAGTTTTAAAGGAGCAAAAAGAGAGAAAATAGGAGGAAAAGAAGGGATGAGATAGGGGGAAGGAGAGTTGGCCGATTGGGGGAGTCTAAAGGTGATATTTTCGGCTAAGGAAGGGAGTAAGGCCATTATTCTTTTCTCTTTTGGAAGTCTCTGCCGAATTCTCTAGCCACTCTTCTCTTTCTCTCTTATTTTGCCAAAAGCTGAAAACACAAGCAGTCATAGCCAATTTCTTCATAACATCTAAAGCCGAAACCTTATTCCTCTCCATTGCTGAAATTGATCTTTTCTCTTCTTCCAAAAGTTCTCTAAAAAGCTGAATATTCAAGGTGGTTCTAGCCGATTGTTTAGAGGGTCCTAAAGCCGAAAGTTCACTTCCTTATCACTCTTGGAATCGACTTCTTCTACAAGTATTCTTGTCAACTTCGCAAGGATAGTTGGCCATTTGCGTTTTGGACTCTCTCTCTCTTATTTGGTAAGGAACCCCTCCTATGTCGATTTTCTATTTATTCTCTTTCTCTGACTATCGAAATTAAGGCTCTAATCACATTAGTATTCTTGGATGAAATATTGAAGGGGAGTTTCGGCATTTCTCTTGTAGCCGATTTCAAAGGGGATCATTCTGGATTTTAAAGATTCAAGGTAAGTCATGTCTATATTCAGTCAAGGGCTATTTACTTGGGATTAAATGTTAGAAATTGATCTAACATGTGTCTATAAGGATTTCGACAGATACCTAAGACAAGGGATACTTTTGGGATTTGAGAATTGTAAGGTAAGTGCACATACACATTCGGCCAAGGCCTATTTAGGAACCTAGATCTATTTCTGACTTCGTTTAAAAGCCAAAAACTAACCTGTGAAGTGATTTAGTGCTTGGCCGATTACAAGAAGGAACATAGCAAAGTTTCGGGATTTGATCTAATCGGCAACAAGGTAAGTTTTGGTTGCAGTAATCCTTTGGGATTTGGTTTTATGGCCGAATGGTTTTTATTAAATTGCTAGTGTTGGTCGAATATAGGAGCTAGAGGATCTAAAGCTTAGATCGGGATTTTGGGGAAATCAGTGAACTCGATAAGTATATCAGGTGTGTACCCCACACTAACTCTTAATAGATGTATGGCAATATTTTAATATATGTGTTTATAATAATGTGAATGTGGCCAAAGGTACCATGCAATGGTACAAAGTACTCAGGTACGTAACGCTAACTTTAAGTTACTATGAGATATGAGTATGTGGAATATGTCACGTATGTGAACAAGATAAGAATGTGAAATAAGGCTTAAGGCATGATATTGCATGATATGTATGACATGGGGCATATGGGTGATTATGAAAGGGGAAGTGATCTGGTGGTTTAGACCACGATATTTGAATGTGGTGACTTCGGTCACATTATCTGAATGTGGTGTCTTATGGCACAAAATGATATCTGGTGGCTATGCCACAATTTATAAGGGCGATGAGCACGTCGACTGCAGCGACTGCCTTCGATGATGTGTAGCGGATGGAGGGTTGACTTAGTAGTCCCCACGGTGTGATGGTTGGTACGAGTGATGTGTAGCGGATGGCATCTAGGCTTGGGTTCGGGATTGCATCATTTTATTTAAATACTATATTTGTATGTATGATCTGATATGCCTGAATCTGTTTGGACTTAGTGTTGGTTGTGCACATTGAATCTGTTGACTCACCCCGTGGTGGGAATATTTTTCAGGTGACGCTCAGTAATGGACCGGGTCGGCAGGAGCTTAGTGGTGGCCATGCTCAGCACGAATTTTATTATTTGGACATTTTATTTTGTTTAAGTACTTTAAATTTATTTTGGGTTTGTTTTTGATGTAATAAGGCCATAGTATGAACTGTTTCATGCATGCATTTTAATTCTTTTATTATGAAATGATTAATGTCAAATCAAGGTTAAAACAATTTTTATAAAAATAAATCTTTAAATGTTTTGACACTTAAATTCAATTGATTCTTAATTTAAAAGTAAAATCTTTAAAACAAAATTGGCATGTCTTTTTAATATAAAAACAAAGTTTTTAATAAATCCCTGATTTCAAAATTAACAAAGTTTTCAATTGAACCCAACATAAACAAATATTTCTTCAAAACCACTCGAATTTTTCCTAAGTAACAAACGGATTTTCAAATGCTTTCTCGAGGAACATACTAGATCCGGTCAAGGCTCGTGGGCCGGGTTTGGGGTGTTTCAGTTTGGTATCAGAGCCCAATTTTTAAACTCTCGGCCTTGGGTTTAAGGCCCAAAACGTTTTCAAAATTAAGCCCAAAAGAGTTTTGTGAAAATTTTTGTGAAATAAGCAGGTTTTCTGGCATGGCACTTAAGTCTCCGACCCGAAGTCCACCAGGTAAGTACCCCTACCTCTTGAGTGATTTATATTATGATTTGTAGAAGGGTAGAAATGGAACGTAGATTAGTATGATAAGTACTTGAACTATAGGACTAGTTTACCCCAACAATTTCATAAAACTTAAATGCCTAATTAAACAAACCTGTGACTAAGTCGCCGAGTCAGGGTGTGGCAACCATTGTGCGCATGTCTAGGATTGGTTTCAGTGGGAGCTTGGTATTTAAGTAGTCCGCGTGACTCACCTCCTCTCCACTCGAATCCTACCTGGTGCGTAGCTACGGTTCACCCTAACCAAGAGGACTCATTCACGGGCTAAACCCAATAACTAAAACCCGAAAGGGATTAGCTGTATTTTCATAAAAACTTCGGTTTAAAAATCACCAAATTACCCCTTTAAATTGTAGCAAAACTTAGTTTGAAAACTTCCCAAAATATTTCTGATTTACAAAATTACCTAAATACCCCTAGTGGTAAAATTACTAAAATGCCCTTGGTTTCTAAAAATTACCATACTAGCCTCAATTCTAATAAAATTTTCTTACTTTGCAAAAGTATCCAAAAACCCTATTTTGTGAAAATCCAAGATACCTTGATTTGGAAAATTTACTAAATTACCCCTAGTTTACCTAAATTACCAAAATGACCCTACTTTCCGAAATTTTGCCATACCTGTGATTTGAGAAAATTTTCAAAAACACCCTAGAGTTTTGAAATTTCAAAGTGTTCTAATTTATTCAAATTTTCAAATTGACCCCAATTTGTTACCAAAATATCCCTGTAGGACAAATGACGAAAATACCCCTGGGATAGGAACAGACCAGAATGTTTGAATGATAAATGTGTGTGATAGGAATTACTGACTGGATTGTACTTCTCTGAATTAGGATAGAAGACTTGAAACTTTGAATGATCGAAAGAATTACTCCTAAACTTCTTTCATAAAATTTCTGCGCGGATAATCAGTGGAACAAGGACTAATTCATAAAATTTCTTAATCAGATTAAAGCGCGATCGTAAGAATGAGCTCTAGGGGACGTGGTCGTAATGTACGAGGACGCGGTCGAGGTAGAATGACCGTGTCGGAACCCGTTAGATCGGGTCAAGGGTCTGAGAATGAGATACCACCGCCACCACCACCACCACCAACTGTTGGTGTTGAGCAGCAAGATCAGACGGGGGATGATGCTGTATCGCAGGCTGTGCTGCGAGTTCTTGAGATGGTGGCTGGAGCAGGTGGAAATATGGGAGCTCGAAAATCTGTACCCGAGCGATTCCGAGCCAATGGAGCTGAGGTTTTCCGTGGCGGATCTGGTGTGGCACCCAGTACAGCTGAGTATTGGTTGGAGGCAACAGAACGAATTATGGATGAGTTAGATCTGACCCTTGTGGAGAAACTGAAAGGAATGGTGGCGCTGCTACGTGATGAAGCGTATCAATGGTGGCTCACAGTTCGGGATGGTGCCACAGCTGAGGATCTTACTTGGGAATATGTTAAGGCAGCGTATCAGAAGAAGTATGTCGGCACACGTTACACTGATGCGCAGAGGAAGGCATTTCTGGGCCTGGTTCAAGAAAACAAGTCCGTAGCGGAGTACGAAGCTAAATTTCTGAGGTTGAGCCGGTATGCACGAGGAGTAGTGGCTATGGAGCATGAGCGATGTGTCCGGTTTGAGGACGGACTAAGGGATGACCTGAGGTTGTTAATCGCTCAACATCAAGAGCGGGAGTTTTCTGCATTAGTAGAAAAGGCTAAGGTAGCTAAAGGGATTAAGGACTTTGTGCGGCAGAACACGGATCGGAATAAGCAGAAAAGAGGATTTGGGCCATCAGGGTCATCTGGGAATGTTCAGAAGAGGCCTAGAGTTGATGGGCCGCGAGGTCAGCAAGTTGTTACAGGAGGGCAGTATCGTACTTGTGATCAGTGTGGAAAGAAGCACTTAGGAGAGTGTTGGAAGAAAAAAGGAGGATGTTTCAAGTGTGGGTCCAAGGACCACATGATCAAGGGCTGTCCTATTAAGATAGACGGAGGTCGACCAACAGCTCAGGGTTATAATCAGGCTGGCAGAGGTGGACAGCAGCCTCAGCGAGGTCGTGGTCCGAATGGTAGAGGAAATGGTGCTGGAAGATGACGTGGAACACCGGGCCGAAGTGTTGGTAACACAGAGGCAAGACAGCCGGGTTTGGTTTATGCGGTTCGCCGGAGGGAGGATGGAGACGCGCCGGACGTCATAACCGGTACGTTCCTTATAGCTGGCAAGCCTTATTTTGCTTTGATTGATGTGGGCTCGACCCATTCGTATGTTGCATATAGAGTAGTGGAAACTCTAGGCATAGCCTCTGAATTTTCTGATAGGGAGATGACTGTAGTAAGCCCACTAGGTCAAACTGTAGTGGTGAATAAGATGTTTCGGAAAATACCCTTAGAGATTCAAGGAGTAGTATTTTCTGCCGACTTAATGGAACTACCTTTCGGAGAATTTGATCTCATACTTGGCATGGATTGGCTGGTAGAACATCGAGCTATTTTGGATTGTGCAGCTAAGCGAATGGAGTTAAGGACCCTAGAGGATAAGGAAGTAGTTATGATAGGAGAAAGAAGAAACTATCTGTCTAATGTAGTTTCTGCTCTAAAGGCTGGTAGGATGGTTCGGAAAGGGTGCAAGGCATTCTTGGCCTTTGTTAGTGCATTGGATGAAAAGGAAGAAGGTGTTAGTGGAGTTCCAACTATAAGGGATTTTGTGGATGTCTTTCCGGAGGAATTACCTAGAATACCCCTACATAGGGAGGTGGAGTTTGGAATTGATCTGCTGCCGGGAACAGCTCCTGTGTCAATTGCCCCATACAGAATGGCGCCAAAGGAGTTAGTTGAGCTCAAGGCTCAGATCCAAGAGTTGCTGGATCATGGGTTTATCCGACCCAGTGTGTCTCCATGGGGAGCACCGGTCTTGTTTGTGAAGAAGAAGGACGGAACTATGCGTATGTGCATAGATTACCGTCAGCTGAATAAGCTGACTATCAAGAACAAGTATCCTTTGTCGAGGATTGACAACTTGTTCGATCAGCTTAAGGGGGCAGCAGTATTCTCGAAGATCGACTTAAGGTCTGGATATCATCAGCTTAAGGTGAAGGAAGCCGATATCCATAAGACAACTTTCCAGACAAGGTATGGGCATTTTGAGTTCGTGGTAATGCCGTTTGGTTTGACAAACGCCCCAGCTGCGTTCATGGATATGATGAACCGGGTTTTTCAACCCTATTTGGATCTGTTCGTCGTGGTGTTCATTGACGACATCCTTGTGCACTCCAAGTCTGAGGAGGAACATAATGAGCATCTCCGAGTTGTGTTGCAAGTGTTGAGGGAGAAAAAGCTTTATGCCAAATTCAGCAAGTGTGAATTTTGGCTTAAGGAAGTTGCGTTCTTAGGACATATGGTGTCTGCAGAAGGAATAAGGGTGGATCCTAGAAAGATTGAGGCAGTGTTAGACTGGAAACCACCTAAGTCAGTGGCGGAGGTTCGTAGTTTCTTGGGATTGGTAGGCTACTACAGAAGGTTCGTAGAAGGGTTCTCATCAATAGCCGCGCCTTTGACAAAGTTGTTGAGGAAGGAAGTACCTTTCCTGTGGACGGAAAAGCAACAGGAGAGCTTTGACAAGCTTAAGAGGATCTTGACTGAAGCTCCGGTTCTGATTTAGTCGGAGGCAGGGAAGGATTTTATGGTGTATTGTGATGCTTCCCATACAGGATTGGGATGCGTATTGATGCAAGACGGGAAGGTAGTTGCTTATGCGTCTCGACAATTAAGGCCACATGAAGTTAACTACCCGACGCATGACTTGGAATTGGCGGCAGTGGTCTTTGCTCTTAAGGTGTGGAGGCACTATCTTTATGGAGAAAAGTCAGTGATCTACACAGACCACAAGAGTCTTAAGTATCTGTTGACTCAGAAGGAGTTGAACCTGAGACAGCGAAGATAGGTCGAACTACTGAAGGACTATGACTGTTCAATAGAGTATCATCCGGGCAAGGCAAATGTAGTGGCTGATGCCCTAAGTCGGAAGGTTGTGTCGGATCTGAGGGCGATGTTTGCACATTTGAGCTTGTATGATGATAGAAGTCTGCTGGCAGAATTGTAGGTTAAGCCGACATGGTTGAATGAAGTGAAAGAAGGACAGTTGGATGATGATGATTTAAGTGCTAAGCTACAGTAAGTGCCGAATGAGGAGTTGGAAGATTATGGTATTAATGACGAGAGAGTATTGTGTTTCAAGGGTAAGGTCTGTATGCCAAAGAACAAGGAGTTAAGGCATCGTGGAGGTAGTAAGCTGTACAGAGACTTAAGGGAACAGTTTTGGTGGCCTGGTCTTAAGAAGGAAGTTACCAAATTTGTCAGCAAGTGTTTAACGTGTCAGCAAGTTAAGGCTGAACACCAAGTTCCGTCAGGATTGCTTCAACCGATAATGATTCCGCAGTGGAAGTGGGAGCGAATTACCATGGACTTCGTTAGTGGGTTTCCCCTTACGTCTACTAAGAATGACTCGGTATGGGTGATAGTGGATCGGTTGACAAAGTCAGCGCATTTCAATGCAGTGTGGGTTGATTATTCTTTGCAGAAGTTGGCAAGGTTATATGTGGCAGAAATAGTAAGGTTGCATGGAGTTCTGGTATCAATCATTTCGGATAGGGACCCAAGGTTTACTTCTCGGTTTTGGAGAGCGCTACATCAAGCTTTAGGCACCAAGTTGGATTTCACTACGGCTTTTCATCCACAGTCGGACGGGCAGTCTGAGCGAGTGATCCAAGTGTTAGAGGATATGCTGAGAGGTTGTGTGATAGACTTCAGAGGAAGTTGGGAGGAATATTTGCCTTTAGCTGAGTTTGCTTACAATAACAGGTATCAAGCTAGTATTCGGATGGCACCGTATGAAGCGCTGTATAGACGGAAGTGTCGCACTCCTACGTGTTGGACAAAGTTGGGAGAACGTCGAGTTTTGGGTCCAGAGATTGTGGCAGAATCCGAGGAGAAGGTCGAGATAATTCGAGCTCGGTTGAAGGAAGCATCTGATAGACAAAAGTCGTACACGGATCTCAAGCGAAAGGAAATAGAATTTGATGTGGGGGATCAAGTGTTTCTTAAAGTTTCGCCTTGGAAGAAGATGATGAGATTTGGTCGCAAAGGGAAGTTAAGTCCAATGTTTATAGGACCTTATTGAGTATTGAAGCGAGTTGGACCAGTGGCATATCAGTTGGAGTTGCCACCGGAGTTGAAGCAGATGCACGACGTATTCCATGTGTCCATGCTACGTCGTTATCAATCGGATCCATCTCATGTAGTTCCGGTTGAAGAGGTGGAGCTAAGGCCAGATTTGTCTTACGAGGAAGAGCCGATTCAGATCTTGGAACGAGATGTGAAAGTGTTACGACGGAAATCAGTGCCTTTAGTCAAAGTGTTATGGCGCAATCATGGATCGGAAGAAGCTTCATGGGAGCCAGAAGAAGCAATGCGACAGGAATACCCTCACTTATTTCAGTCAGGTAATTTCGAGGACGAAATTATTTTAAGGGGGTAGAACTGTAATATCCTGGATTATGGCTTATGCATTATTGCTTAATTTTATGAAACAGTATGCCTATGTGTGCTGTGAATGTGTTCTATAAATTTTTGTGAACTTTAGTGTGTAGTTAAATGTCTTAGAAATTATTAGATTTTAAAGTTTAAAGAGGGAGCTAAGCCTGATAGGCCTTAAGGAAATAAATGGGGGAAAGTAGACACAAAGATGGGCTTGTCTAAGTGGCTTGGAGGTGCCACTTAGGGCCTCTGTTAATGACGCCACAAACAGGTGCAAATGGGCCAAGGTTCGAGTCGCATGGGAAGCTAAATAAAGCTTTTATTTTTGCGGCAACAAGGGGAAGTTATGGACGGCATGGGGAGTCTATGGGAGGAGTTTAAGATGAGGTATTTTTCTTTTAATAATTTCAGCTAAGGTATGGATAAATGAGAATTTTATTTCTATTAGTTTTAAAGGAGCAAAAAGAGAGAAAATAGGAGGAAAAGAAGGGATGAGATAGGGGGAAGGAGAGTTGGCCGATTGGGGGAGTCTAAAGGTGATATTTTCGGCTAAGGAAGGGAGTAAGGCCATTAATCTTTTCTCTTTTGGAAGTCTCTGCCGAATTCTCTAGCCACTCTTCTCTTTCTCTCTTATTTTGCCAAAAGCTGAAAACACAAGCAGTCATAGCCGATTTCTTCATAACATCTAAAGCCGAAACCTTATTCCTCTCCATTACCGAAATTGATCTTTTCTCTTCTTCCAAAAGTTCTCTAAAAAGCCGAATATTCAAGGTGGTTCTAGCCGATTGTTCAGAGGGTCCTAAAGCCGAAAGTTCACTTCCTTATCACTCTTGGAATCGACTTCTTCTACAAGTATTCTTGTCAACTTCGCAAGGATAGTTGGCCATTTGCATTTTGGACTCTCTCTTATTTGGTAAGGAACCCCTCCTATGTCGATTTGCTATTTATTCTCTTTCTCTGACTATCGAAATTAAGGCTCTAATCACATTAGTATTCTTGGCCGAAATATTGAAGGGGAGTTTTGGCATTTCTCTTGTAGCCGATTTCAAAGGGGATCATTCGGGATTTTAAAGATTCAAGGTAAGTCATGTGTATATTCGGTCAAGGGCTATTTACTTGGGATTAAATGTTAGAAATTGATCTAACATGTGTCTATAAGGATTTCGACAGATACCTAAGACAAGGGATACTTTCAGGATTTGAGAATTGTAAGGTAAGTGCACATACACATTCAGCCAAGGCCTATTTAGGAACCTAGATCTATTTCTGACTTCGTTTAAAAGCCGAAAACTAACCTGTGAAGTGATTTAGTGCTTGGCCGATTACAAGAAGGAACATAGCAAAGTTTCGGGATTTGATCCAATTGGAAACAAGGTAAGTTTTGGTTGCAGTAATCCTTTGGGATTTGGTTTTATGGCCGAATGGTTTTTATTAAATTGGTAGTGTTGGCTGAATATAGGAGCTAGAGGATCTAAAGCTTAGATCAGGATTTTGGGGAAATCAGTGAACTCGATAAGTATATCATGTGTGTACCCCACACTAACTCTTAATAGATGTATGGCAATATTTTAATATATGTGTTTATAATAATGTGAATGTGGCCAAAGGTACCATGCAATGGTACAAAGTACTCAGGTACGTAACGCTAACTTTAAGTTACTATGAGATATGAGTATGTGGAATATGTCACGTATGTGAACAAGATAAGAATGTGAAATAAGGCTTAAGGCATGATATTGCATGATATGTATGACATGGGGCATATGGGTGATTATGAAAGGGGAAGTGATCTGGTGGTTTATACCACGATATTTGAATGTGGTGACTTCGGTCACATTATCTGAATGTGGTGTCTTATGGCACAAAATGATATCTGGTGGCTATGCCACAATTTATAAGGGCGATGAGCACGTCGACTGCAGCGACTGCCTTCGATGATGTGTAGCGGATGGAGGGTTGACTTAGTAGTCCCCACGGTGTGATGGTTGGTACGGGTGATGTGTAGCGGATGGCATCTAGGCTTGGGTTCGGGATTGCATCATTTTATTTAAATACTATATGTGTATGTATGATCTGATATGCCTGAATCTGTTTGGACTTAGTGTTGGTTGTGCACATTGAGTCTGTTGACTCACCCCGTGGTGGAAATATTTTTCAGGTGACGCTCAGTAATGGACCGGGTCGGCAGGAGCTTAGTGGTGGCCATGCTCAACACGAATTTTATTATTTGGACATTTTATTTTGTTTAAGTACTTTAAATTTATTTTGGGTTTGTTTTTGATGTAATAAGGCCATAGTATGAACTGTTTCATGCATGCATTTTAATTCTTTTATTACGAAATGATTACTGTCAAATCGAGGTTAAAACAATTTTTATAAAAATAAATCTTTAAATGTTTTGACACTTAAATTCAATTGATTCTTAATTCAAAAGTAAAATCTTTAAAACAAAATCAGCATGTCTTTTTAATATAAAAACAAAGTTTTTAATAAATCCCTGATTTCAAAATTAACAAAGTTTTCAATTGAACCCAACATAAGCAAATATTTCTTCAAAACCACTCGAATTTTTCCTAAGTAACAAACGGATTTTCAAATGCTGTCTCGAGGAACATACCAGATCCGGTCAAGGCTCGTGGGCCGGGTTTGGGGTTTTTCATCCAAACACTCATATAGCTAATTTCTTAGAGTTCTGTGATACCTTCAAAATAAATGGCGATTCTGATGATGCCATACATCTTTGGTTATTTCCCTTTTCATTAAGGAATAAAGCCAAACAGTGGTTAAACTCGTTACCACGAGGATCAATCACTACATGGAAACAAATGACCAAAAATTTTTTTATTGAAATATTTCCCACCGGCCAAATTAAGGAATGATATCTCTTCTTTTGTGCAGATGGATTTAGAGACATTATACGAAGCATGGGAGAGATACAAGGATCTCTTGAGAAGGTGTCCGCACCACGTTTTACCCTTATGGCTACAAGTCCAAACCTTCTATAACGGTGTAAACCCCTCAACGAGACAACTAATCGATCCAGCCGCCGATGGAACCTGAACAATAGAACTCCTAAAGCAGCCTACGAGTTCATTAAAGAGATGTCACTGAATAACTATCAGTGGCAAGTTACAAGGACAAAACCGACAAAATCAGCCGGAGTTTACAGCCTCGATGCAAAGACCACACTATCAACACAGATGGAGATGATAAATAAAAAGCTTGATAGTTTGTGTTCTTCGCAGCTACACCCAGTCATGCAATGCGACACAAGTGGAACTGTGGAGAATCCTGAGTACCCACCCTACCAACCGGGCACAGAGATCGAACAGATGAACTATATAGGTAATAATTTTCGATCCAATAATAACCCTTATAGTAATACTTACAATCCAGGTTGGAGGAACCACCCAAATTTTTCGTGGGGAGGTCAAAGAAATCAAGGAAATCAAAGGCAACAACCTCCTCAAAACTTCCAAAATCAGCCCTATCCGCAAAAGAAGAAGCAAAACCTCGAAAAAATGCTGACAAAATTCATGGCAGACATAGAAAACCATTTCCAAGATACTAAGAGAACACTTAAAGATCAACAAGTGTCAGTTGAAAAACTTACTAAGTCATTCGGGGAGCTCACTAAGTCGGTTGGACTACTTACTGAGATGATCTGTGAAATACGGGCAGAGACATTTTCTAAAGGGACAGAATAGGTAAAAGCAGTTACACTAAGAACTGGAAAGGAATTAGTCGAACCAAAGAAACAAATCCCACACGAAGATAACAAAGCAAGAGATGAGGGAGTTGAGGATGTAAATCCAGTACGCAAAGAAAATAAACCACCAATCCCATATCCAGCAAAGTTAAAGAAGGAACGATTAGATGCCCAGTACGGTAAGTTTCTCGAACTTTTTAAACAAATACATATCAACTTACCTTTTGTTGAAGTCATTTCACAGATGTCGGCATACGCAAAATTCTTAAAAGAACTCCTGACAAATAAAAGGATGCTTGAAGAAGTATTGAAGGTAGAACTTAATGAAGAATGTTCCGCTGTAACAGACCGAATTTGACCCTAATTGGAACGGTGGTTTCGGGACCACGAATCCAAGTCCGAGGAATATTTTTATAGTATATTTTGTGTTTATTATATGTGAATTACTGTGTTTGAAAGTCTCGTAGAAAAATTTTATTGCTTATGTGTTTAATTTAGAAAAAGGACTTAATCGCGTAAAGTCAAAAAGTTGCAATCTATAGTAGAAAGTGCCTATTTGATGATGGCTTCTTAACATGGGGTATTAAAAGGGCAATTAGCCCATTTCTAGGTTAGTGGGTGGCAATTGTCATAACTAACCTTAAGTTATATATTAGTTTTAATTCATTTTAAAGGTTAAATTAGTAATTGAATAATTACTTAATATATATGTTAAAATAACATAAACAAAGCCATCATCTTTTCCACTCTTGCATGGCCGAATGTTGAGAAAGGAAGGAGGGTTTTATTTCTTTGAAATTTCGGCACTTTGAAGCTAAAATTCAAGGTGAGTTTTTAGTTGGTTTTCGATAAATTTTACGTTTTTGAGATCGTTGCTTTGAAGTGTTGTTGACCCATGTTAGAATTTTTGAAAATGATCATGTATGAGGTTCGGCCATTGCTAGGTTCTTGTAATTTTTGGTGTTTTATGATTTTATGTAAATGATATGTTAAAGATTAGTATATTTTACATTTGAAATTTTAGTAAATTTGAGTATTTTTGGGTTAATTTTTAAAAATAAAAATTTGAGAGGGCTTAAATGCAAAATAAATGAAAGAAATGGACTTATATAGTCCTTATACATATTCGGCCCTTGAGTGTTGTATTGAAATAATGCGTATTTTGTGTTTTGTGCAATTAGGACTAAAGTGTAAAAATGTGAAACCCTAGGAGTAAAAGGGTAATTTGCCCATTTATGTGATTTGAGACTAAATTGAAATGAAATGTACTTGAATGAGTTAAATTTTAATGTGTTTAGATCAAGAACAAAGAAAAATGGATTTCGATCGGGGAAAGACGAAGGTTATTGAATAGCCGGTCTACGCGGTCCGCCGACAGTCGAGGTAAGTCCTTAAGTAAATATACGTTAAAGAATTATTTATGAATATATCAAATGATGAAATTTGAATATTTTAGGCATAAATGTGTGAGATGGCCGAATGTATTGGTGTGATATTGGATTGAGTTTTAATTGTTGAAAGTACTGTGTAATAAGTATGCTCGGTTAATTTGTGAAAGTGATAAGTATTACATAGGTTATTTGGGATGCTAATGTTGAGAAATGTGCATTGAATGATTCATTATGATGTTAATTCGGGCCTTGAGCCTAGCAGGCCTTGTGCCGGTGACTTAATTCGGGCTTTGAGCCTAGCAGGCCTTGTGCTGGTGACTTAATTCGGGCTTTGAGCCTAGCAGGCCTTGTGCCGGTGACTTAATTCGGGCTTATAGCCTAGCAGGCTAATTGTCGGTGCTTTATATATTTCGGACCTTTGGTCTAGCAGGCTTAATGCCGGTGATACACTATAAACGAAGAAATTGAGAATGAAACGAGGTATGGCATATTAAATGATATGTGAGAAGCTCAGGTAAGAACTATCTTACTATGTTAGTAAGAAATGAAATTAGATTAAATTATTATTGTTTCAATTAAACATGATGTGATGAAATGGACAATTCAACAAGTGTTTTATATTATGAAGTTGAGCTTGTCGTTTATATGTATGAACATTACTTATAGGTGAACTAGAGTTATATACATGTAAGTTACAATGTAAATTTTGGTTATAAAATGATAGGATCGATGATGAAAGAATCGAAAGTGATTCTATATATATATATATGTAAGTCTTATCAAGTGTTAATCATGTGAGTTGATAATGTATCTGTCCATGATGTTGTAGTGACAAAGTTTATATTAAGTGTATTATTATTATTCGGATATGTACATTTTACATAATGATGTATTAAGTTCTAAACAATAAGCTTGGAGATTAACATGTTTAAGTGTATATTCAATACATTATATTTACTTGAGACTTACTAAGATAGCATCTTACTGTGTGCGCTTTGTTCTTGTCTACCTCTGTTTTATAGATTTCTTTTTGAACCAAGCTACGGACTCGAAGGATCTTTGAAGAAGTCAACCGCACTATCAACTTACTTTTGGTATTGAATAACTTACTCTTAGATTCAAAAAGGCATGTATAGGCTAGTCTAATCCCTATTGCTAATGATGTGAAATCGTGTAAATATGCTTAGCCATGCGAAAATGGCTATCTATTTTGGTTAAACTTTGTTTTTGTGTTTTGATGATATAGCTTGCTCATGCCATGAATTATCATTTGTGTTGGATGTGGTTTAGGCATTATATGAAATGGTTGAATAGTTATATGTCATGATATGTATATGTATTTCGATCTTTGATGGTCAATTTGATAGTTTAAGGTTGAATCTTAATCATGTGTATATGTGATAGATTAATAAATGGTAATGTGGCTATTTTTTTAATTCGGTTAATTATTGTGAAGACTTGCTATGCTTAGGTATGCATTCAATTATAAAGTGGTTATATTGGGTTAATCTCTTGAAAATGTTATAAGATTATTTATTTATGAAAATGTTAGGCATTCGAATTTCAAGAAGTTGTTATGAATAAAATTTTGAGTTATATGCTTGAGAAGTATGTATCTAGGTATGTATCAACTTTGGTTGTTTTAAATAGGATAAAGTATATTGAATAAAATGTGTATGTGTATTCGGCCAAACCTAGGTGACATTTGCAAATGTGGTTAAAATGTTTAAAATAGTTTAGGCATAGTCGAATATGAAAAAGAGTGCATAATTGAGATGTATGCATTTATATATATATATATATATATATATTTATATATGTATTTGGCTTGTTAAATTGCTTGTTTTAATTGAGTGCATGAAACCGCTAAACTCGGTTTGTGCTAGGTAATGTGCAGGAAATGCTATAAATGAAACCATGCATATTTGGCCAATTAAGTGGGTGTACAAGTGATGTGTAATTGGGTTGCATGCATTAGTTTATTTGTAACTAAGTCTTTATGCTATAAGAAGTTTAGACATTTATGAATTTTCATGAGATCTGCTTGGTTATGTGATATTGACGTAATATACACTGTATGATGACTTATGTTCATCGATGATTCTTTTGTGTATGAATTGGATCTAGTATATAGTATGTGTTACACATGTGTATATTATTTGTTTATAAGATATTATTTAATAAAGATGATCTTCCATGATTCAATTGATTTAACTAAAGTTTTAGTTTGCATGGTAATACCCTAAATCCCTAATCCAGCGACGGACTCGGGTTAAGGGGTGTTACATCCGCCATCCTCCAAAACAAGTTACCAACCAAATTAAAAGATCGAGGAAGTTTTACTATTCCTTGTTTAATTGGTAACTTAAATATTAAGAAAGCATTAGCTGATCTAGGCGCCAGTATTAATTTAATGCCTTATAAAATGTTTAAACAACTAGATCTCGGGGAACCAAAACCCACTAGGATGAGTATTCAGTTAGCCGATAGATCCATTAAATATCCTAGAGGAGTTATCAAAGATGTCTTGGTGAAAATTGATAAATTTATTTTCCCTGTTGATTTTGTTGTGTTAGATATGGATGAAGACATTAATGTTCCTTTAATTTTAGGGCATCCTTTTCTAGCTACTGCTAGGGTTGTTATCAATGTAGGTGACGATAAACTTGCATTAAGGATAGGCGATGAAGAAATTATTTTTCAAATTTATGATGCCATGCGATATTCTAAAGAGCAAGATGATTCCTGCTATTTTGTTGATACTACTGATCATATCGTTCAAAATTCATTACAGGAAATCATACATGACGACATGATGGAACTGTGCCTGACTCAAGAAGAGGGGGGAGAAGATGAAGGCGATGAGATGAATTTGAATACATCGTCATTCAGACAAACGAAAGAAGAAAGCATTGAACACAATGACGAAATAAAACAAAAATCCTCCATTGATGAGCCACCCAATCTGGAATTGGAACAGTTGCCAAAACACCTAGAATATGCATTCCTCAGGGCAATTCTATGCTACCGGTAATTATTTCTTCAGAACTAGAACCCAAGGAAAAAGAGGAGTTGATAAAGGTACTAAGAGAACATAAAAAAGCCATAGCTTGGAAAATCTCTGACATCAAGTGTATAAGCCCATCGTTCTGCACCCACAAAATTCTAATGGAAGAAGAATACAAGCCGTGTGTGCAGCCCCAGAGACGGCTAAACCCCAACATGAAAGAAGTGGTCAAAGTCGAGGTAATTAAACTTCTAGATGCAGGAATAATTTATCCTATTTCTGACAATACATGGGTAAGCCCTGTGCAAGTAGTTCCAAAGAAGGGAGGTATGACTGTGGTGCCCAATGAAAGGAATGAGTTAATCCCTACAAGAACAGTTACAGGTTGGAGAGTCTGTATAGACTATAGGAAGTTGAATGATGCCACCAGAAAAGATCACTTCCCTCTGCCCTTCATAGATCAAATGTTAGAAAGACTATCAGGGCATATGTACTACTGCTTCTTGGACGGACTTTCCGGCTACTTCCAAATCCCATTAGCTCCAGAAGATCAAGAGAAGACAACATTTACATGCCCATACGGTACGTTTGCTTATCGTAGAATGCCTTTTGGATTATGTAATGCTCCTGCTACTTTTCAGCATTGCATGTTGGCAATCTTTGACGAACTTGTGGAAGACATTATGGAGGTATTTATGGATGACTTCTCGGTATTTGGTAATTCTTTCCATCTTTGCCTTAAAAATCTAAAACTAATTTTAATGAGATGTGAGGAAACAAACCTTGTTTTGAATTGGGAAAAATGTCACTTTATGGTTAGAGAAGGGATTGTGTTAGGACATAAGATTTCTAGTAAAGGGATTGAGGTAGAAAAAGCAAAGGTTGAAACCATAGAAAAATTACCTCCCCCTAGCTCAGTTAAGGCTATTAGAAGCTTTTTAGGACATGCAGGGTTTTATAAAAGATTTATTAAAGATTTTTCTAAAATAGCTAAGCCTTTAACAAAATTACTAGAAAAAGATGTCCCTTTCAATTTCAATCAGGAATGTTTAGACGCATTTAATGTTCTTAAGGACAAACTAATAAATGCTCCAATTATAATTGCACCTGATTGGAATTTACCCTTTGAACTAATGTGTGATGCAAGTATTTTGCAATAGGTGCAGTTTTGGGACAACGAAGAGACAAGCATTTTCAGCCAATTTACTACGCTAGCAGAACATTAACACCCGCACAAGAAAACTACACCACCACGGAGAAAAAATTGCTAGCTATAGTTTTTGCTTTTAACAAGTTTAGGCAATATCTAATATTGTCTAAAGTTGTTGTTTACATTGACCATTCAGCTCTTTGTTATCTTTTAACTAAATCTGATGCAAAACCTCGACTCATACGATGGATTTTACTTTTACAGGAATTTGACTTGGAGATACAAGATAAGAAGGGAGCTGAGAATCTTGCAGCGGATCACCTCTCTAGACTTGAAAATCCACATACCAAAGAGCTCAACGAAAGTGAAATAAACGACTTATTTCCCGAAGAACAACTCTTTTCTATAACACATTCTGAGGTACCATGGTTTGCAAATATTGCGAATTATTTAGCCACTAACATCCTGCCAAAAAGACTAACACGTCACCAAAAGAAGCGATTCTTTGCTGATGCGAAAAACTATTTTTGGGAAGATCTCTTTCTTTTCCGCATATGTGCAGATCAGGTAATTCGAAGATGCGCTACAAAGGTAGAAGCAAGCAAAATCCTGGAACATTGCCATTCAGGACCTTCAGGAGGACACTACAGTGGCATTAAGACAACACACAAAATACTCGAATCAGGTTTTTATTGGCCCACTCTATTTAAAGATGCCAACAGGTATGTTACCTCGTGTGATAAATGCCAAAGAATAGGTAATATTTCTAAACGTGATGAAATGCCTCAAACATATATGTTGTCATGTGAAATATTTGATGTATGGGGTATTGATTTTATGGGACCGTTCCCTAGTTCATTTGGAAACAAATACATCCTAGTGGCAGTTGATTACATGTCAAAATGGGTAGAAGCGGAAGCTTTACCTACCAATGATGCTAGGGTAGTAGTTAAATTTCTAAAGAAATTGTTTTCTCGATTTGGGACACCTAGATCCATCATTAGTGATAGGGGTACTCATTTCTGTAATACTCAATTTGAAAAAGTTCTAAAGAAATATGGAGTATATCACAGGACAGCTACCCCATATCACCCTCAAACCAGTGGGCAAGTTGAAGTAGCAAACCGAGAACTTAAGCGCATCCTAGAAAAGACGCTTGAATCGAATAGAAAAGATTGGGTATTAAAAGTAGATGATGCTTTATGGGCCTATAGAACAGCATTTAAAACACCTCTAGGGACATCCCCATACAAACTGGTATACTGGAAAAGCTGTCATCTACCATTCGAGTTAGAACACAAAGCTTTTTGGGAAATAAAGTTTTTGAATTTTGATCTTAAAGCTGCAGGAAAGAAAAGAATGATGCAGATGAACGAGCTAGACGAATGGAGAACTGAAGCCTACGAGAATTTAAAATTATACAAGGAGGCAACGAAACGACTCCATGATGCTCGTCTTAAGAAATCAAAACAATTCGAAGTAGGGGACTTGATTCTGCTATACAACTCAAGGCTTAAACTATTCCCGAGAAAGCTGAAATCAAGATGGTCAGACCCATTCATGATCAAAAAAATTTTCCCATCTGGCACAATTGAGTTAACTCATCCCACTAAGGGCACAATCAAGGTAAATGGTCACCGACTAAAAATCTATAATGGTGCAGATTTTAGGGATATGAGAGAGGAGCTTCAACACCGTGAACCTTCTTTTAGAAATGAAAACAGGGAAAGTCTAGCTTAAGACTATAAACGAGCGCTTCTCGGGAGGCAACCCGAGCACTAATCCACTAACATTTTAATTTTAAGCATCTGACTCCATACTAATGAAACCAATGAAGTGCAGGTTAGGGACACACGGCACTACACACGGGCGTGCCTGTGGCCGTGTGAAAACTAGGGGACGATCCATGGGCGTGCCAGTAGCCGTGCACGAACAGAGAAAAATTTCTTCCCCCAACACGGGTGGCGATAATATACCACGCCCATGCCAGCCTCCCATGCAAGGTTACTGACTTGTTAAAGCACAGGCTGAACACGGCCATGCCCAACGACCGTGTGCAGATACTGACTTGCCAACCACGGTCTGGACACGCCCGTACCTAATGACCGTATGGAGATACTGACTTGCCACACACGGGATACACACGCCCGTGTCACCTCACCGTGCCCACATACTGACTTGTTGAACACGGGGAAAACACGCCCATGCTACGTGACTGTGTGAACATGAACACAGGCGTGCCCATTGACCCACGGACGTGCCAATAACCCTGAAAGCGCCCAAATTTTAAAATCACAAAAAGCACGAGCTATTTAAAAATCCACAAGGGCGTGGAAACTACCCGTGCCCCCACTCCTATTTAAACAAATTTAACCGCTCACCCCCTCACATCAACCCTAATCAGATTTCTCAGCCCCCTTCCTCCCAAATCCAGCCACACCCACATCCTCAAACCCTTCCCCAAAACTCCTCCCCTTACCCTTCTCTCCAAAAACCTTACAAAAAACCGCCCACACGCCCTTGCCACCGCCGTGTTGCAGCATACCACACCCTCTCCACAATTGTGCACCTGCAGAAATCGCCACGGCACCACCGTGCTCTGCCCGTGCTCGATCGATTTACACCATCACAACCCCTGGTCCCCTTCATTACTTCAATTTCTTGAGTTAAAGCTTGATAAATTTTATGTCACTTTATTTTTATTCTTATTTTTATTTAGTTTTAGTATTAAGCATGATTTATATTTAGGAACTTGTCTCAAAAATTCATTGCCCATGAATACTTATAGTAAAAATTGTGATGGATTGGTTGCTATTTATCGATTGCTAGATTTCATGTTGATATTTAGGAATAAATTCTTAGAACTAATAAGATTGATACATTTCTTTGTTTGAAATAATCTCAGCTGTCAAATAATTTCTGATGATTAACATGCTTAAGATTCTAACTCTTCAAATTTTACTTGATTTAGTGTGGAATATGCTGGCTATATTATTGTTGAGGTTTGATCAAAAGAACTTGCTTTATATTACTGATTTTAGGTACAATGTCATCTTCTCGAGGAAAAAGATCAACAGCCCCGAGCTTGAAAAAGCAAAAAGGACCCGACTCTTCTTCAACCAGTGATTACTCCGAAATACGACACCACTTCCTCCACTTCTCTCAAGAAGCCCAGGAAAAACGATACCAAGCATTCTCAAAAAGACCTCTTGGCACCGGTAGGTGCATTGACTGGAATGCAGTGGAACAAGTTGGGCTGACAGACGATATTCGAGCACTCATCTCGACTGACCCATGGGAGTAATTTTTCCTTATCGTCAAGCCCACGTATTTGGAATTCACACTTGAGTTCTGCACCACTTTCACATTACAGACTGTGATGGCCCAATATGGCGACCCGGGTACAATCCAATTCCGTTTAGGAGGCATAGTATATCGACTAAGCGTACAGCAATTCGGCACAGCACTCGGACTCTATACGGAGGAATTCATAGCAGAAAATCCACTCTCCGAGTTAAACCGTCAACTCCATTGCACTCCCCTTAACTGCTGGCGCAGCCTAGCACCCACCACTAATATCTACGACCCCAGTCGCTCGAAGGCGACAGCCCTTGGCCCACCCCTACGGTATATTCACGCAATTCTCGCTCACACCATCACAGGTTGATGTGAAAGCACCGGTGTGGTCAACAAGCACGATGTTTACTACCTATCATGCATGTCAGAAGGGCACGTTTTCAACCTGACATACTTCATTACCTGTGCAATTCAACATCAGACAGAGCTGCATAGGAAGGGAATTTTATCAATGGGGCCGTATATCACAAGGCTGGCTCGATACTTTGGCCTCCTCCACACTGAGGCTCAGATTTCCTCACTTACACTGATTGGCCATATGGTACCGCAGGGCATCCAAACGATGCTACATATGAGGATGATTAAACATCGTCGAGGGACCGACCCTCCTCAATACAGACTAATGACTTCCACAGCTGAAGGGGAGACAGAGGACATTACTGATGATGTCCCACCACCAGCACAGGAGGAACTAGACCTGAGCCAGCGACCACCCCATACAACAGTCTCATTGTCGGATATCTCTACACGCCTCACCCCAATTCGAGCAGTATTGTACCCAGCAGCTCACTGACACTACTCGACGTTTTGACGGGCTTGAGGCTACACTCCAACAGATATGCCATCACTTCCATATCTCATCACCGACACCACCACAGGACCCGGCCAATGATAAGGACCTCTGAGTCCTCTTAATTTGTTATATATAATATTCTTTTCTTTATTTTAAGTTTTTATTTTTAGTTTTTGTAATTTGAACTTTTATATATATTGAAAACTTTTATCATTGGCTGTCTAACCATTCGAGTATCCCTAACACATATTTATTACGCCACCAAGATTTTTCACTAGTGACTTTGCAGAATAAATTACACACTCCATATACACATACACATAACTAGGAGAAATTCAATAAGTCACTTGACAACACGACTTTCCACATCCTCCAAGGAAATCATCCATAATTCAGGAAGTGGCATTCTCTCCCTCTCTTTTGATTATCTACTAATTATCATTATTTATCTTTGTACATTGGGGGCAATGTACATCATAAGTGTAGGGGGATGAAAGTGCCTAACTTTCTTCATTATTCTCAAATCCCTGAATTTAGCCTTGTTTTTAAGAAAATTTTCATATTACTAATTAGGATGAAATTTCTGATGGTCTATGATTTTTATTGATATGTTTTGGATTAAGTCATAGTTAATTATGCATTGATGATTAAATTTGAAGAATATTAGAGAATCAAGCATGATAAGTCTATTTTTCAAAATAAAATTTTTGCTAGGTTGTTAACCTAAATTTGAATATTGCTTTGAAATTTGAAATTTACAAGGTTGATGTCAAATCACCCTTAATTTTTGTGAGATTTTGAGCCTTATAGAGCATATATTCTTTTTCATGCTCACTTTATTGATTATGAGTGTGTCAACTTTGAACTGTTATTCTAGAACTTACCTCGATTATACATGTTGAGACCACACCTATGATTTGATATACTGAGATGATAAAAGCACCTAGGACTTAACCCACTCACTCCACTAAATAGCCTACCTTAACAACTAACCCCTAGTAAACCCCGTTAATCCTAACAACCCTTTTTATTGACTCACCAGCTAATATTAACCCAAAACCCCTTTGTATTTGTTATCACCATTCCTTTTGACTACCCTTATATCGAGATTTGATTTGATGTGTTGTCTAGCTGTTATTTTTAAGTAATAGATTCATTCATTATTATGTAATATTATTAGTTTGTTCTTAAAAAAATAGCAAAAATCGAAGTATTTTCATTATTAATTCTATAATTAAATGAGCTTACATGTTCAAATTCCACATCTTGAGGAAAAAGCTCGTATTATTAGTTTTCAATTGATGTAATCATTTAGGATTAGTTCAATTTTTGTTAGTTAGGCAATTCGTCAAGTCAGTCACGATTCTAACCTTCTAACTTAGCCTTTATCCACACCTTTAACCCTAGCCCCGTTACAACCCTGTTAAAGACCTTTTCATTTGTGTATCATCTCATATTACAGTGGTGGAGATTTGATTTTCAGGAAAGCCTATAGGATTAACTTTTCAAGTTCGACTTCTGAGAGCTTAATTTTGAACCTTAAACACCTCGAGTGATTTGAGTGAATCTTTAGTGAGGATTTCAATCCTTGTTGATTTTGAATTAAAGGTAATTATTTAGATAAGGGGAGACACCTACGTTTTTGTGCTACAAATGTATGACTTTGATTGTTTGAATTTTTAGGACTCTTCGAGTTAAATAATCCATTATAAATTATCTATGAATTATGATGAGACATTGTTGATAGGAATTATGAATCATGGAAAGTTTGTCTTAATTGTAAGTTGAGAATTTTTCTTGAGGACAAGCAAAAGCTTAAGTGTGGGGTTATTTAGGGTTTAGGGTTTAGGGTTTAGGGTTTAGGGTTTAGGGTTTAGGGATTAGGGTTTTAAGGTTTATGGTTTAGGGTTTAGGGTTAGGGTTTAGGGTTTAGGGTTTAGGGTTTAGGGTTTAGGGTTTAGGGTTTAGGGTTTAGGGCCAGGAAAGCACCCGAGGATGAAAAGAACATAAAATGGGCCCAAAACGGAGTAAATGGGCCATATCACGAAATCGACACGGCCTGGCCCAAAGACCACACGGCCGTGCCTTGTCAAGCATCTAAAATATGGCCTTACCCCTGAGTCACACGGCCGTGCCTCATTAAAGATGTCCGAACACAGCTTGAATACTAGTCACACAGGCGTGTGACCTGGCCGTGTCCCTGTCGTGGCAAAGAGCAGTTTCATTCTGATTTGGATACTTTGGGGCGAAAAAACACATTCCAAAAGCCTATATAAACCCCCTAAGTGCCACCTTTGAGGGGACGGTGAAGCTAGGCCAAGGAGCCAAGCCGAAAAGGTCAGAATTGTGGGAATCACTCGAAGGTAACCAGTTGATCCATCCCAAGAAGCCAGAATTCTACTCAAGACGGCGGATTTCTCTTTCAATTCCTTCAAGGAGTTTTAGGGATTTCTTATGTTTTGTTTTATCTTTTCTCTTGAGATGTTTTCTTTATTTATTATGAACTAAATCCTTCATATACCTGAAGGGGATAAAACCAAGATGAATCTTGTTATTGTTTTCTGAATTATATGATAAATACTTAGTTTGTTCTTAATTATGTGTGCTTAATCCAAATTTGATGTGCTTAGGTCGAGGAGGAATAGACCCTGCCTAAGATTAGATCTAGCATAATTAAGCGGAGTTGATCGCACGCCTAGAGATAGGGTGACGAGATTTTGCTGGATTAGGGTGAAACCTAATATGGGAATCCATAGATTGATTTACTGCTATTATAGGGGGTTATTATTTGAGAAAGAGATATTTGTTAATTAACCTAGAGTTAGACGTTATACGCCTCGAGAGAGGGTTTAGTATATGTTAGGGAGTCCTACGGATCAAACTAAGTGAATAAATCGTATGGTTCAGTGGTAGATAACAAGTGAAGTATAGGTGGATTCTTCCTGAGGGTATCGTCGTGATCAACTGAGTTTTCCTTCAAGTAATTTCTCAATTCATTCTTTTTGTCTTCGCGTCTTTAGCTTGGTAGTCGTTAATTTAGATTAAAGAAACTTCATTTTATTTTAGGCTAAATAATAAAAAGAAAGTTAGTATTAGTAATTTTAGTTCCTTTGGGTTCGACAATCCGATCTTGCCTAAGTTATACTACTGTTCGATAGGTACACTTGCCTTTAATCGTTGTCAGAGTTAGTTTCCAAGTTCGATCATTCACTTTATAAATTTTAAAACTATGATTTTAGCGATCAACAAGCTCAAAGATTAATGATCACATCTCAATACTATAATTTCATATACAAGAACAACTTACCTCTTTGTACTAAGTTACTCAATTATCATGCATTATTTACCTATTCACCACTTCTCGAATATCGCCATTCATTGGTTTTTGTCTTTGTAAGATCCGTAAATCCGCACACACAATGAAATTCATGTAACGTATCGCACACTTAGTGTCGTTACTTGAGGAAGAGCACACATAGTGCCATTTAATACTAATGTATCGCACACTTAGTGCCATTACTTATTTTTCCGCACACATAGTGCCATTTACTAGTAATGCATCGCAAACTTAGTGCCATTACTTATTTTTTCGCACACAGTGCCATTCGACCGATTTCGCACACACAGTGCTCGGTATTTAAGCTCGCACACATAGTGCCCCTTAACTGAACTTTTTCTTCATTCATATAAACACATGAGATTTCATTTTCACTCATATCTATCTACAAATATATGCACATGTTAAAACAGGTCGTTCATCCTTCTCACTACTATCACATTTGGCTATCTTCAATATACATCTATATACATATTCACCTATTCGAATATAATCACCTTTCCTATCATTTTCACACTTAAATTTTCTCTTAGCACATATATAATCATCCAACTCATATGATTCAGACTTATATCTATATATAAATAATACCAACTTTACAATCGGCCAATACATATTAAATTCAAAATCACATTCGGCAATTGGAAATAAACATACTCATTATTGTTTTTACATATGCACTTTTATATAGACTAAAATTTAATTCTATCCAATTGCTTAAAAACTTACCTCGGAATTTGTCGGATTAAGCTTTCCAGCTACTCGTTTAACTTTGTTTTTCCCCGATCCGATCCCGGTTCTTTTCTTTCTTGATCTAAATAGTTTCAAAAATGAGCTCATTCAAATAGAATTTCATCCATTTTATCCCAAAACACATAGTTAAACAATTTACCAATTTATCCCTAACCTTTTGCACTTTTACAATTTAATCAAATTTTTACAAAACACAAAATATGCTAAATTTACATATTTTAAGCTAGGGCCGAATGTTCACCAAGCTTATACAAGTCCCCATATTTCATAAATTCTACAATCTAGCCCCTCAATTTACTATTTTTGAAATTTAGTCCTAAATACTCAATTTAATCAAAATTTCCAACACAAAATTTAATAATCTAACACATATATTTTATTTAAAATCATCAACCATCACAAAACATAAGCATTCATCAATTTTTGAATATTAAACATGCATCAAAAATAGAAATTCTAACATGGGTCGGATAGTATTCGAAGCAACGATCTCAAAAACGTAAAAATTATCAAAAACCGAACTCAATTACTAACCTTAATTTAACATGCAAGTGCCGAATGTTTTGAGAGCTTAAAATTCCTTCTTTTCTCTTTTGTTTCTGTTGAAGAAAGATGAACATGCATGTGTTCTCTTTCTTTTTATGTTTTATTTATTGTATGATTATAATATTATTATAATATATTATAACATAACATATAATTTAAACATATAATTTCATTATGAAAATTGCATGTTGTCGTCCACTATCCCATTAAAAATGGAAAATTTTCAACATAAGTCCTCCCTTATATAAAGACACATTAATTTAACCACTCAATCAAGCAATAAGGCTACTTTTACCACTTATGCGATTTAGTCCTTTTCTTTAAATTGAACACACAAACGGACAAATTAACCCACGATATTTTAACACATGCTCAAACATATATCATAGATATCAAATATAATATAAAAATATTTTTCTAACTCAGATTCGTGGTCCTGAAACCATCGTTCCGATTAGGGCCAAAATCAGGCTGTTACAACTCTCCCCCCTTAAGGGATTTTCGTCCCCGAAAATCTTACCGATGAATAAATGTGGGTAGCATTCTTTCATTGAATCTTTGAGTTCCCAGGTTGCTTCCTCAACCCATGTTTATGCCACAAAACTTTAACCAACGAGATTTTCTTATTTCGTAACTCTTTCACTTCACGAGCTAAGATGCGAATCGGTTCTTCCTCATATGTCAAATCAGGCTGAATTTCAACCTCTGACGGGCTAATCACGAAGCATCGATACATGAAAAAAATTGTGAATTTTATCTAGCTTAGATGGTAACATAAGTCTATACGCAACCGGCCCGATACGTTCAGTAACCTCGTACGGCCCAATAAATCTCGGACTCAGCTTTCCTTTACGACCAAATCTCAGTATCTTTTTCCAGGGCGAGACTTTTAAAAATACTCGGTCACCCACCTGAAACTCTATATCTTTACGTTTCAAGTCCACATATGATTTCTGACGATCCGACGTGGCTTTCAAACTTTCTCAGATCACTTTTACTTTTTGTTCAGTCTCCCTGATTAAATCAACCCCGTGTATCTTGCTTTCACTCAGCTCAGTCCAATATAAAGGTGTACAACATTTACGACCGTACAATGCTTCGTAAGGTGCCATTTTAATACTCGATTGAAAGCTGTTATTGTACGCAAATTCAATCAAAGGCAAGTATCGTTCCCACGTACCCTCAAACTCAAGAACGCAACATCTCAACATGTCCTAGAGTATTTGAATAACACGTTCGGATTGTCCATCCAACTGAGGGTGAAAAGCAGTACTGAAGTGCAATTTAGTACCTAATGCATCTTGCAGTTTCTTCCAAAACCGCGATGTAAACCTCGGATCTCTATCCAAAACAATGGAAATAGGTACTCCGTACAATCGTACGATCTGAGATATGTACAACTCAGCTAACTTATCAAGTGAGAAATCCGTACGTACCGGAATAAAATGGGTCGATTTTGTCAATCTATCAACAATAACCTAGATTGAATCTTTCTTGCTTGATGTCAACGTTAACCCAGATACGAAATCCATCGTGACTCGATCCCATTTCCACTCAGGTATCATAATCGGTTGAAGTATCCCGATGGTACTTTATGCTCGGCTTTCACTTGTTGACATATTAAACACTTCAATACATAGCCTGAAATATCTCGTTTCATACCTTGCCACCAGTAATGCTGTTTCAGGTTGTTATACATCTTCGTACTACCCGAATGAATCGATAATTTACTATTATGAGCTTCATAACAAATCATTCGAATCAACTCAGGATTCTTAGGCACACATATCCGATTCTTAAACTGTAGACACCCCTCAGCATCTAACTGAAAATCTGAATCAGCACTCGAGCCACATTGATTCCTTTTTGCTATTAAGCCATTATCAACCTCTTAAGCTTCGCGGATCTATTGTACGAACAGTGGTCTCGCTTTCAATTCTGCAATAATCACACCATCATCAGTCATAGCTATATCCGCATTCATTGCACGTAAAGTAAATAGTGATTTTCGGCTAAGTGTATCAGCAACCACATTAGCCTTTCTCGGGTGATAATCAATCACAAGCTCATAGTCCTTTAACAATTCCAACCATCGTCGCTATCTCAAATTCAGATCTTTCTAAGTCATTAAATACTTTAGACTCTTGTGATCTGAATAGACAAGGCATTATTCACCGAATAGGTAATGGCGCCATATTTTCAAAGCAAAAATTATAGCAGCCAACTCGAGATCGTGAGTTGGATAGTTCTTTTCGTGCGGCTTTAACTGTCTCGAGGCGTAGGCTACAACTTTACCCTCCTGCATCAAAACACAGCCTAAACCATTTAAAGATGCATCGCTAAAGATAACGAACTCTTTACCCGACTCAGGCTGAATAAGCACTGGAGCTTCCGTTAGCAAAGTTTTTAGCTGATCAAAACTCTTCTGACATCTTTCTGACCACTCAAATTTAACGTCTTTTTGTAATAGCTTTGTCATCGGGGCTACAATCATAGAAAACCCTTTCACGAAGTGTCTATAGTACCCGGCAAGCCCCAGAAAACTCCGAACTTCAGAAACATTCCGCGAAGGTTTCCAATCAAGTATAGCCGAAACTTAACTAGGGTCAACATGAATGCTCGATGCTGAAAAAACATGCCCTAGGAAGCTAACTTCATTCAACCAAAACTCACATTTGCTAAATTTGGCGTACAACTGCTTATCACGCAAAATCTGTAACACAAGTCTCAAATGCTCAGCATGTTATGTTTAGTCACGCGAATAGATCAAAATGTCATCTATGAATACAACCACAAACCGATCTAAATACGGTTTGAAAACCCAATTCATCAGATCCATGAAAACAGCAGGGGCATTAGTGAGTCCAAATGGCATCACTAAAAACTAGTAATGGCCATATCTCATCCGAAAAGCAGTCTTAGGCACATCCAAATCTCTAACTCACAACTGATAATATCCTGATCTAAGATCGATCTTCGAGAATACCAAAGCTCCCTTTAGCTAATCAAACAAAACATCAATACGAGGCAATGGATATTTATTCTTTACAGTCACTTTATTGAGTTGTCGGTAGTCGATAGACATTCTCAAAGTTCCATCCTTCTTTTTCACAAATAGGACTGGCGCACCCCAGGTAGAGAAACTCGGTCAAGCAAAACCTCTATTTGTCAATTCTTGCAACTGAGCTTTCAACTCTTTTAATTCGGTCGGTGCCATTCTATATGGAGCTATCGAAATCGAAGTCGTCCCTGGCACTAGCTCAATACCAAACTCTACCTCCCGAACAGGTGGCAATCTCGGCAATTCCTCTGGGAATACATCTGGATACTCACAAACAACCGGTACAAATTCAATCTTCTTTTCGGTTACTTTACTGTCAATCACATATGCAAGATAAGCTTCGAAACCCTTTCTCAAATACTGTTGAGCCAACATCGAAGATATCACAGCTGGTAGCCCATTCAAATCCGCAGATTCAATTCAAATTATCTTATTATTCTAACACCTCAAATCAATAGTCTTTCGTCTGCAATTGACTACTGCATCGTGTATGGTTAACCAATCCATACCGAGGATAATATCGAACTCATCAAATGGTAGCAACATCAGATCGGCCGGGAAACATGAGTCTCGAATTATTAAAGGACAATTCTTGCACATTCTATCAACTAGCACACACCGACCCAGGGGATTTGAAACCTGAATCACAAACTCAGTAGACTCAACAGGTAGAGTCTTACTGGATACTAATGTTTCACACACATACGAATGATTTGAACTAGGGTCAATCAGAGCAATTACACTAGTATCAAAGAGAGTGAATATACCGGTGATATCATTTGGGGATGAAGCCTCCTCTCTGGCACGAATGGCATAAGCTCTAGCTGGCGCACGGGCCTCTGACCGAATAGCAGCATCTGAAGTCCCTCTCTGAGTGCCGCTCCTACCTCCCACATTACGAGATGGTCTACCTCTAGCTGCAGTGCTGCTCGGTCTTGTACTCTGAGCAATATCCTTTTAAGCTGTCTTCGGGCAATCCCGAACAAAATGATCCTGCGAACCACACCTGTAGCAAGTGCGATTATTAGATTTGCCCCAACATTCACCAAAATGTCGTCTACCGTACTGTTGAAACTCGGGCTTATTCTGTCGGGTATTACCAACACTAGATATTAATGTAGCCCGTGAACTCACTGGTGGTCATTCTCATATAGAGATCCCTGTGTTAGCTTTGGATCGGCTACTATCATTCTTGAACTTCTTTGTTGACGATTGAGAAAATTTACCTGCCGATCTATTTCAAAAATCTCTTTCTTCAAACTCAACTTTTCGTTTTTCTTTCCCCAGCTCTTTGGCTTTACAAGCTCGCTCAACAAGTACTATGAACTCATTTTTTTCAAGTATGCCAACCAGTAGTTTTATATCTTCATTTAGCCCTTCTTCAAATCTTCGGCACATAGCAGCCTCAGATGAAACACACTCACGAGCATAGCGGCTAAGTCTCACAAACTTGCGCTCGTACTCAGATACGGTCATACGACCCTGTTTAAGCTTGAGAAATTCCTTGCGTTTCGAATCTATGAATCGTTGGCTGATGTATTTCTTACGAAATTCTGTCTGAAAGAAGTCCCAGGTAACTCGTTCCTTTGGAACAACCGATACAAGAGTATTCCACCAATAATAGGCAGAATCCCGTAATAAAGATGTGGTGCACTTTAGGCACTCATCAGGTGTGTACGATAGCTCATCAAAGACACGAATGGTATTATCGAGCCAAAATTCAGCTCGCTCAGCATCATCATCACCTTTTGCTCTAAACTCTTGAGCCCCGTGTTTTCTAATTTGGTCAACCGGAGGCCTGCTTGTTCTCTCAAGATTAACGATCGAGGGTACCACCGGTACTACAGGGGGAGTGTTTGGATTCAGGGGTTGTTGAACAGCTGGATTAGCTCGAATATACTGACTAAACCCATCGTTGATCATGCTATAGAAGGCTTGTTTAGCCCCCTCATCAGGATTACTCGCAACAGTCCCTTGCGCGGGAGTAGGTGCCACGCTCTCGACATCGTCAGCTATAGCTCGCTGGGGATCTGGATCCATTTACTATACGAAAGAAAGAAACACAATTTCACTGTTAGAAGTCATCACACTATCACATTATAAACTATGGCCTGTATGGTTAGACCCACACGAGCTACGTTAGTCTGAGAACCGACTAAACCGTAGCTCTGATACCAATAAAATGTAACACCCCTAACCCGTATCCGTCGCCAGATTAGGGTTATGAGGCATTACTCGACTAAACCAAAATCAGCACACTCATATAAATCATAATATTACTTGTAAGGCATATATGATCCCTACTTTCAACTTTAAACGTATACTTAACAATTATTAAACATTAGCAAACAAAAATCAATTTAACAAAACAATCTATCATTCAATTTGTTATATCCGAATGTACCATGAATAAAAAAATACACATTCATTGTATACTTAAACATTTACAAAAGAATCACGATTCTATATTGTCAATTACGCATAAAAATAGTTTTTACCAAATAGTACAATTTATTATTCATTGGTTAATAAATTATAATGGCTGAATATACACCATATCTATATTCATTTCACCAACAAAGTACCAAACATCTTGAACTAAATAAATTCATGCCAAAATATTCAAAACCAAACATTTTATATATAGCCTAAAAACGTATAATGTCAAATCTCAATAAAAAATTCACACATATTATATTCGAATATTACATGAAAACCAATAAGATATATCTACCTAAAATTAAGTCAATACCATTGCTGTACCTTTACATCAAATATACCACAATTTGATCATTATTAAATCATATCCAATAGGCACGTAGATAAAGCATACATAGACATCTTATAACTTAACATGTATGTGTATGTATATAAATAAACTTAAGTTCACCTTCCAATCAAATATACTATATGTCTCACTCAAAACCATATTTATGCACACGATTTTCGCATCTATAACATACCAAGGAATGAATTTACAAGTCAAACATATAACAACACCGAATATCCCCAAACATTAATACCTTGATCAAACATTTCCAACTCAAATCCAATACACCATATACTTTATTCAAACCAACCTTAAATACCTTAATATCATATATAACATAATATGAAAGAACTTCCAAGATAAATTTATAATATGTCCGTACATACACAAATAATAACACCGTAATCAAACATAACTAACCACACTTAAGCATAAAAGTATAGCCATTTTTGCATGGCATTTATACAAATACACACTATTCAAAAATAAACCAAAAGAGACATAGTCTATACATGCCACAAGTTTCAAAAGAGTTATAACTTATAAGATACCAAAGTTTAGTGATAGTACGATTGACTTCGACGAAGATCCCCGAGCGCGAACTAGCTTTCAAAATCTATAAAATAGTCAAATAAACATATACAGTAAGCTATCATAGCTTATTAAGTTTTAAGCATTGGTAAAATTTACAATTAATTATTATACAAATTAAATCAATCTAACTTGAATAGCAACGAACTCGTAAACGCATTACATAGAGCATGTTACCAATCAACAATTACCAAATTCAATAGGTCTCAAAACCGAATACTAACATACCATTTAACCATTCGAACAAGCTCAAAGATCACATCTCAATACTATAATTTCATATACAAGAACAACTTACCTCTTTGTACTAAGTTACTCAATTATCATGCATCATTTACCTATTTACCACTTCTCGGATATCTCAATTCATTGGAAATTGTCTTTGTAAGATCTGTAAATCTGCACACATAGTGCAATTCATGTAACATATCGCACACTTAGTGTCGTTACTTGAGGAAGAGCACACATAGTGCCATTTAATAGTAATGTATCGCACACTTAGTGCCATTACTTATGTTTCCGCACACATAGTGCCATTTACTAGTAATGTATCACACACTTAGTGCCATTACTTATTTTTCCACACACATAGTGCCACTCGACCGATTTCGCACACACAGTGCTCGGTATTTAAGCTTGCACACATAGTGCCCCTTAACTGAACTTTTTCTTCATTCATATAAACACATGAGATTTCATTTTCACTCGTATCTATCTACAAATATATGCACATGTTAAAACAGCTCATTCATCCTTCTCACTACCAACACATTCGGCTGTCTTCAATATACATCTATATACATATTCACCTATTCGAATATAATCACCTTTCCTATCATTTTCACACTTAAATTTCTCTTAGCACATATCTAATCATCCAACTCATATGATTCAGACTTATATCTATATATAAATAATACCAACTTTACAATCGGCCAATACATATTAAATTCAAAATCACATTCGGCAATTGGAAATAAACATACTCATTTTTTTTTTTTACATATGCACTTTTATATAGACTAAAATTTAATTCTATTCAATTGCTTAAAAACTTACCTCGGAAATTGTCGGATTAAGGTTTCCGGCTATTCGTTTAACTTTGTTTTTCCCCGATCCGATCCCGGTTCTTTTCTTTCTTGATCTAAATAATTTCAAAAATGAGCTCATTCAAATAGAATTTCATTCATTTTAGCCCCAAACACATAGTTGAACAATTTCCCAATTTATCCCTAACATTTTGCGCTTTTACAATTTAATCAAATTTTTACAAAACACAAAGTATGCTAAATTTACATATTTTAAGCTAGGGCCGAATGTTCACTAAGCTTATACAAGTCCCCATATTTCATAAATTCTACAATCTAGCCCCTTAATTTACTATTTTTGAAATTTAGTCCTAGATACTCAATTTAATCAAATTTTCCAACACAAAATTTAATAATCTAACACATATATTTTATTTAAAATCATCAACCATCACAAAACATAAGCATTCATCAATTTCCGAATATTAAACATGCATCAAAAAAATTCTAACATGGCTCGGATAGTATTCGAAGCAACGATCTCAAAAACGTAAAAATTATCGAAAACTGAACTCAATTACTAACCTTAATTTAACATGCAAGTGTCGAATGTTTTGAGAGCTTAAACTTCCTTCTTTTTTCTTTTGTTTCGGTTGAAGAAAGTCGAACATGCATGTGTTCTCTTTCTTTTTATGTTTTATTTATTATATGATTATAATATTATTATAATGTATTATAACATAACATATAATTTAAACATATAATTTCATTATGAAAATTGCATGTTACCGTCCACTATCCCATTAAAAATGGAAAATTTTCAACATAAGTCCTCCCTTATATAAAGACACATTAATTTAACCACTCAATCAAGCAATAAGGCTACTTTTACCACTTATGCGATTTAGTCCTTTTCTTTAAATTGAACACACAAACGGACAAATTAACCCACGATATTTCAATACATGCTCAAACATATAGCATATATATCAAATATAATTTAAAAATATTTTTTAACTCGAATTCATGGTCTCGAAACCACCGTTCTGATTAGGGCCAAAATCGGGCTGTTACATTATCATTACGAAGAGGGGTCTCCGCCAAGGGGACCCGTTATCCCCTTATTTGTTCCTGCTTTGTATGGATGTTCTTTCACACATGTTAATCAAAGCCTAAGAGACTAATAAGATTAAGGGCATCCGTGCAAGTAAGGATGGCCCAAGAATCAACCATCTATTTTTTGTTGACAATGCTCTCTTGTTTGTTAGGAACCAACGTAGCGAGATGGAAGCTTTCACACATATTTTGGACATGTTTGAAAAGATGTCTAGTCAAAGCATTAACTTGGAAAAGTCAATGGTGTGCTTCAGTCCTAAAACACCTATTCCTCAGCGTTTGTCTTTGAGTGGTTTACTCAAAATGAAGGTGGTTGATAAGCTTGACGACTACCTTCGGCTTCCTATTCCGATTGGCAAAAAGAAATCAAGTGCCTTTCAGAATATTTTTGACCGCATTGCGAGTAGAATCAACAACTAGTCAAAACGTTTATTGTCCTATGGAGGTAAGGAAATCTTTGTCAAGTCAATTATCCAATCGATCCCTACATATGCTTTTTCAATTTTTATGGCCCCTAAGGGAGTGCTTGAGGAGATTCAATCTATGTTGAGTCGAATTTGATGGGGGAGGAGAGAAAATTAGGGGTTGGAACATGCTAGTGTGGGAGCAGATGTGCTACCCAAAGGGCATGAGGCTCCTGGAGTTCAGGGACCTTCGAATCTTTAATATGGATCTATTGGGTCGGCAAGTGTGGCGTCTCATCAACTGTAGAGACACATTGTGCTATAGGGTGTTAAGTTCAAAATACTTCCCGAACGGTGATGTTTTTCACCCTAAAAGTATGGATAAGCCATCCTATACTTGAAGAGTATTGCCAAGGCTGCTAGTGCGCTTTATGAGGGCTTTGGCTAGAACGTGGGAAAAGGCAAAAGTATTAAGATATGGAAAGACAACTGGGATGTTGAAGGTCTATCGGCCACATCCATTCAGCTTGAGAGGAGAATGGTTCACGAGGAGAAGGTTTGCGAGCTGTCTAATGAAAGTAAGGATGGCTGGAACGAGACAAGGGTGTTGAAGCTCTATGGTGAAAATTGGAGGGACCAAATTCGTAAAATCTCCACTATTCATAATGGCCCTGACGATCAATGTATTTGGTTCCATAATCCTCGTGGATTTTTTTCCTCGAAGTCAGTCTATTCTTAGTTGATTCTCAAGCAGATTGGGTACGGTCCCCATAGGATTTTCTGGATAATAATGTGGAAGTTGAAAACCCTGTCAAAAGTTCAAATTTTCTGTTGGAGGCTGGGTCATGAGATCCTCCCCACGTATGAAAAAGTGTCTAGCATTCACAGCAACTTTAATACCTTATGCCTGAGGTGCGATAAAGATAAAGAAACCATTATTCATACGATGAAGGATTGCCCTAGGGCTCGGGCGGTGCTGGAGTATGGTGGCCTAAACAACAAGTTCCTTGATGGTTACTATCATTGGTGTACTGACTAGATTGAAGACGTAGCTCAAGATTTGGACAACACGACGGTCTCTGATTTTATCACTATCCTTTGGAATATATGGAACTGCAGAAATAATCGAGTTTTTCAGGGTAATGAGAAAGATGCCAAAGTAACCTGGGAGAGACTAGCGGCTTTGAACAAAGACTTTTAGATTTTTAATTTGTTGAAGGCACCTATGCTGCTGAGAACGAGCGTTGATAAAGCTTGGAAGAAGCCAAATCAGGGGGTGCTAAAAATTAACTTTGACGTTACTATTCATGGCAAACATATGTATTTCGGTCTGGTGGTTAGGGACTCTGATGGTTTTGTGCTTGGTGGACAGGCAGGTGTTATGGATAAAGAGATGCTTGTTGAGTGGGCAGAAATGCAGGCTCTGGATGAAAGCATTATTTTTTCCCGGACTAATAATTGGAAAAAGTTGGACCTGGAGTCTGACTGTGTCAGCTTGGTAAACCGCTTCAATAAAAGGCATTTTGATTTGACAACCATGGGCCATCGCATGCAGGAAATGTATAAACAACTCAATTTTTTTCATTGTTTTAATTTTAAATGGGTTCCTAGGTGTTGTAATAAGATAGCGGATCAGCTTTGTAAGTTGGCAAAAAATTAAAATTGTACCATGGACTTTAATGTGGATTATTCGTTGGAAATCCATGATTTAGCGTTGAAAGATGCAATAAATTGACTTTGACCCTTGGGTCGTTTTCTATCAAAAAAAATATTACTTTGAGCATGAAGGAGCATCCTTGAGAGTGCCTCCATGCAGAACAAGAAAAGATAAGGGAAGGGTGGGTCCCCTTTGTCGGAGACCCCCCTCGGGAATAATAACCTCCAAAAGAATAGTGTTACACTTAACCACGTATCTCAACGATCGAACGCACTGCATAATTTTATTGACCCAAGTATCCTTGAAACCCATCTTCTTCATGACATCCTCGATAAAGTTCCACTCCACAAGGTCATAGGCCTTGCTCATATCGAGCTTTGTGACAAAACCTTTGTTAGGGCCATTTTTTGAGCTCTAGAGATAGTGTATCAACTCATGGGCGATAAGAATATTGTCATGGATCATACGACCCGAGACGAACGAGCTTTGGTTTTGACTAATACAATAAGGAAGGGCATTCTTGAGTCGATTTACAAGAACTTTGGAAATGATTTTGTAAATAACCCTACACAAACTAATAGGACGGAAGTTAGACATATCAATCGGATCCTTAATCTTAGGGATAAGGATTAACATCGTATCTTTAAGGCATGAGATGTCCTTATTTCCATTCAAAACATCCAGACAAAACAATATAACCTCTTTACCCACAATCTTCCAATTTTTCTTGAAAAGACTACCCGAAAGACCATCAACCCAAGGGCTTTGTGGGTCCATCTGATTGAAAGCTTCAAGAATTTCACCCTCCATGAAGTCCTTAGCAAGGCTGTCATTAATATCTTGGGTAGCACAATGTTGGATGTAACTCATATTCAGCTCACCATGACATCAGGCATTAGATCTAAAGAGGCTAATAAAGTAATCCCTTACAACTTTGCAAATATCGTTGGCTTCATTCACCCAAATACCATTAGAATCCTTAAGCATGACAATTTTGTTCTTCTTTAATCTACTAGTGGCTCAAACATAAAAGTATCTCGTGTTTCTGTCCCCTTTCTGGAGCCACTTGATTCGTGACCTTGACTGCAATACTTCTCCCCTTTAGCGTAAAGGTGGCTAACCTTAAACCGAGCTTATTTTAATGATACCGCACTATACTCCCTAAGAGAGCCATCAATAATCTTGTCAATCTTATTCTCCAGCTTGCGAATTTGCTTTTTCATCTTACTGTACCTATCACGTTGCCACGGACCAAGCTTCACTCTCGCCCTATCAAGGGTACTTAGTATACTAGGGTGTGATGCCCTTAATAGAATATTGAGACAAGTGAAACCAGAAGGGTATCCTGTTGTGTATAACTTATGCCGAGCAGTGAGACCAGAAGGGTATTTGTATGCCTAGGAAGAGACCATAAGGGTGACTTAGCTGGTAATCCTTAGTGAAGATGAACTGAGAAGGTATTCATAGCTAAGGGTGATAAATAACTAAATCTAGGATAATTAATTATTTAATTAAGTAATTAGGGATTTAATGGATTATAGGGTAGAGGCTCACATTGTCAACACTAGTACTAGGAAAGTTCATTAGGTTAATTAGGTTTAGTAAATTAATTAATTTAATACATATTTTAATTTGGATTAACACTACTTTCGTGACTCGATTAGACTAGTAATTATTTTCTGTAATTAATTTAATAATAGTTTCTCCAATCTGCAATCCCTTGGGTACGATCTTCGAAATACTTACCAATGTTTCATTGTAAACTTTACTATATTCTAATTTGACCAGTATGCTTGCGAACACCGCCAATTTAATTCGATATATTTTTGGTGTAATATTTAGCTAGAAATAGAAAAACATTTATAGGTAGTCAGTGTGGCTATCAATTATACTGACGATTCCTAACTCTTTATAATTAGCGAGTCTCGATCTTTTACATCTTTATACTTCCGCTTCGTACTACATGATAGAAAACAAGTCACTTTCTTTATAATGTTGGTTCTTTTCTGGGTTGTTATCAGGTCGAAAGTCCTATCTTTGTTTTATCTTGCTTTATCTATCTTTAACTATTCGTGTTATCTTTGTTATTTTTGGTCCAAAAACTTGTTTTAGAAACGATCGAGCATCATCGTGTCTTGTAATTCTTAACCCGATTACAAGCACGCATCACTGATCACAAGGCTGAATATTGTAGTGACCCTGATGTAGATGAGGTCTTTGATGATATCGACAATGAAGGCCCGGTCAGAACCTGAGTCTTGGTATTGTCATACGCAGTGACCCTGGAGTGCACATGTTGAACGTAGATCCCAATGCCTCGCATGCGTCTGAGTTCCCCGAGTACCCCGACATAATACATGTTAATTGATTGGTGGTAAATCCTAAATCAGAAGAGTTGTTCATGGGCTAAAAGGATGACTGCGTATTTTCCATCAAGCGGTATAGTGTGAAGGTGTCAGTTGACTACGAAGTATTTGAGTCTAAACTGACATTATATGTTGGGGAGTGTTGGAAGTTAGTTGACTACAAAGTCATTGAGTCTAAACCTTGCTCAGTTGATGGCCACATTTAAAAGTTTCAATCTCATCATTCATTTTCATAGTTAATTCATTTTTCTCTAAATCAATGGTGAATCGAGAAGTCACTAGAAAGGGTCTTCCTAATACCTATCAACTAACTGTAACGTTATCTGTGCAGTTTTAAGATCCCCTAACCCAAGTTTTTCAAAAATTGGTAGAGGCATTAAATTGATATTAGCTCTTAAATTGCATAGAGCTCTATTAAAGTGAATACTTCCTATCTCTATGGGAATAGTAAAACTCCCCGGTTCTTTCAACATTCCAGGTACCTATCTTGAAATAATCACGCTACAAGAAGTACTTAAATTAACTTGTTTTCCTACCTTGATTTTCTTACGCCTTGCCATCATCTCCTTTAAAAATTTGGCGTACTTTGGAACCTTCTCAATTAATTCGATTAAAGGTAGGTTAACATTTAATGTTTTAAACATGTTTAAGAAACTTACAAATTCATCCTCATCCCGCTTTTGTCTTTCTTCAAATCTTGATGGGAATGGGACCTTTATGATTTCGTCATCTTTAGGTGTTTTTTTTTCCTGTCTCAGCTGCTGGTGCATTCTCCTCCTCTAGTTCAAGTTTGTTTCCAACTTCCATGGAGTTATCTTTTAGGTTCATCAGTATTGTCCATAGCTACCTCTGGGGTAGGTATTTTTGGGCTACTCAGTACTTTGCCCGATCGGAGAGCTATAGCCTTCACATGCTCCTTACCTTCCCTCCATGGATTGTCTTCTGTATTGCTAGGAATACTTGTGCCATTTTGTGTTTTAATGCCCCCCATCATGCTCATCAATTGTCTCATTTGATCCTCAAGCTTAGTCAATGTTCTTGTTGAGTTAGTGCACTCAGACTGCACCTGCTTGACATCAGTTCTCGTTGACCACATCTCTCCCTTAATTCTATCCAGAAGTTGACCACATGTAATATGGTCACATGGGTTGGCCCTTTGTTGGGGTTTCTATAAATAAGGAGGATGGTAATTAGTTTTTTTAGCCTGATTTGAATTATTACTTGCTCCTTGGTTCCCTCCCCATCTTAGATTTGGGTGGTCTCTCCAACTAGGATTGTATGCATTCGAATAAGGGTTTCCACCCTTATTCCTGATGTCGTTTATATCCTCAATAGGATTATTGATATAATGGAAGAGTGGCTTGTCTCCTCCATGCATAGACGGTGTAGAAGCAAATTCAATACCATTGAGTCTATCCACTATTTACTGATACTTATCATCCTGTTGGATAGCTTTGACCATAGCAGATTTTTGGCCATATGTGAAATGTTCAATCAACCACTGACAAGAGTTTAATGTCATATTTTCAATAATTTTGCACGCGTTCTCATACATCCTATTCATAAGGGCTCCTTGTACTGCTCTGTCTAATCCATATCGTGCATTTGCATCCAACCCATTATATGATACCAGTAGTCGCATCCACTTAGGAAATTCATGGTGTGGACATTTTTGAATTAGCATTTTGAAAAGTTCCCATGCCTCATAGAAACTTTCACCCTATATATGTCTAAAGACAACGATCTCTCTTTTTAGTTAAACTGCTTTTCTAATTAGGAAAAACTTCTATAAGGACTTTTTGATGAGTTCATCCCATATCGTGATAGACCCTGGTGCCTGTGAATCTAACCAAGAAAAAGCATTATCAATCAAGGAGAAGGGGAAAAATCGAAGACGAATAGCATCATCAGTGACCTCATTATAATTAAAAGTATCATAGAGTTTTAGAAATCATTTTAAATGCTGATTAGGTCCTCTATCATGTGCCCCTGAACTACAGATTGTTCTGGATCATTTGAATCATCACCAATTTAATCTCAAATTATTAGTTGTAATTGTGAGCCTTGTTATACTTTCTTGAACCATGTCCAAACTTAGTAAGGCATAATCCCTTAAAGTTCTCTTGTTCCGAGCCATCTGTACGTTTGCAAGAATCTATGGTGTTGGTGGGTTTCCTAGGGAGTTATCGTCACCATCGGCAAACAGTGGATTTTCACGTGGTACGTTACCTGTAACAAGTAGTGGTCAATCTTGCATTTGTTGATGCTACTTTTGTTGTTGCTATCTGTGTTTTCTTCTGATTATTCTCTCTGGATTTGTGCCTACTACAATAGGTGCATTCCTACTACAAGTCATACACTAAACCCAGAAAGAAGAGATTAGTAACAATAAATAAAATCATATCTATAACTAAGAAATTTCCAAATTATTATTTTACATGCAAAAATTAAAATTAACCTAGTGACGTTGCCTCCCCGGTAATGGCGCCAACAACTTGATTGCCTCTGGACGTGCTAACATCTAGAGTGTGAATAGTGCAATAAAATATAGAACGACAAGGTGGTCTCTGCAAGTATACATGTCGAGTTGAAATATAGTTTTACAACGAAGTAGGTGAGTACTCCGAGGATTGTACCCAAGGGAGGCAAGCGCTAGATCAATTCTAACTAAAAGATCTAAGTAGTAGTTTAAATAAATTATAGAACGAGAACATAAAATAAAGGTTTTTGAAGTTTTTAGAATAATAAAATAAATAAAATTTAGGAGATAGAAGAGTAGAGTAAATCAAATCTCGATTATGGGTGATTAACTTGCTTCGGTAATCCCTATCAACTATTGCTTCGGGTTCCTCATCAATCAACTAGTCACTACCCTAAAAGGATCTTTCAATCTTCCACTAACATAACAAGTCAGCAAGAACTACTTATCTTCCGACCTCACAATCTAGACTAGCTTGTGGTATAGGTGTTCATGAATGGGCAATACTAATTTTGGGTTAATTCCCACCTTAATGACTTCCCAGGGTTGTCAGACCCAAGGTTTGTTTCACGTTCATCCTTCCCCAAACAGCTGATCCATTGGGTAACCCTATAAAATAATTAATAGATCATACCTCCACTAGCTAATCCCCCACGGAGGTATTAGTTCTCATGAATTTCATAGACAATATGAAATCGATATAAAGAGAAAGCATGCTAATTTAACCGACAAGATAAAGTAAATGAAAGAGTCTGATTGTATTGAAAATTAAGCACGAGTCTATAGAGTTTGTATCCTTCCACGATTCAGATCTCTTAAAATCAACAAGAACAATTAAAAGAAATCTAAAACCTAAGAATGAAAGAAAATTAAACTAAATTTTAAAAAAAGAATCTAGGCTAAAGGAATGATGTCTATAACTGTAACACCCCTAACCCCTCTCTATCTTCAGTTAGGGTTATAGGCATTACCAACCTATTAGAATATTTAATTTCATTGCAAATAATGGTGCAAGCTAAATATTAACATCACATGTTACAGGAGCAATGTATGCTAAATTTAATATTTCCATAATCGTGTCTTATACAATTTAATAATGAATCATGCTATATCATGCCAATTCAGAGTAAAAGTTACTCTTATAGTCCTTAATACAAGTTTACAAGACACTAAAAATAGTCTAAAATAGGCATGGACTAATTTGAAACAATTCTAGAAGTTTAGGGTGAAATCCCAAAAATGCCTAGAAATAGGGGACACACGACCATGTGACTTTCGAAGTTGGGACACACGACTGTGCCCTAGCCCATGTATCTACCCATGTAACTCAGTGACTTGAGACACACAATCGTGTCCTAGCCCGTGTCTCTACCTATGTGTGACACACGATCATGTGACAGACCGTGTCCCAGGCCGTGTGTACTTAAATGTACCTTAAAACCCAAGTTTACCATTTCATTCTTACTTACACACTAAGCAACTCAATTACCAACCATTTAACCTATTCAGAACACTATTAAACATGGTCAAAATATGCTAAAAACAATCATCTTAGGTGCCTAACCAATGTACCCTCATTGGTACCACAATTCATATTTCCAATACGTAACAAGGCATCAACCGTTTCATTCACATTCATACCAAATTATCAAGATTGACAAATGTTCTAACTATTTACTTAACAAACTAAATCTAACATATATCAAAACATCAACTAAGCTAACCTACCAAAACATAGTTTCACTCTTAACCATATACACATATAAACATCATTACACATGAAGTTCAAAACAACATTATTCCAAAAGACCCCTCCTAGGTACATGCCATTACAAAATAGAACATCAGCACAATTGAGTCTGGGATTCATTGTAGGATGTTGAGTCGACGATAAACTGAGAGGTACCTAACCTGCGCATGGAAAACAATACCGTATGCTGAGTATAACTCAGTGGTATTTCTATAATCCGAAAAATTTAAACTTGATATAAATAGTTAAAATATAATAACTATAACAAGTAATGCTATAAACATATGTATCAAATCTTGCAAATTTGCTCATGCTTTATTTACATTCACTAGGTTTGTAACATCCTGAATTTTTGGGCCTATGCGTTTAATGGGTGGATATGTTTAATGTGTTAATTTAAGTGTTAGGGGTCCAAATTGGGCTCAGGCTTAGGTAGAGGCCTTGATTAAAATTATCTGTTTGGGCATTATAGGGTTTAAAAGGTAGTATTTATGTTTAAAATACCAAAGTGGGCTTGTGGCCCAATCTTAGGAGGTGACGCCACACAAGGGAGTAAGGGGCCCAAATTTAAGTTTCATGGAGCCCAATTCTTTTAATTTAAGCTAGCTAATTTTAAGCATTAGGGTTAGGTGGAGTGGATGGCAACAAGGCTATAATTTAGGAAAATTTTAATGTTTTAGTTTGTGGATAATAAGCTGATAAAGGAGGGAGGAGTTGGAGCTAATTATGTCTCTTTTGGATGAGTTAGTATATTAAGATAAAGGAGAAAAGATAGGATTTATCTGCAAGGATAGGTAAGTGCCGAAATTTCTATAAATAGGGGGGATAGCTAATCAATTCTGGCATTAGAACCCTACTCTTTCTTCTATTCTTGTGCCGAAAATTTGAAGGTCATCTCACTTGTTTTCTTTTCTCATCTTTTCTCTTCCAAAAGCCGAAAATCACCATTGTTTTCTTTTCTCATCTTTTCTCTTCCAAAAGTCGAAAATCACCATTGTTTTCTTTTCTCATCTTTTCTCTTCCAAAACCCGAAAATCACCATTGTTTTCTTTTCTCATCTTTCTCTTACAAAAGCTGAAAAACACCACCTTCCTCACCTTTTCTTTCTTTTTCTTTGAAATTTCCTATTAGCCGAATCTTCTGATCTCCATTGATTTTCTTCTCCCATTCACTAAAAGCCGAAGCTCCTCATTCAATTCTTCTAAAAGCCAAAAAACACATCAGCCTTCTCTCGTTCATCTTTTTCGGGATTTTCTTAAAAGCTGAAATCCTTAGATCTCATCTCCTGTGATTGCCGAAATCTTTCTGTGGTATCTGCTTGTGCCAAATCTCGAAAGAAACTATAGGTAAGTATTGATTCGTAAGATTTCAATCTTTTTCGGCTTTTTAGGGACTTTAGCCGAATGGCTATAAGGAGCTAATCTTAAGTTTTTCTATTATTTGTGGCATTTCGGGATTTGAAGGGAGGTCACTCGCTTAGATCTCTAAGATAGAGGTCAGTAACACTCGAATCGTGTTACTTTCGGGATTTCAAGGTAAGGAGATCTATTGATTTTTAACGTGTAAATTTGGGTATTTATTAACCCTTGGCCGAATGTAGGGGAGCCTAAATCTTCGTATTCTTCCGGCTTTTGAGCAAGGTTTTAGACTAAGGGTTGTAGATTCAGATAGTAAGGATTTAACTAAGGGAGTAAAACTACGTGATATTAGGTGTGTAACACTTCCACACCATTTAGATTGCCTGTTAAAATATGTTATAAATCTGTTATATTCTGATAAATGCCAAAATCTCGGCATCATGTTATAAATCTATTATATTCTGATAAATGTCGAAATCCTGGCATCATGTTATAAATCTGTTATATTCTGATAAATGCCGAAATCCCAGCATCATGGTTGGAACCCGAAGAGGGTAAAAGTGAATCACCAGGTTAGTGATCTCTGTCATTCCTAAGTGAATGTTCCTGTTACGGTGACATCTGTGATAAGTATGCTATTTCTGTGATTGCATGGGGTTGGGTTATTGAAAGGGGAAGTGTTCTGTTGTAGCGGCTTCTTCCGTGACCTGTTGTAGCGGTTTTTGCCGTGACCTGTTGTAGTGGCTTTTGCCATGACCTGTTGTAGTGGCTTTTGCCAAGTTTCCCGAAATGTTCACTTTCCTCTTTTGAATCATTTCTAAATCATTTCCTTACATTTCCAAGACAAGACATTTCCTTACATTTCCACACATTTCCTTACATTTCCTTACATCTTAGGGTTCCTAAAACTCCTCAGAACACATCCAACACACCCACTGAGCCCACTATCTCATGAATTGCGCACGAACGCATAACCCCTAATCTAGGATGTTACAGCTCTACCCTCCTTAAAAATAATTTCGTCCTCGAAATTACTTATTAACAGTCGTACAATCCTTCTCACCTCACTATGCTTACGCTGCGCACTCTGATCTTAATAGAACCATCATACTTTCTAGGCACAATCTCTAAGTTCATGTCCCCTAGAACTTATTTCTAACGTCGCGATTTAATCTGATTACAAAGTTTTATGCATTAGTCCTTGTTTCACTTATTACTCGCGAAGAAGTTTTATGAAAAGAATTTTAGAAGTGGTTCTTTCGTATTCATACATGCATACAGTCTTTACATTTATACATTCATCAATCAATTATGAACTTTCGTTCATTCAGAGAAACGTTGTAGTTTTCATTGTTGTTGTTTTTCCACTACCCAGGGGTATTTTCATAATTTGCCCTATAGGGGTATTTTCGTAATTTGTCAAAATAAGGTTCCTTGGTGATTCTGTCAATAAGGGTATTTTGGTAATTTTTTTGAAATCCTGGGGGTATTTCGGAAATTTTTAAATTACAGGGGTATTTCGGTAAATTTTGAAACTCGGGGGTATTTTGGTAATAAATCAGAGTAAATTTGTAAAGCTTAATAAATCAAGGGTATTTCCAAAATTTGCAAAACTTGAGGGTTCTTTTTGAGAATTTGTTTTCCAAATCGGTGATGTTGCAAAATTTTTGAAATTCAGGGTCATTTTGGTAATTTTGTAAGTCAGGGGCAATTTCGTAAATTTTCCAAGTTGGAGTATTTTAATATTTCGCAGAAGTAGAGTTTTTGGACTTGTTATAAAGTAATGAAATTTTTTTTAATAAGAACTGTGGGTATTTTGGAAATTTCATAAACCAAGGGCATTTTTGTAATTTTACCACCAGGGGTATTTTAGTAATTTTGTAAATCAATAAATATTTCAGAAAAATTTTATGGGATAGCTTGTATAAATCAAAAGGGTAATTTAGTCATTTTAAAACTAGGGTTTCCATAAAAATGTGGCTAATCCCTTTCGGGTTTTAGTTAGGGGTTTAGCCTATGAATAAGTCCTCTTGGTTAGGGTGAACCGAAGCTACGCACCAGGTAGGATTCCTGCGAAGAGGAGGTGAGTCACTAGGACTGCTTAAATACCAGGCTCTTCCGGATCCAATCCTAGACATGCGCACAATGGTTGCCACACCCTAACTCGGCGACTTAGCCATAGGTTTGTTTAATTAAGCATTAAGTCTTATGTAATAGTTGGGGTAACTAGTCCTAGGGTTCCAAATACTTATCATACTACTCTACGTGCCATTCCAGTTCTACCCTTCTACAATTCATACTATAATTCACACAAAGGTTAGGGGTACTTACCTGGTGGACTTCGGGTCGGAGACTTAGGTGCCATGCCAAAAAACCTGCTTATCTTCAAAAACTCATTTGGGCTCGATTTGAAAACGTTTTGGGCCTTAAACCCCAGGCCGAGGGTTTGAAACTGGGCTCTAATACCAAACTGAAACACCCCAAACCCAGCCCACGAGCCTTGACCGGATCTGGTATGTTCCCCGGTGTAAACCGTTTCAAATTCTTTTGTGACTTAGGAAAAACTTGTGTGTTTTGAAAGAAAATAATGTTTTGGGTTGGGCTTGTGTTGAAAACCAATTTATCTTATATTGAAATCCATTTATTTCAGGTGACAAAATACTTAGAGTTTATTTTAAAATAAATTTGTTGATCCATAAATAATAATTTGTAAACATAATAAATAAAAGTGAAAAGAAATAAAGAAATTCAACTATGGCCTTATGGCCTTATTACATCAAATAATCCCAAAATAAAATTCTTAAGTACTTAAATAAAATAAAATGTCCAGATTAAATAATTTGCTTGTTGTGCATGGCCACCTTTGAGCTCCTGCCGACCCTGTCCATTACTGCTCATCACCTGAAAAAAATATTCCCCAACGAGGTGAGTCAAACAGACTCAATGTGTAACCAACACTAAAATTTAATAGATTTAGGCATACCATACATATCATGTTCATATATTAATTCAAGGTAATGATGCAAACCCGAACCCAAACCTAGATGCCATCCGCTACACATCCCCGTACCAACCTGCACACCGTGGGGACTACTAAGTCAACCCTCCTTCCGCTACACACCATCGAAGGCAGTCGCTGTAGTCGACGTGCTCATCGCCCATATAAATTCGTGGCATAGCCACCAGATTAAATAATTGTGTCATGAGACACCACATTCAGATAATGTAACCGAAGTTACCACATTCAGATATTGTAACCGAAGTTACCACATTCAGATAATGTGACCGAAGCCACCACATTCAGATAGTGAGACCGAAGTCATCACATTCACTTCCCCTTTCTCATATAACCCGAATGCCCCATATATATATTTTATATCATGCATATCATACTTAATTTCACATTCATGTCACTTTTCACATGTTAAAATATAACATATTTCGTAATCCTAGCAGGAGTAGGAAACGTACCTGAGTACTTTGTACCACGTTAGGGTACTTAGCCATATTCACATTCTCATGCATACATATATTACATATTGCCATATAACGTATTAAAAGGTAGTGTGGGGTACACACCTGATTCGCTTAGGTTTTCCAATCCAAATCCCGAAAAAACCGATCTATTGCTTTAGATCTCAATTCCTACATTTGGTAACCTTAGTATGTTAGCATAAAGCCTATAAAACCAAATCCTAGTAGGATTTGTATTCTTAAAACCTACCTTGTTGTCGAATTGACTATAGTCAAATCCTGAAAACTTGTATTCTTCTCCTTTGAAATCGGCTACTCACTAGATCCCTTGAATCTGTTAGTTTTCGGCTTAAAACACATAATAATAGATCTAACTACTAAAATAGGCCTTGGCCGAATGCTATAGACACTTACCTTGTGGATTTTAAATCTCGAAACTCATCGAATAACTAGGGAACACGTGGCCTATGGTGTACCTTCGAGAAAAGAACTTCTCCTTCCTTGTAGTCGACACTTAGTAAATCTCGAAAGATCTCTTCGGCAACAGATATTAAGGGTATTAGAATCTTAATTTCAACAGCCTTAAAAGAAATAGAATGAGAATCTAACCTAATCTTACCCTTAGTGAAGAATTTGATGGACTCTTGCTTGAACCTTTAGCAGTATTCGGCTATGGCTTTGATGTGGATAACAATTTCGGCTCTTGAGGCTTAGTGAGAAATCGACTAGGGCTATTGGTATCTTCGGCTTTTGATTGTGTTTGTAATAGAAGAAGAAAAGAAAAGAGAAAAAGAGAATAATGGCAGAGAGAATTCGGTAGAGAGAAGAGAAGAAACTTTAGAGAATTTCAGCAGAGGTTTTCTTGAAGAGAAAAGAATGAATGAAGAATAGCCTTACTCTTCCTTTTATAGCCAAAATTACTAGGCTGGAGTCCCTTACTTGGCCACCACTCTTCTATTTGATAGCTTTATCCTTTTAATTATCACTTTATTAAAAGAATAATCCCCTATTATCTCCTTGAAAATAATGATAAATAAATCCCTTATTTATCCCCTATTTAGCCAAAATTTAAAGAGAATAAAACTCCTCTTTTAAGAGCCTTAATGCCGTCCACCTCTCTGCTTCTGGAAGTAAAAATAAAACTTCTTTTATTTGCTTCCCAAGTGACTGGAACCCTGGCTCAAATACCTACTTGTGGCGTCACCCACCTGGGCCTTAAGTGGCATCTTCAGGCCACTTTTCCAAGCCTGATTGTGTGTCAAATTCCTCCTACTAATTTTCTTAAGGCCACCTTGCCTTAATTTCCTCTTTTTAAACCTTAAAACTTGACATTTCTTTACATTTCCAAGTTTCCAAAAATTTTCGTTTGCCTCCTTTAAACTTAACATTTCCTTACATTTCCAAGTTTCCCGAAATGTTTAATTTCCTCTTTTGAATCATTTCTAAATCATTTCCTTACATTTCCAAGACAAGACATTTCCTTACATTTCCATACATTTCCTTACATTTCCATACATTTCCTTACATCTTAGGGTTCCTAAAACTCCTCAGAACACATCCAACACACCCACTGAGCCCACTATCTCATGAATTACGCACGAACGCATAACCCCTAATCTAGGATGTTACAGACCGAGCTGGAGAGGAGCGCGAGGTGGCCATGCGAGAGAGTACTTGATCCAACAGAAGATTTTACTTAGAATATTGTTTTTAATATTTTTTATTAAGGGTTTTAAATTTCATTGTAATAAGGTCTTGGGCCACTAGACTATTATTTATGTTTCGATTTTATGTTGGGCTTTTATTACTGGGCATTTAAATTTTATGTCTAAATTAAGTTAAGACATGTATAAAATTTCAGTTTTTATTTAAAAAACTCACCAAGGTAATTTATAACTTTATATCTTATATGATTTAATAAATTATTAAGTTTTCGGTATAAATATTTAAACCTGCTAAATGTTTTTCCAAAGTGCTACGACATGTTTTATAAAAATTTCTTTAGTGACACGCCAGATCTGGTCGAAACGTATGGGCCGGGTTTGGGGTGTTACAAGGTTCCATATGTTAAAGTACATAACATTGACATTTTATATAACATTTGAAGATTCAACTCATGCAATGGCATGATTCATATCTGTATTCAATTCACAATTTCATTTCAATATGCACATCCAATTTCATCATTTCATAATCCATTTCACATCTTGTTTCTATTTTCATCTATTGACATTTCAATATCGAGCACATTTATTTTATCGTTTAATTTTCCCTATTAACACGACTCAGACTCGGACGGATACACGAATCCAACCAACACACCAATTTGACACCCAGTGCCTCATCAGATAAATCCAAAGTAATAACTGCTCCCAGCGCTATGTAAGTTGACACCCAGTGTCTCATCGATTAAACTAAGGCAAATTGGCACCCACTACCTCATCGACTCGAGGTCGAAGAAATCCCTGAACTCTTCCTATCCTATGGCATGCCATATATATCTAACTTAGCCTGAATAGTTAATAGGGTTTCGTTTCACTTTTCAATATAATCAATGTCTCATTTCCATATATACATATTTGCAACATATAAGCATCTGATTCAATTCATTAACAATCACAATTCTCAAACATATATTCAATTCATCATATATATACAAATACGTGCATCTCTCAATCCAAACATTTAAATCCTTATAAAAAGTCATTAATTCAATTCATTTCATTTCATCCCAATTTTAACAAAACTACTCACCTCATGTCTTGCCATGCATAATAGTTCAAAATGCAACAATTTACAAGAATTTCAATTTTTCTACTATATTTTGCTTAATCCTCAATTTAGTCCCTAAACTGAGACTAAATTTAATATCCATATTTAACCTCAAATTTTATACTAATTTCACTCTAAGCTAAATTTTAGCTATCTATTTTCAATTCTACCCTTAATTTTGAATTTTTCACAATTTAGTCTCTATTGCTCAAAATTAAAAATTTATTTTACAATTTAGTCATTTTTCACTTCTAACTTAGAAATCTATAAATTTAACCCCTAGTACTTCAACTATTCAAGAATGGAAACATCTAAAATCTTGAACAATACTAAAAATTATAACATGGGTTGGGTAGTTCTAAGTACCGGGATTTCAAAAACGTAAAAATTACAAGAAAATGGACTAAATTGCACTAACCAATTGAAGTTTGAAAGTTAAAAACCCTTAGGTGTCGTAGCTTCTTCTTCTTTTCTTCTTTTTTTTCTTCTATTTGCATGCATTCAACTTTTTCTTTCTACTTTCTTTCTATATCTTTTATTAAGTTATTATTATTATTATTATTATTATTATTATTATTATTATTATTATTATTATTATTATTATTATTAAATAAAATATATAAAAACAACATTAATGGCCCTAACTGTAACGCCCCGGTTTTTCTTTAATTTCGGCATTTGTAAATTGTGACACAATGTCTGTCTTCTTCAGTGGTTAAGTGCTCTGGGAAGTGTCTGAGTGGTCCCAAGTTCAAGTCTCAACTTGGGTAAATTTTGGTATTTTTATGAATAAAGCCCAAACTCTGCTTAGTAGGCTTATAAGTTAAACTGTATAGGTAATTAATAGAATGGGCCTGCTGGTCTGGTGGTTAAGTGGTGTGTTATTATGGTGGAGGTCTTGTGTTCGAACCCCTGCGTGAGCAAGGGAATTAATTTGTTGCTAATGTTGTGTAACAGTTTGAGTTTTAGTTAACCATTGATGGTGGAGTGTTTGAAGGAGAGAATTAAGAAGTTGAGAGGGGGGAAGTTATCAGAATTCGATCAGTTAGTGCATTTCGCAAAATTCGGTTTCCTCTCATCTTCAGCATTCTGAAGTTTTTCCCCTTTCCTCCCTTTCTATTTTTTCGTTTTCAATTATTGTTCTTCTTACTCTGTTCATCCAATTGAGGCCTTCCAAAATTCATTACGCCGTCTCGTCGTTAGTTGGTGAGTAGTTTAAGCGTGTTGTAGTTTGATTTTTAAGTTATTAATTGGAGGTTTATATCTTTTGTTTGACAGCAAGGAATCGTTTGGAACCGTATTCTTCTTCTGCAGAATTTTAGTCTTGTCCGTTTGGGGCTTCGAGGCAGGTGTTGTTCTAATGAATTGGAAGTATTGTCGACTTTGTGGTTTCGTGCAAATCGTGAATTAAGACTAATGTAGCGTTTGACTGATCAATTATAGGTGCTGGTGATCTCAGGACTGCGTTAAGAGCAAAAACAAACTAGGTGTGTACCCAAAAATACAGAAAATTAGGTTTCAACGAAAGTGAGAACCTTCCTGTCGACGCCACATTGGCGTATGGTCACCCCTGTGGTAGGCCATGTGTAAGACTGTAAGTCACCACATGGCCGTGTGATCGACAAGCCCGGCCGTGCGCGACACACGGGCTCAACCAATTGGGTCGTGTAGGCCACACAGGTGTGTGGGCCCACACGAGCAGGCCACATGGATGTGTAGCTCATATTTCTGAAATGTTCTGTAACATTACACGGGTCACCCAGGTAAGCTGTGGACCTACTGTAGGGTCGGTAAGCAATACTTAGACCCCTAACTAAATGATCTGTCTGTCTGATTTCTATATTAATCATGTATACTGGACTGAATATATATGAGTTTAATAGCATAATAGCATGTCATACTTGTATGTTGCAATGCATCGGGGTGGGTTGATTATGACTGGAGGAAGTATCTAAAAGGCTCCTAAGGCTATTATCTGGCAGCTCAGCTGCAAATTTCAGATTATGTGCTGCATTCGGTACAACTTGGTGTGTTGGGATGGGTGGGTTGATTTTATCCCCACATGGTGTGTAGGGTTGGACGAAGTTGGTGTGTAGAGGCTGGTGGGTAGGACACTTTTTTCTGCATATTCTATCTAAAATTGGCTAAGGCCCTGAAATATGTCTGATTCTGTATCTAAGTGAGCTAGGGTCACACCGTTTCTGTAATGGGCTCAGACTCGAACTGTGAAAATCATGTGTGCTATCTGATATTTCTGTGTGTATGTTTTCTGTGGGGATTACACACTGAGTTTGCGAAAATCACCCTTTTCTATTTAATCTGTTCAGGTAATCCCCAGCAGTAGACGGATCGGTGCGGCGGAGGACTCGACGGTGAAACACTCTAGGTAGTGTAAATTGGAAACTATAGCGAAACTGAAAATCGTTGTGAGACTACGAATCACAATAACAAACTCTAAACTTCTAATACTGCATAAAACATTTGTTAATAAATATTGGAACGATAAACTAATGCATAAAACTGTTAATACAGATAAACTCCAAATTTACGATGAGCTCACGTGGTATCCGCGAACGGGGTACTAGAGACCGTGGTAAAGGCCGTAGGAGGGCTCGAGCTAGGTCCTCCACATCTGAAAATCTGCCCAGTCTGGATACGAGCGAGACACCAATCTCACATGCTACAAAGACTGGGTCTCATGATCGTGAGGCTGGGGATGATGTACTATCCTGAGCCATGTTACAGATTTTAGAGAGGGTCGTTAGACCCAACACTGGATCTGAGGGGCGAGGGTCAGTTACGGAACAACTCCAATCCAATGGGGCTGAGTTATTCAGGGGTGTCAGTGGAGTCGCCCCTAGCGTGGCCGAGTATTGGATAGAGGCCACGGAAAGAATTATGGATGATCTGGATTTTACTACTGAGCAGAAGCTTAAGGGGGCTATTTTCCTACTTCGCGACGAAGTGTATCAGTGGTGGCTGACTGTTAAGGAGGGCACTCAGCCCAACCTTCTGACTTGGGATTATTTTAAGGCGGCTTTCCAGAGCAAGTATGTGGGAGCCAGTTACATTGACGCTAGGAGGCGTGAGTTCCTTAATCTCACACAGGGAGACTATTCAGTAGCCGAGTATAAGGCCGAGTTCTTGAGACTGAACCGTTATGCTCAGGGCATGGTGGCGACTGAGTATGAGCATTGTGTCCGGTTTGAGGATGGACTCAAGGATAGCTTACGGGTTCTGATAGCTCCATAGAGGGAGCATGACTTTTCTATTTTAGTGGAGAAGGCGAAGATCACCGAGGAGGTTAAGCTCGTTGAAAGGAAATAATAAAAAGGAATCGGAGCCCTCAAATTCTGTGATGAGGCCTAAGAAAAAAGCTAGGTCTAATGGGCCAATGAGAGTTGGCTTCTTATTGCACCTACTGGGGTGGCGCTTTGTGGGCACTACGGTAGACGCCATCTGGGCGAGTGTTGGAGGATGACTGGAGCATGTTTGAGATGTGGGTCGACTGAGCACCGTGTTCAGGATTATCCATTGAGAACTGATTAGGTGCAAGCTATGGGTACTGGTGCTGCGCAGCCGCAGAGAGTAGATCAGCAGCCACCTAGGGGCTGAGGACAGGCCAGGGGTGGTAATTGCTTGGGCCGAGGACAGAGAGCACCGGGCAAAGGTGCGGGACCGATGAGGAAAGGCAGCCCACACTGGTTTATGCTGCACATCACAAAGAGGATGGTGATGCTCCTAACGTCATTACAGGTACGTTCTTAAATTTTAATGTACCCTACACTACATTGATAGACATAGGCTCTACACACTCTTACATAGCTAGCTCTGTGTCTGAAACTTTGGGGATTCCGGTTGAGATTACTTCGAGTGACATAACCATTGGGAGTCCATTGGTGCAATCTATCCAGGTTAGTAAATTTTTTAGAGACGTTTCGCTAGAGGTTCAAGGGACAGTATTTCTGGCTGATCTGATGGAGCTTCCATTTGGGGAGTTTGATTTGATTCTGGGAATGGACTGGCTGGTAAAGCACCGAGTAAGTCTGGACTGTGTAACAAAGAGGGTGGTTTTGAGAACCGAGGAAGACAATGAGGTAGTGGTGATTGGGGAACATTAGGATTATCTGGCGAATGTGATTTCCACGTTGGTGGCAGAAAAGTTGTTACGAAAAGGATGTGAGGCATTCTTGGCCCACATCAATGTATCGAATTTTGTGGACTCTTCGGTTAGGGACATCAGAACCATAATGGACTTTTCGAATGTGTTTCTTGAGGAACTACCGGGTCTGCCTCTGAGCCGAGAGGTAGAGTTTGGAATTGAGCTCTTTCCTATTATAGCTCTGGTGTCCATCGCCCCTTATAGAATGGCACCGAAGGAGCTTGTGGAGCTTAAGGCTCAAATTCAAGAGTTACTAGATCGTGGGTTCATTCGTACTACTGTGTCTTCATGGGGAGCACCTGTGCTATTTGTGAAAAAGAAGGATGGATCCATGCGTATGTGTATCGACTACCGCCAATTGAATAAGCTGACCATTAAGAACAAGTACCCACTACCGAGAATAGATGATTTATTTGACCAGTTCAGATGGGCTTATGTGTTCTTCAAGATCGATCAGCGATCAGGATACCATCAACTGAAGGTTAAGGAGATCGATGTGCATAAGATGGCATTTAGGACTCGATATGGCCATTACGAGTTCCTAGTAATGCCATTTGGACTGACGAATGCACCAGCAGCTTTTATGGGTCTGATGAACCGAGTGTTCCAACCCTATCTAGATCAGTTTGTGGTAGTCTTCATTAACAACATTCTGGTGTATTCGAAGACTGAGGATAAGCACGATAAGCATCTCCAAGTGGTATTACAGATGCTTCGCGAGAAACAGTTGTATGCGAAGTTTAATAAGTGTGAATTCTCGCTCCAATAAGTAACCTTTCTGGGGCATGTAGTTTTTGCAGAGGAGATTTGTGTTGATCCGCGTAAGATTGAGGCCGTGTTGGAGTGGTAACAGTCGAAGAATGTGTCTGAAATCTGCAGCTTTCTGGGGCTGGCAGGTTATTATCGACGTTTATTAGAAGGGTTCTCTTTGATCGCAGTGCCATTGACCAAGCTTCTGCATAAAGGAGTTCCCTTTGTCTGGATTGATAAGCAACAAGAGAGCTTTGAGAAGCTTAAATCTGTTTTGACGCAGGCTCCGATTCTGATACAGCCTGAATCTGGGAAGGATTTCGTGGTATACAGTGATGAGTCGCATGTGGGTCTAGGTTGCGCTCTGATGCAGGATGGTAGAGTGGTAGCTTATGCATCTCGTCAACTCAAAACACATGAGGCTAATTATCCGATGCACTATTTAGAGCCGGCTACTGTAGTCTTTGCTCTGAAGATTTGGAGGCATTATCTATATGGTGAGAAGTGTACTATCTACACTGATCACAAAAGCCTCAAGTATCTCCTCACCCAAAAAGAGTTAAATCTTAGGTAGCATAGATGGGTTGAACTACTTAAGGATTATGACTGCACCATCAAGTACCATCCTGGTAAAGCTAATGTGGTGGCAGATGCTTTTAGCCGTAGGGCTATGACCGATCTGAGAGCGATGTTCGCTCGACTCAGCTTATTCGACAATGGAAGTCTGTTAGCAGAACTTCAGGTTAAGCCCACATGGATTGATGAGATTCGGAGTAAGCAGATGGAGGATAAATAACTTGATTTATGGTTCCGTCAGGTTGAGAATGGGAATACTACCGAGTTCGGGATTAATGGTGATAGGGTACTTTGTTTCTACGGTCGGATCTGTGTGCTGAATGATAAGGATTTAAGACAGTCGATTCTGAAGGAGGCGCATAGTAGCCCTTATGCTATGCATATCTGTGGGAATAAGATGTACCGAGATCTTTGAGAGTTGTACTGGTGGCCAGGGTTGAAGCGCAAGGTTACGGATTTCGTTGCTTGCTGTATGACTTGTCAACAGGTCAAGGCTGAGCATTAGTAGCCTTCGAGGTTGCTGCAGCCGGTGAAGATACCGATGTGGAAATGGGAGCGAGTAACGATGGACTTCGTTAGTGGGTTGCCTTTAACACCCATTAAGAAGGATTCTATTTGGGTCATCGTGGATCGATTGACCAAGTCTACGCACTTCATTCTAGTTAGGACAGACTTTTCTCTTCAGAAGCTGGCTATACTGTATGTATCAGAAATAGTGAGACTGCATGGGATCCCTATCTCGATAATCTCCGATAGGGATCCTTACTTCACGTCTTGGTTCTGGAAGAAATTACATGAGGCTTTGGGTTCAAAGTTGGACTCCAGTATTGCTTTCCATCCTCAGACAGATGGTTAGTCAGAGAGGGTGATTCAAGTACTGGATGATATGTTGAGGAGCTGTGTTATAGATTTTTGAGGCAGTTGGAAAGAGTATTTGCCGTTTGCAGAGTTTGCCTATAACAACAGCTATCAGGCTAGCATCCAGATGGCACCGTATGAGGCCCTATATGGTCGTAAGTGTCGCACTTCCTTATGTTGGACTGAGTTGGGGAAGCGATGTGTTCTAGGTCCGGAATTGGTTTCTGAAATGGAAGATAAGGTCCGATTGATACGGGATCTTTTGAAAGCGACAACTAACTGGTAGAAATCCTACGCTGATCTGAAGAGAAAGGATATTGAGTATTATGTGGGAGACTTAGTTTTTCTCAAAGGCTCGCAATGAAAGAAGGTTCTGAGGTTCGGTCGCAAGGGTAAGCTAAGCCCTCGGTTTATTGGGCCGTACCGCATTCTGAAGCGAGTGGGGCCAGTTGCATATCAGTTAGAGCTTCGTCTGGAGTTTGACCGCATCATGATGTGTTCCACGTCTCGATGTTGAGACGCTACCACTCTAATCTCACGCATGTTGTTCCTATTGAGGACATTGAGGTTAGACCAGATCTGACATTTGAGGAGGAGCCGGTTCAAATTCTGGAGCGCGACATCAAGGTTATGTGGAGGAAATCTATCCCCTTACTGAAGGTGCTATGGTGGAATCATAACACTGAAGAGGCCACTTGGGAGCCAGAGGATTCGATGTGGCAGTAGTACCCTCACCTTTTCTTATCATGTAAAATTTCGAGGACGAAATTTTCTTTTAGGGGGTAGAGTTGTAACACTCCAGTTTTTCTTTAATTTCGGCTTTTGTAAATTGTGACACAATGTCTATCTGCTTCAGTGGTTAAGTGCTATGGGAAGTGTCTGAAAGGTCCCAAGTTCAAGTCTCAAATTGGTTAAATTTTGGTATTTTTATGAATAAAGCCCAAACTCTGCTTAGTAGGCTTATAAGTTAAAGTGTGTAGGTAATTAACAGAATGGGCCTGCTGGTCTGGTGGTTAACTGGTGTGTTATTTTGGTGGAGGTCTTGTGTTCGAATCCCTACGCGAACAAGGGAATTATTTTGCTGCTAATGTTGTGTAAGAGTTTGAGTCTTAGTTAACCACTGATGGTGGAGTGTTTGAAGGAGAGAATTAAGGAGTTGAGAGGGGGGAGTTATCAGAATCTGATCAGTTAGTGCATTTCGCAAAATTTAGTTTCCTCTCCTCTTCAGCATTCTGATGTTTTTCCCCATTCCTCCCTTTCTCTTTTTTCGTTTTCAATTATTGTTCTTCTTACTCCGTTCATCCAATTGAGGCCTTTCAGAATTCATTACGCCGTCTCGTCGTTAGTTGGTGAGTAGTTTAAGCGCGTTGTAGTTTGATTTTTAAGTTATTGATTGGAGGTTTATATCTTTTGTTTGACAACAAGGAATCGTTTAGAACTGTATTCCTCTTCTGAAAAATTTTAGTCTTGTTCATTTAGGGCTTCGAGGCAGGTGTTGTTTTAATGAATTGGAAGTATTGTCGGCTTTGTGGTTTTGTGCAAATCGTGAATTAAGACTAATATAGTTGACTGATCAATTATAGGTGCTAGTGATCTCGGGATTGCGTTAAGAGCGAAAACAAACCAGGTGTGTACCCAAAAATACAGAAAATGAGGTTTCGACAAAAGCCAAAAACCTTCCTGGCAACGCCACATAGGCATGTGGTCGCCCGTGTGGTAGGTCGTGTGCAAGACTGTAAGTCACCACACGATCGTGTGATGACGAGCCAGACCGTGCGCTTGAGCGAGGCCGTGTGCAACACACGGGCTCGACCAATTGGGCCGTGTGGGCCACACGGGCTCGACCAATTGGGCCGTGTGGGCCACACGAGTTTGTGGGATTCTGGGCCAGGCCTTGTGATCCACACGACCTTGTGATTTCTGTATTAAGCATGTATACTGAACTGAATATATATGAGTTTAATTGCATAATAGCATGTCATACTTGTATGTTGCATTGCATCAGGGGTGGGTTGATTATGATTGGAGGAAGTATCTTAAAGGCTCTTAAGCCTCTTATCTGGTAGCTCAGCTATAAATTTCTGATTATGTGCTGCATTCAGTACAACTTGGTGTGTTGGGCTGGGTGGGTTGATTTTATCCCCGCATGGTGTGTAGGGTTAGACGTAGTTGGTGTGTAGAGGCTGGTGGGTAGGACTCTGTTTTCTGCATATTCTATCTGAAATGGGCTAAGGCCCTGAAATATGTCTGATTCTGTATCTGAGTGGGCTAGGGTCCACACTGTTTCTGTAATGGGCTCAAACCCGAACTGTGAAAATCATGTGTGCTATCTGATATTTCTGTGTGTATGTTTTCTGTGGGGATTATTTTATTATGATTTGGTTATATTTAGGGTAAATTTTATGTAATAAGGCCATTCGGATTTTTGCTTAAAACTTGGGAATTATTGTTTTATAAACTGCTAGCAGTAAGACAAACGCGAGTTTTCAAAGTAAACAGAGATTTTATCAAAATATGTACGACCTTGCGAATCATTGTAAAAGCTTCCATGAAATAAAATTTGGAAATCCAATAATGTTTCGAAGATTACCAAGTTTCGTTTGAACCTTAGGAATACGTAGGATACAAATGACATCTCATTAGGGTTACCATGTTTCTGGTGCTGGTCTTGAATGTCCTACCGATGGCTGAGGTCCTGCATTTGTTGTGGCTACTCAACAGCCTGTGTGAGCAGCATCACATAGCTTACATTCTTACCATTAGCTTGTGTGAGTAGACCCATTTCACAACTCGAGTGAGCAACGATGTAAAGGATAAAGGGAATGTTGCGACTATATGTTTAGCACACTTTGTGTGAGCTTTCTCGCATATCCGATGTTATTCTAAATGGTTCAATGAGCATGAAAAAGAAAAGAACAATAAGTGTTCAAATGAATTGACATGAATCTATGAAAGGATTGAAATGGAAATGTACAATAAAAAAGTATATCTATGCTCATGTAAAGGATGAATTCAAAAGTAGTATGTTCATGTACATCTAGCTTACCTCATGTTAATTCAATTGAATTATGTATTAATGCACTAACATGTGTTGTGGATAGTGCTTAAGCTTGTGACAAGCTTATGGTTGGATTATATCATGCTGAATCTTAATGATATACATCGAAATGGTAAGTGTCCAAATGAAAATATGCTTATGTGTATGAAAAGGTTGTATGAATCAAACGATATATTTTCTTATGAAATGGCTTATCATGTGGTTGATCTCAAAAAAGTTATGTATAAATGCACTAATTTGTGTATTGATGATGATATTTAGGCTTGTGCCAAGCTTGTGTAATTGGTTGATGTTTATGCTTATGTCTTGTATTATGCAAATGATACGGGTAAGAAAAGGTAATGAAACGGGAAGTTCATAGTTGAGATGTAATATGATAATATAAAGGAATTAATGAGTTAAAGGATTTACTTATATGTGAGAAATTTACTTATGCTGTGGATGAATTTACCTATGTAATGAATAAATTCACTAATTTGTGAATTGATAATGTTATTTAAGCTTATGCTAAGTAAATGGAATGGAAAGTAAATGGAATAGTAAGTAAGTAAATTGAGTGGTTCATAGCCATATGAAAAGGTTAATGGTTGTGTATTATGTCTTATAAATCCTATTATGTTAGGAATGAAAAATATATGTGATGTTGATGGACCTACTCATATTTGAGTTGATGGTTATATAGTTTGATAAATCTTGTGGCTTTAGAATAGATTTATATTTACCCTATAGAGTTTATTATTGAAATGGAATGTTATGTTAAAAGTTTATACGAGCTTATTAAGTATTCATTGCTTACGTAATTACTTTCCTTTACTCTACAGATTATTGTAAGCTTGATTGGTTTGGAAGCTCGTAGGAGATCTATCACACTATCCAACATAAACATCGAGTCTTTTGAAGTTTTGGCCAAGGTTATAATGGCATATATAGGTGGACTTGTTTGGTATCTAATTGAATGCTAGTTGATGATATTGGCATGTATAAGTTGTTTTGGTACCATTTGATGTTGGTTGGTTGTTTAGTGTCATTTTGGTACTTATAGATGCCTTACTAGTATGTGTTATTTTGGCAATCTTTTAATGCATGTTTGAATGGCCAAAGTGGTATGTGATGAATTGACCTCAATATGGTCAAGTTATGGTATGTTCTGAAAATGGTATTGAACTAAATGTTTATGATTAAGAAATGGTCAAATATGTATATGTATTGGTATGTTTGTAGTTGCTTTTGAGGTGCCTTATGTGGCAAATTGGTTGAATGGATTTGATCATTTGGATTGGTCATTTTATGCATGTTTTGGTATATTTGTAATGCCTTGGTCATGGGTGCAAATAGCTTGTAGGTACATGCTTGTAATGGTGGTGGAAATGGCTTGATTTTGGCTAATTTCATGTCCACACGGTTCTTAGACACGGGCGTGTGTCTCAGTTATGTGTCTCCTGTAGGTTTTAAGTTTTACAAGTCAAGGAGTTACACAGCTTGGCACACGGGTGTGTGGCTTGGTCATGTGACCCAACTTCGAAAGTTACACGGGCACAGACACGGGCTGGGACATGGCTGTGTGTCCTTATTTCGATTGTTACACGGCTTGAGACATGGGCGTGTGTCTCAGCCATGTGAGTCACACGGCCTTGCCACACGACCATGTAACCCCTGTAGTTCAAATTTTCTAACTTTTTCCTAAACTTTTTCAATGATTCCAATTTAGTCCGAAATTGTTTCTAAAGTATTTTTAAGGCCTCGAAGGCTCAATTAAGGGACGTTGTGCATGTAAATGAATGATTTATACTATTTTTATGTTAAGGTACTAAATGTATGTTTTAAAGTCACCAATTTTTTATAATGCTCTATAACCCTATTTCGGAGACAAATACGGGTTAGGGTGTTACAGTATACTCCTCTTCAGCTATCTTCAGGGGTATGTCGCGACACCCTTAGTCTGTGTCGCGACATCGAAGGCAGACTTGAGTTTTCGCCATTCTATTCCTTATGTTGCGACATCGAATCCTTCGTGTTGTGACATAGTGACCAGTATGCATTTAATATGTCTTCTAATGGTCTCTTGCACACTCACAAAGTACGTTAGCTCACCCTTGGGCCTTATTCGGGCCCTAAGGTCAATAAATGGCTCAATTTGCACATTTTATTGAATGTAAATAAAACTAAGAAAACATAACTAAAACATAACAAAAATGCTTGCAGTTAAGCTCATTAAATGCGAAAACTAGTTTAATCTGCTACACCGAATTATGGCAGACCAACAACCAACCTGGCTGAGGCCGTTAACTCTATCTTGAAGCGTACACGACATCTTCCAATTTCATCTATTTTCTTAACTACTTTAATGTGATCATCGTACGCATTAAGTTTACAAGTCACAATTTAATTTTCCTAATCATTTCTAAACAGGTTCAACTCTCGAAGTTTGATAAATGGATAGAAAAATATGAAAGATAATAAAACTACAGACTTTTGGGATATAACTTACGAATACAAAAATGATCTTAGAAATGAACCGAAGTTATAGATTCAACTAGATCTAATTTCTATAAAGATGTTTAAGACTCGAAAAGTTTGGGAAAATAAAGAACCATGACCCACTATGTATAAATGAGATAGTAACCAATAGTATAAGGGTGATCGCCACACTTTAGAAATAGGTGAGAAGGGAAGTGATAAGATTGAATAATTTTGAACACCACAAGAAAACAATATTGATAAATTTAGGTTTAAGTTCTTGAAGAATAAAAGAGAATTCTCTTAAATATATAATTGATCATTAGTTTCAAATGTTTACAAAGTTCAACTATTTATAAGAACATCTAAGGTAGATGAATGGCCAAAATTCGACCATTAATGGAGTTCAAGTACACATGCCATACATTGAACCAAATGGCTCATGAATTTCCCCTAAGTGCATGTAAATGGTCGTTCATTCCCCCTTGAAGATTCATGGACTTTCATCCCCTTGTAGATACTTTTATTTGGATGTTCATGCCCCCATTAAATGATATTCATGCATATTTTTCAATTTGAAGAGTCACATTCATCCCTTGCATCTTGATGGTCATTGTATTAGTCGAATAGTCACATCCATTCCCCTTCACCATCCATGCATCTTTGATGCCATTGAAATAGCATTTAATTCATACAAGCTCCCCTTTGGACGTACATGCATCTGCATGTACCAATTGGATACAAAGCATGTTTGTCATCCATTGAACTTAGAAGAATGCTAATGGTCTTTCATTCGTGTGGCCGTCCATGATGTACCTAAGGCACATTAAACACAATCATTAGGACATTTTAAACACCATAATCAAAATGTAATAAAAAAGACACATTAAAAACACAATAGATTAAGACATGTTTAAGACACAATTAAAATGATGTAATAACAAAGACACAAATTAAATAGCATGACAAATAATTAAATGAACTCTAATTTAAATACTGTGGAATTAATTAAACTAATTTGGACGGTTGGGCCTTAAAAGTCTGCATGCAAAATGTTGCATGGACTTGGGTCTTTATTAGAGACCCAATAAGGATTAGTCTTGTCATGTTCGACCCAAATTTGCTAGATCAAGTGTAATAGCCCGATTTTGGGCCTAGTCGAAACAGTGGTTTCAAGACCACATATCCGATGTAAGAAAATTTATTTTTATTATATTTTTATGGTCTACAATTTCACGAAGCAATTTCATGAAAATTTCGTTCAAAAATTTCGACGTTTGGGCACTCAATTTAGTCAAAAGGACTAAATTGTAAAAAGTGCAAAACTTCAGTTCTAGAAGCTAGAGGTGTCAAAATGCTATGAAATTTTAAATTGGAGGTCCTTAAATGGTAATTAGACCATTGGTTAATTTGTTGGACAAAAATGGATATGAAATAGGTGAAATAGAATATTTTTAAGTTAGGGGCATTTTGGTTATTTAGTAATTAAAATGAATTAAAAACAAAATTAAAAGCCAATTTCTGTCCATCATCGAAATTACCATGAAGAAACCATGGCTAGGGTTTTTCAAGCTTCCAAGCTCGATTGTAAGTCCTTTCTAGCCCCGTTTTTAATTATTTTTACGTTTTTGAAATCCTCGTAACAAGATCTATCTATTTCTACCAATATTTTGAGATATGGTTGAAGTCTAGGTTTTTGACCCATGATGAATTTGTGTATATTTTGATGTTTAAAGGTAGATTATGCATGTTTATGGTTAGAGAAACGACTTTTACTAAGTGATTTTCGGTAAAGATGCTAAAAAGGGCTAAATTAGAAAAGTTATAAAATTTGTCATAAAAGTGTGAATTAGTGGAAATTGTGGGATGTTTTAGTTATGAAAACGGTTCAGCTAGGCTTAAAATTTACGAGTTTAGGGGCAAAAGTGTAAATATGTGAAACTTTAGGGGCAAAAAGTAATTTTGCCATAATATGATTTTTGGATCAAATTGAATAATGTGACTAATAAATAGACTAAATGTGATATTATAGATCAAAGAAAATGAGATTCAGACCTAGAACGGAGAAAAACAAAGAATATGACGAATAAGTCCTTTTCACCGATTGTGCTACCGAGGTAAGTTTGTATGCAAATAATACATCGTTTTTATTTATGTTTTAATATTTTGTTATATTATATGAGATATGGTTGAATATAGAGTAATTATTTGATGTAAATTATGAATTGTGATTGATTATGGATGAATTGGTAAAATGATGAAAAGTGAGAATTCCCGGTTGAACCTTCGGAATAGAAAAGATACGAATGAGGTAGCTAGGTCACATGTGTGGTACTAAGTGCAGGCCACTATGTGTACAAGAGAGCTACAAGATGGTTTTAGGTCACATGTGTAGCACTAAGTGCAGGCTACTACGTGTATCAGACGGATAGGTCGCATGTGTAGTACTAAGTGCAGGCTACTATGCGTACCCGATAGCTTTGATCACATGTATGGTACTAAGTGCAGGCCACTATGTGTACAAGAGAGCTACAAGATGGTTTTAGGTCACGTGTGTAGTACTAAGTGCAGGCTACTACGTGTATCAAACGGATAGGTCGCATGTGTAGTACTAAGTGCAGGCTAATATACATACCCGATAGCTTCGATCACATGTGTGGTACTAAGTGCAGGCCACTATGTGTAAGTGTTGGTTTTGGTCACATGTGTAGTACTAAGTGCAAGCTACTATGTGCACCAGATAGCTTCGGCTACAAGGGTGGCACAATGTGCAGGCCACCGTGTATCTATTATTATTCCGATGAGTTCAACGAGAAATTTACTAAGTGAAAATACATGTGATCGTGTAACGACTAAGTGTAATTAAATATGATTATGTGATGAATAAGTGTAAGTATAAGTGTGAAAATTTTTGAACAATGTACTCGGTATTTGATCGAACCTTCGGTAAGATGAAATAGAATAAGTGAAATTATGAAAGAGTAAATTTAGCAACAAAACAGTTTTGGACAGCAACAGTTGTGTGACTTTGAAAAATCACCAAAAATGGTGGAAATCAAATTAGAGGCTGAATAAGATATGAAATTAAATATGAATGAGTCTATTTTCACATAAAAGAAACAGTGTAAACAAAAGAAATTCATATTCTTTGATATTTGAATTTTTGTGAGACAGGGTCAGAATGATGTTAGAATCCCCTATTCCAACTTTGGAAAATCATTAAAAATTGTACAAAAATAATCATGGGATAAAATTTATATTCTTGAATTTCTTTGTGAGTCTATTTTCAAGAGAAACAAACGGTAACATCATTCAAGTTCTGCACAATGAGATAATTAATTTAAGTGAAGAAAGGTCGAAACTGTCATACAATAGAACAGGGGATACTTTAAAGAATAAACTGTACTTATTGGATAAACCAAAAATTCTGAAAATTTATGGTAAGGATATATGTGATCTAGTTTCAGGGAAAATTAACAGATCTTAATTTGGAGTTCTGTACCTCGAGATATAAATAATTTAGTGACTGTGACATGAGTAGACAACTTAAAATGAATATGAGTAACTGGTGGAACTATGTGCAATTGATTGTATTATCTTGAGTACATATTATGAGAATTGTTAAAAGTATGTTAATAAATTGTTTATTTTTTACATACTTACTTACTAAGCTTTGTAGCTTACTCCTCTTCCTTTCCCATATCTTGTAGGGTTGTATGCTAGCTCGAGTTGGAGATCACCGGAGATGTTATCGCACTATCAAGCTATCATCGTGGGGTAAAAGTGAATTCAAACCTCTTAAGTTTATGGCATGTATAGAGGGCTTAGTCATTTGTATGTGTCGTAATTGGTTTGGCCTAAAATGTTGGCCTTTGGTATTTAGTTGTTCATTTTGTATAAGGCCATTGATGTTGGCTAGTATTATTCAAGTTATATGTTTGTGATGATGCAATTTATGAGATGCATGATTTGGGCGAATGAGTGTATGATGATTAAATAAGAAAAGTGTGGCATGTGAATGGTTGTGAGAAGGACACGACTTTGGACACGGGCGTGTGCCCCTATTTTTCAAGAAATTTTTCAATGTTTTCTAAAGTTCTCGGTTTAGTCCCGGACCGCTTCCAAAGTATGTTTTGGGCCTCGTAGGTCCATATTAGGGACTTTGTGATGAAAATTGAAAAATGTTAACTTGGATGAAATTTTATGACTTAGTTTAATATGTTTACAAGTGTATGTGCTCCGGTAATGCCTCGTACCCTATTCCGGCGTCGAATACGAGTAAGGGGTGTTACATCAAGCCCACAAGTGCTTCCTTGAACTTCTTAGCTCTAGCTCGCGTCATAGGCCCACTAGGAAGTTTAATTGGATCTTCTCTTAAAAGTTCATCAACTTGCAGGCCAAATAGTGTGGAAATGGACAGCTTGGGTTTTGGCCCAATTAACGTACTCGAGATCACATCATACTTTCTATAGGCTAACAACCTTGATGCTAAGAATGGGGTTGAAACAAGTAAACCAGATGAGTGTAGGACACGAGTATGCCAATGAGGTTCGTAAGGTGATGGAGGTCAACACCAAGAGAGCGAGATCGATGCATATAGAATTGTATTCTTAAGAATTGGAAACTTTTCAGGTGATAGAACCCATTGGTCATCGACCGGGTATCCCGCCTTGATCTGCGAAACAGATAGTGCGACTGTGAGAGGTTCCAGACACTACTGTACCCGTGTGCGCACATTGTTGCAACTTGTTAATTCTTCAATCTATGTCGAACAATATATTAATGAGGTGTACACACTGGACTGCACTTTGTGTTGAGAAATGTGCTCATATTGTAGTAAACATGTAACTGTTTTCTATTTATTTGAAAGATGAATAAATAAATAAAGTTTATTTCACATTTCACTATTATGTATTTTGTATTTACGTCTTTTATATTTTGCATGCATAGCGAAATTATGACAAGCAAATATTAGCTCATTGATTGTCTAAGTTTGAACTAAAGATTGCGAGAAAGACAACTTACTTCAGTAGATAATCTAAATAAGTCCGTAATCCCGTAAAAAATCAAAGTGAGCATTTGATTCAAACATTGAGAATGATTATTATGTCGTCTACAATTCCAATTGGGAAGATGGCTAGTCTTGGCTATCTGAGCAATTGACTCCATGAGTAGAGATATAGATGTATTCATTGGTAGAATGATACGTTGGATTGGACCCAATATGAAATAATTTTGAATTTGTTTGTGAATTAATTCACTTGTGACATTCATGGTGTGACTTACCTAAATCCTAAGTTAGTCTCTGACCATGCATATGCAGCTCATGTGCTTTGATATAAGTGAAGGCTTATGCTCTAAAGATGATCGATCCCATAAACGGTATGTTGGGTATATAACTTGTGTATGGCATGGCTTTACTAGCAATAGTGGAATTCATAGCTCAATTAAAAAGTTAATAATATCCTCTCATTGGCATTATGTAGATTGGTAAATATGGAATGTGGCCATGGGTTAGTTGTTCTCGAACGAGCGATTTATCATAGTCATTTGTTGGCAGTGATCATATTAATCATTAAGAAAACTGACAATGAGATAAAATAGGATTGTATTGAGTGAACGGATTTAGCTCAAAGGAATCAAGGATACCATATGAGGGTAACACATACATGACAAGGTCATTGGACAATGCAGTTGGATGAATTCTTTTCATAAAGAGTATACAATAAGGAGTTTTCAGTCATGGCACTTCTTATGGACTGACTCCATGATTAAGTAATTGCGAATTATCAAAACGATGCTTCTGGACATAATTGCAATCACTAGAGCCTAATTACATATATCTGATTGGTCCATCCGCTAGCTCAACAAAAGCTCAATCGGACTACATTTGAATCAGAAGAAAATTCTACGACTTTGGGAATAATTAATTTGAGTCGATTTATTCAATGTGGAATTAAATTAGGTGGTCAAATTGTTCAACTAGAGAATTTGATTAGAATTTTCTTGAAAAATTAATTTGGAAAATCAAAGTGATTTTTGGAAAAATTAATTTTGATCATGTAAAATTAAATTAATCAAATCAATAAAAATTAATATCATATTTTTGAAAATTAATTTTCAAGTCAGAGAATTGGCCCAATGGATAATTGAACTTAAAAATTGGACTTCAGATCATAAATTGGGCCCGAGAGCCCAAAATCAAGACCAAGACCCAAAAACTGGTTGAACAGGACCCGGTATGTGAAACAGGCCGATGATCCAACTGGTGGCTAGACCGGACCGGTCGGGTCGTCATTCACTCAAGCAGAATTGACTCGGGGTGCAATAAGGGTGTCGCACCTACATCACTAGACACAACGGTGATGGTGGCTGCGACGGCGACGTCCCGATGGCCAACGACGGTTGGTCATCGATGGTTAAGCAATGGAAGAGTTACACTCCTACTGGGATTCAACTAGAAAATTTGATTTCAGATTAACTATTCAAAAAATAATAGTATTTTAATATTTTAACATTAAATTTGATTTAATACTTATGTTAATAGTATTTTATTAATTTAATACTAAAGTGAATATATATTAAATTTAATTTAATGTTTATCTTGTAGATAAACATTCTATTATTTTAAAAATATTTAATATTAAATTTAATATATATTTATCTTGGTAAATATTATGTTAATTTAATATTAAAATGATTAAGTTTAATCATAGTTGAACTCTCTAAACTCTCTGTAATATCCTAAAATTTAGAATTTTATGTTTTGCATTTAACCATGCGATAGGCTAGTTAAAAATGTTAATTGTGTATGTTTAGGGGTCCTAAGAAGGCTTGGGGTTGAGTTGGGCCTTAGCAAAATTTTTGTGCTTAAGCAATTTAAGGAGAGAAGGTAAGTGGCATCAAGGCTTAAGGAAAAAAGTGCGTATTTTGCTAGCATAAATCAGCATATGGCAAGGAGGTTATGGCGTCAAGTGGACAACATGGAGGGAAGGGGTTCAAATCCCTCCAAGTGCAAAATTTTTTATTGAATTTTTGTACTCCTATCCCAAGTGTCGGCCATGGTTGTAATTATGGTAAGGGAGACTTTTTATTGATGGAAAGGAGGCTAAGGAATATGGTAAGGAGGAAGATAACGGAAAAAGAAGGAAAGAAATGAAAGAACAGGAAAGAGAAGGGAACATGTTGGCCTATTATGTGGAAGATGTTTTGGAAAGCGTTTTTGGTCAATTTTGATCCTTTTGGTAAAAGGATACACGATTTTGGGAGGGGTCTTGGTAGCCGAATTTTGCATTAGTCTTTTGGCAAATTTTTGGTTCTTGTATGGCTTGTTTCTTTTAGCATTTTTGGTGTTCTCTTACTCCATTTTTTTTCCCTCATTGCCGAAACTCCAAAGCCAAAAAGTGAGCATCTCTTTTTCCTTTGTTTTGCCGAAACCATCTAGCCATTGTGTCCAATTTATTTTTGCTCATTTCCCCTTTGATAGCCGAAACTAGTTAAGCACTCTTTCTCCATCCTTTCTTTTCTTTTTCACAAATTCTTCAACCTTTATTTCTTCTTCTTTAATCCATATTCTCATAGCCAAATCTTCTTGTTCATTTTCTTTTCTCCATAGCCGAACCTTTAAACCCTTAATCTCTCCTTCACAATTTCTTTCTCATTTGTGTTGAGACCCTCTTCTTCGATCAAATCGGTAAGTGGTTTCTTTTTCTTTTTTCATTTTTCTTTTCTTTCTAGCCGAATGAGTGTCTATCACTATTCGGTTGTGTATCTTGTTTCTAAACCGAAATGGTGTTTCCTCCTACTCCTTCACATCTTAATCATCCTCTTTTTCGTAGTGTTCTAAGTGGGTGGCTGAATATCATCCTAGCCGATTCAATTCTAGCCTTAAGTCAATCGGTGGAAATCGGATTCAATATCGTTAAGGTAAGGAGTTTCTTTATGGATTATTTGATATCGCTCATTATTCGATTAGTTTGCTAAATGGAATAATAGTTTGGACTAAATGGTTATTATAGGGTCTAAATTGCTCATTCTTAACCACTCGTGGATCCTTCGAAAATAGTGTTAAGCCTACTCCTATCACTAAAACAACTATTTTCTCTCATAGTAGTTTTCTAACCGAGATTTTTCCTATGGAGGCAAGTGGAACCGATTTGAAAGGAAAAGCGATTGGAGAACACAAAAGGAGTGGATTTGCTATTCCTACTTCGAAGTTCAAGCGTAGAGCAGTTTCGGCGGTTCGCGATTGTAACACCCCAAACCCGGTCAAAACTTTATGACTGAATCCGGGTTGTTGCAGAGAAAACATATATGTATACTCTTTGTTAATACTTCTATTTTAAGGGATAGTTAAAAATATTGTTTGAGAATAGCTTCCCACTTCTTATTAAAACAACTAGGAGTTGAAAATGGGCTTGTTTGTAAAACCGAACCTAGAAACTTCTATAAAGTGACAATTGAAACCGATGTTGAGGACGTGACCTTTGAAAACATTATTTGCAGTACTAAGAAAATCCCTGGTTTAGTTATTTATTGTTTGAGGTCTGTACGTTACTACTTTGGAAAATCGTTAATTACGTTTTTAAGAAAACCTCATTTCCAACAGTATATAACACATATACAGAAATCAGTTTAGAGAAAGTGTTTGAAGGGTGTCCTTTGAGTTAAACCTTGAGGTGCGTGACTTCTTTTGAAAATAATACTTGCTATGTCAAGAAAATTCCAAGTTTTAGTCAATTATGGCTGATTATTATTCATTTGTCGTAAATTTGGAAAATGTCTTTTATGCTTTTAGAGAAAACCACGTTTTATCGATAAATCTTAACATATAAAAACCAACATAAAAACAAGCCCAAATTAAAGTTAAAGCGGCCTTATTACAAATTAAAACCCAAAGTAGAAATAAATCATAATAAGTTCGAGTTTACTTAAAGCAGTTACGATGCATGGCCACCTCGAGTCCATCTCGGCCCAAAATCCGCCATTCACTGATTACCTATAAAATTAGCAAAGGGGTGACTCATCAAGACTCAATGTGTACATCCCTATGTAATGCAAATTGGGCCTTAGCCCACTCAATATAATATATGTTATGCACATGCAATGCTGCCCATCCTGGATCAGCTCTCCATCCAAACTCATGTGGCATTAAGCCACTGTGGTTCATAACCACAGTGGTCCTAGACCGCTCGTGACCGTAGCCACTCGTGACAAAGTCACTGTAATATATAATCGTGGGGCCAATCCACCATAGTCGTAGACCACCGTGACGATCTCTAGCAATAATGAGTACGTGGGGCCAACCCATTGTGGTCATAGGCCACCAAGATAAGTCACTGTTATAAGCAATCGTGGTATTAACCACTGCGGTACTTAGACCACTCGTGACCGTAGCCACACGTGACATTAGTCACTATTCACCCTCCTCATTTCAACCATTCCCGAGCCCATGCTCTTTCATATCATGCGCTTTATGTATGCAACTTATTTCACAGTGAATAATAGATCAATTACATGCATAACATCCAAAATATACGTACATACTAATTAACAACAATAACAGTATCGAGAACTTACCCGGCGTCTCCAACCATACCCATAAGGGTAGTTAACCTTTCATATCAGTTATTTCGGCTTTTTGCCCTTTTCAGTTAATAACGCAATAACAACAATAATGAAGGCGTGTGAGTAGTACACGCCTAATAACACGTAAGATAATACCCTCTACATCGATGCTTTCACCAGCAGGAACGATAGCTATCTGTCTATCCCAAACAGACGTCGATTCTCTACCACAGCCCGGCGGAAAATCCTTTGAACTTTTGAACAGGGGTTATGGACACACTCCCCTCCTCGGCTTGATCGTTTCTTGCATCCATGAAACAGACTCGATCAGAGATTAGAGAGAGATGTCGTTTGTCTAACAAAGAAACATTGATTAAGGCAACCAGAACCCTGAGAAGAAATAAATGAAACACCCCAAACCCGGCCCACGAGCCCTGACCGGATCTGGTAAGTTCCTCGAAGAAAACTGATTCAAAATTCTTTTGTTACTTAGGAAAAACTTGTGTTTTTGAAAGAAAGTTTGTTTTGGCTTGGGCTTGAGTTGAAAACGAGTTTATTTTAAATAAATTTACTTAATCTTACAACCATTAAAAATTCGTAACATAATAAATAAAAGAAGATAAAGTAGTTCAACTATGGCCTTATTACATCAAATAATTCCCAAAAATAAATTAAAATGCTTAAATAGAATAAAAGTCCAAATAATAAAATTTTCCTTGCTGTGCATGGCCACCTTTAAACTCCTGCCGACTCGGTCCATTACTGCTCATCACCTGAAAAATATTCCCCAACGGGGTGAGTCAGCAGACTCAATGTGTACACAACACTAAGTCCAAATAGATTTAGGCATACCATACATATCAAACCATATAATAACCCATATAACAAATAGTAATGCAACTTATTCACATGTGCTCACTTATTGGGCTTGGCCCATAACCATATCACATTCTTATAATAGGGTAGTTAACCACATAATTTCCACATACTGGGCTTAGCCCATTTCCACATTGATCCACATTCATATACTGGGTTGGCCCTTTTCTTAATAATCCACATATCAACTGGGCTTGGCCCATTTCCACATTAAATATTCATATCAGATATAATATGCAAAGTGCACCCAACCCAACCTAGGGTCCATCCTCTACACACCCCCGTATCCAGCCTACCACACACCAGGGGATTAACAAATCACCCTCTCCTTTTCACTCCAAAGGCAATCAATGCCGTCCACGTGCAATTAAGCACAATAATCCACAACGCGACCTCAGTCAGCACCAATCCACGATGTAGCCGTAGCTAACACCAAAACCACGATGGGACACATAGTCACTCATCAACCACGATATGGCACCTAGCCTATATCAACCACGATGAGGCACAGAGCTACTCATCAAACCACGCGAACTTAATCGCAAATAAATCCACAACGTGACCTCAGTCAACGTCAATCCACGATGTAGCTCAAGGCTAACATCAAACCACGTACTCGAAGTACACCCGTACCTTCTTTCATATCCCACCCATGCACATGCACATGTAATAATGGCATAATAATAAATGCATGCACATGTTATTAAGGCAGACAATCATATTTCTATAGGCATTGTCACATTCACATCGGCATTGTCACATTCTTATCAACAGATAATACTAACCTGATTATCGATATACCCCTTTTAGGGTAATCACCACATAACTGCCACTGCACTGATTAGCACATAAATCACACATGCAAATATAGCAAAAACCCGGAAAACAGTGGGTTAATCACACACCTGCGTACTTTGTACCATAGCATGGTACTTAGCCATATTTTCACATTCTTAATATTACAATTAATTTAAACATAGCCATGATCATATCAAAACTTAGGGTAGGGTACACACCTGATTTGCTTAGGGTTTCCAATCCAAATCCCGAAAAGCTTGATCTAATGCCTTAGATCTTAGATCTCTACATTTAATCAATCATTTAATACTTAGTAAAGAACTATTCGGCCATAAATCCAAATCCTAGTAGGATTAGTACACTAAAACTTACCTTGCAATTTCCAAATCTCGAAAGTATTCCTTGCCTTATATGTCTGACGAAATCCTTATAACTTCATGTTAGATCAATTTCTAACATTTATTCATAACAAATAACCCTCAGCCGAATGTTAAATATGACTTACCTTGTGGATTTTAAATCCCAAAATTCACCGAATAACAAGGGAACACGCGGCCTATGGTGTACCTTCGGGAAAAGAACTTCTCCTTCCTTGTAGTTGACACTTAGTAAATCCCTAAAGATCTCTTCAAGGTTTCGGCAACAAGAATATTGATGGGATTAGTCCTAGATTTTGACAAATCTAAAAGAAAAGAATAGAAATCAAACTTGTTCTTACCTTTGAAGAAATCGACAGCACCTAAGCTTGAAGCCACTTAAGATATTCGGCTATGGCCTTAAAAGGCTTACTTCCGGCTTTTGTAGGGATTAGAAAGAAAAGAGAATGAAGAATAAAGATGGAGGATTCGGCTAGAACACAAGGAATTTCGGCTTTGGCTAACAAAGAGAAGAAGAATAAAAACTGTAGGAAATTCGGCAGAGAGAGGAGAATTTGCTTAAGAAATTCAGCAAAGGAAAAGTGAATGAATGAATAGCCTCTCTTTTCCTTTTATAGCCGAATTTACTAGCTAGAGTCCCTTACTTGGCCACCACTCTTCTATTTTGATAGCTTTATCCCTTGAATTATCACTTTATTAAAGGAATTTAATCCAACAATTATCTCTTGAAAATAATGATGAATAAATCCCTTATTTATCCTCTATTTATCTCTTAAAAATAAAAGAATAAAAGCTCCTAATTTATAGCCATGTGCCGTCCATCTCTCTGCTCCTTGTAGCAAAATAAAATTTCTTTTATTTGCTTCTCATGCAGCTCGAACCTTGGCCCAATACTCCTGTATGTGGCGCCATTTCCAAAGGCCCTAAGTGGCATCTCCAGGCCACTTTTCCAAGCCCGTTCTTGTGTCAAATTCCCTCTATTAATTTTCTTAAGGCCACCTTGCCTTAGTTTCCTCTTTTTAAACTTTAAAACTTGACATTTCTTTACATTTCCAAGTTTCCAAAAATTTTCGTTTGCCTCCTTTAAACTTAACATTTCCTTACATTTCTAAGTTTCCAGAAATGTTCACTTTCCTCTTTTGAATCATTTCTAAATCATTTCCTTACATTTCCAAGACAAGACATTTCCATACATTTCCTTACATTTCCATACATTTCCTTACATCTTAGGGTTCCTAAAACTCCTCAGAACACATCCAACACACCCACTGAGCCCACTATCTCATGAATTACGCACGAACGCATAACCCCTAATCCAGGATGTTACAGTTCTACCCTCCTTAAAAATAATTTCGTCCTCGAAATTACTTATTAACAGTCGTACAATCCTTCTCACCGCACTATGCTTACGCTGCGCACTCTGATCTTAATAGAACCATCATACTTTCTAGGCACAATCTCTAAGTTCACGTCCCCTAGAACTTATTTCTAACTTCGCGATTTAATCTGATTACAAAGTTTTATGCATTAATCCTTGTTTCATTTATTACCCACGAAGAAGTTTTATGAGAAGAATTTTAGGAGTGGTTCTTTCGTATTCATACATGCACACAGTCTTTTCATTCATACATCCATCAATCAATTATAAACTTTCGCTCATTTAGAGAAACGTTATAGTTTTCATTGTTGTTGTTCTCCCACAACCCAGGGGTATTTTCGTAATTTGTCCTACAAGGGTATTTTCGTAATTTTTCAAAAGAAAAAAGTTCCTTGGTGATTTTGTCAAAAAGTATTTTGGAATTTTTTTTTTAAAATCCTGGGGTATTTTGGAAAATTTTTGAAATCCGGGGGTATTTCGGTAATTTTGGAGCTCGGGGTATTTTGGTAATAAACCAGGGTAAATTTGTAAAGTTTAATATTTTCGGGGTATTTCCAAATTTTGCAAAACTTTGAGAGTTCTTTTTGAGAATTGTACTTTTCAAAATGGTGATGTTGCAAAAATTTGGAAATCAGGGTCATTTTGGTAATTTTGTAAGTTAGGGGCAATTTTGTAATTTTCCAAAATCAAGGTATTTTTGATATTTTTCAAATTAGGGTTTTTGGACTTGTTATGAAATTTTTGATAAGAACTGTGGGTATTTTGGAAATTTCATAAACCAAGGGCAATTTAGTAATTTTACAAATAGGGGTATTTTAGTAATTTTCACAAATCAAGAATACTTGAGAGAATTTTATAAAATCGTGTTTGCAATTCAAAAGGGTAATTTTAAGAGTTTTAAACTAGGGTTTTTATGAAAATACGGCTAGTTCCCTTTCGGGTTTTAGTTAGGAGTTTAGCCTATGAATAAGTCCTCTTGGTTAGGGTGAACCGAAGCTACGCACCAGGTAGGATTCCTGCGAAGAAGAGGTGAGTCACTAGGACTGCTTAAATACCAGGCTCTTCCGAATCCAATCCTAGACATGCGCACAATGGTTGCCACACCCTAACTCGGCGACTTAGACACAGGTTTGTTTTATTAAGCAATTAAGTCTTATGTAGCTGTTGGGGTAAGCTAGCCTTAGAGTTCTAGTACCTATCACACTAATCTACGTTCCATTCCATTTCTACCCTTCTATAATTCATACTATAATTCACACAAAGGATAGGGGTACTTACCTGGTGGACTGCGGGTCGGAGACTTAGGTGCCATGCCAGAAAAACCTGCTTATCTTCAAAAACTCATTTGGGCTCGATTTGAAAATGTTTTGGGCTTTAAACCCCAGGCTGAGGGTTTGAAACTGGGCTCTGATACCAAATTGAAACACCTCAAACCCGGCCCACGAGCCCTGACAGGATCTGGTATGTTCCTCGAAGAAAACTGATTCAAAATTCTTTTGTTACTTAGGAAAAACTTGTGTTTTTGAAAGAAAGTTTGTTTTGGGTTGGGCTTGAGTTGAAAACGAGTTTATTTTAAATAAATTTACTTAATCTTACAACCATTAAAAATTCGTAACATAATAAATAAAAGAAGATAAAGTAGTTCAACTATGGCCTTATTACATCAAATAATTCCCAAAAATAAATTAAAATGCTTAAGTAGAATAAAAGTCCAAATAATAAAATTTTCCTTGCTGTGCATGGCCACCTTTAAGCTCCTGCCGACTCGGTCCATTACTGCTCATCACCTGAAAAATATTCCCCAACGGGGTGAGTCAACAGACTCAATGTGTACACAACACTAAGTCCAAATAGATTTAGGCATACCATACATATCAAACCATATAATAACCCATATAATAAATAGTAATGCAACTTAATCACATGTGCTCACTTATTGGGCTTGGCCCATAACCATATCACATTCTTATAATAGGGTAGTTAACCACATAATTTCCACATACTGGGCTTAGCCCATTTCCACACTGATCCACATTCATATACTGGGCTTGGCCCTTTTCTTAATAATCCACATATCAACTGGGCTTGGCCCATTTCCACATTAAATATTCATATCAGATATAATATGCAAACTGCACCCAACCCAACCTAGGGTCCATCCTCTACACACCCCCGTATCCAGCCTACCACACACCAGGGGATTAACAAATCACCCTCTCCTTTTCACTCCAAAGGCAATCAATGCTGTCCACGTGCAATTAAGCACAATAATCCACAACGCAACCACAGTCAGCGCCAATCTACGGTGTAGCCGTAGCTAACACCAAAACCACGATGGGACACATAGTCACTCATCAAGCACGATATGGCACCTAGCCTATATCAACCACGATGAGGCACAGAGCTACTTATCAAACCACGCGAACTTAATCGCAAATAAATCCACAACGTGACCTCAGTCAACGTCAATCCACGATGTAGCTCAAGGCTAACATCAAACCACGTACTCGAAGTACACCTGTACCTTCTTTCATATCCCACCCATGCACATGCACATGTAATAATGGCATAATAATAAATGCATGCACATGTTATTAAGGCAGACAATCATATTTCTATAGGCACTGTCACATTCACATCGGCACTGTCACATTCTTATCAATAGATAATACTAACCTGATTATCGATATACCCCTTTTAGGGTAATCACCACATAACTGCCACTGCACTGATTAGCACATAAATCACACATGCAAATATAGCAAAAACCCGGAAAACAGTGGGTTAATCACACACCTGCGTACTTTGTACCATAGCATGGCACTTAGCCATATTTTCACATTCTTAATATTACAATTAATTTAAACATAGCCATGATCATATCAAAACTTAGGGTAGGGTACACACCTGATTTGCTTAGGGTTTCCAATCCAAATCCCGAAAAGCTTGATCTAATGCCTTAGATCTTAGATCTCTACATTTAATCAATCATTTAATACTTAGTAAAGAACTATTCGGCCATAAATCCAAATCCTAGTAGGATTAGTACACTAAAACTTACCTTGCAATTTCCAAATCCCGAAAGTATTCCTTGCCTTATATGTATGTCGAAATCCCTATAACTTCATGTTAGATCAATTTCTAACATTTATTCATAACAAATAACCCTCAACCGAATGTTAAATATGACTTACCTTGTGGATTTTAAATCCCGAAATTCACCGAATAACTAGGGAACACGCGGCCTATGGTGTACCTTCGGGAAAAGAACTTCTCCTTCCTTGTAGTTGACACTTAGTAAATCCCGAAAGATCTCTTCAAGGTTTCGGCAACAAGAATATTGATGGGATTAGTCCTAGATTTCGACAAATCTAAAAGAAAAGAATAGAAATCAAACTTGTTCTTACCTTTGAAGAAATCGACAGCACCTAAGCTTGAAGCCACTTAAGATATTCGGCTATGGCCTTAAAAGGCTTACTTCCGGCTTTTGGAGGGATTAGAAAGAAAAGAGAAGGAAGAATAAAGATGGAGGATTCAGCTAGAACACAAGGAATTTCGGCTTTGGCTAACAAAGAGAAGAAGAATAAAAACTGTAGGAAATTCGGCAGAGAGAGGAGAATTTGCTTAAGAAATTCGGCAAAGGAAAAGTGAATGAATGAATAGCCTCTATTTTCCTTTTATAGCCTAATTTACTAGCTAGAGTCCCTTACTTGGCCACCACTCTTCTATTTTGATAGCTTTATCCCTTGAATTATCACTTTATTAAAGGAATTTAATCCAACAATTATCTCTTGAAAATAATGATGAATAAATCCCTTATTTATCCTCTATTTATCTCTTAAAAATAAAAGAATAAAAGCTCCTAATTTATAGCCATGTGCCGTCCACCTCTCTGCTCCTTGTAGCAAAATAAAATTTCTTTTATTTGCTTCCCATGCAGCTCGAACCTTGGCCCAATACTCCTGTATGTGGCGCCATTTCCAGAGGCCCTAAGTGGCATCTCTAGGCCACTTTTCCAAGCCCGTTCTTGTGTCAAATTCCCTCTATTAATTTTCTTAAGGCCACCTTGCCTTAGTTTCCTCTTTTTAAACTTTAAAACTTGACATTTCTTTACATTTCCAAGTTTCCAAAAATTTTCGTTTGCCTCCTTTAAACTTAACATTTCCTTACATTTCCAAGTTTCCAGAAATGTTCACTTTCCTCTTTTGAATCATTTCTAAATCATTTCCTTACATTTCCAAGACAAGACATTTCCATACATTTCCTTACATTTCCATACATTTCCTTACATCTTAGGGTTCCTAAAACTCCTCAGAACACATCCAACACACCCACTGAGCCCACTATCTCATGAATTACGCACGAACGCAGAACCCCTAATCCAGGATGTTACAATAAATCACAAACCTAATATGGTAACCTCTTACCTTGGTTACTGATGAATCGCACCCCAACTACTTTGCCCTTGAAACCGAGATGAAAACTGAGAGAGAGATTCATCTTACAATCACCTATAGTCCTTGAATAACCGGCTAATCAAATGAGACTTATAGAAAAGACAAAGGTTTTGGCCGAAATTACCTTGCGTTGGAACAGGTAAGAAAACCAAAGCAGATCCGGCGAAGATGTAACCCTTCACACCCTAGTCTATCCAACAACCTTGAATCGGACAGAACAAATGAAACACATGCCGATTAGCAATAATGGAGATTTGAGGATCTTTAAGGAAGACAAGAGATAGGAGCCACAAGAAATAAAAAGAGAGGGATTCAACTTTTGCAGCAATCACCAGAAAGAATGTTACCTTCAGTAGTCCTGTAACAGGATGGAATCGATCCACTTAACTAAGGCTATACGGCTACGGAAAGAAAATCAAGGCGTCAGAGGAGATGGCATGCAGTTTCGGTTTAAGAAGAAAAGTAGAGAAGAAAGATGGAAACAGAGAAGCGATGTGGTGTTTTCGGTTTATGAAAGGGAAAGAGAGGTTCGGCAAAGAGGCCCCAAGAGGTTTTGGCTTAAAGTGAAGAGAAAAAAAAGAATAGGTAGAATGGTGGAAATGATGAATAGGATGAAGCTAAGATTCGGCTACCAAGTAAAGGAGGGTTCGGCTGTTGTAGGCAAGAAAGTCTTAGGTGAAGAGATGTAAAGAAGCACCAATGGTCTCACAGGTTTTGGCTAAATGTCAAAGGAGGAGAGAATAAAAGTTTACTAACACATTCGGCTTATGGAAAGTAAGAACCTCCAGAAAGAACAAAAGGGCACAAAAGAACCTCCTAAGAATCGACACTGCCCCCTCCCCCAAAGACCGAATGCACTTCAAAAAAAAAGAAAACCAAGAAAAGAGCTTAAGACCCCTATAGATTTTTGGCACACCGCCTTCCAAGCATCAGAACCAAAATCCTCCCCCTTCAAACCCCACTTTCGGCCAACACTCAACTAGCCACCATATCCCTTATTCCGCTCCTACTTTCACTCTTGCCCACCCATTCGAATGAGTTTGAATAATTCAAACTCCCCCTTTTCCTCCTAGCCTTAAATTCAAATAACTTGACTTATTCAACACCCTCCATGCATTTCCCTTGCCGAATCCACCACTGAAGCTCCTTAGGCGTAAAAAAAGCTAAAACTCTACATTTCTAATGATGCGACTCGAACCCCTTCCCTCTGCAACTCCTCCCTTGTGACGCCTCTTCAAGCACTCTAAGTGGCGCCTCCTTGCCAATTTTCCAACTCTTTATTTTTGTCATCAAAACACAATTAAATACCATTAAGGCCTGCCTCAGCTAGTTCTCCCCTAAAGTACCCAAAATTAAAATTTTGGCCAAGGCTTCAGCTTTACCCCGAGCCTTCCCGGGGCCCTCAAACATAACAAATTAATGGACAAAGCATACCAAACACACAGAAACATACTAAATGCAAAGCCCCTAATTCCCGGATGTTACAGTTCTACCCCTTAAAGAAATTTCGGCCTCGAAATTACCTGATTAAAAGAGATAGGTGTGTCGTTGACGCATAACATCCTCTGGCTCCCACGTGGCCTCTTCTAAACCGTGGTTTCGCCACAAAACTTTGACCAAATGGACTGATTTCCTCCTCAGTACTTTAACGTCTCGATCTAAGATCTGCACTGGTTCTTCTTCAAAGGATAGGTCTGGTCTTACTTCAATTTCCTCCACCGGCACAATGTGAGACAGATCAGAACGGTAACGCCTCAACATCGAGACATGGAACACGTCATGTATCTGTTTCAATTCCGAAGGTAACTCAAGCTGATACGCCACTGGTCCCACACATTTTAAAATTCGATAAGGCCCGATAAACCTGGGGCTTAGCTTACCTTTCCGTCCAAATCTCATCACCTTTTTCCACGGTGAAACTTTCAAGAAAACTTGATCACCCACTGCAAACTCTATCTCTTTCCACTTCAAATCTGCATATGATTTCTACCGGTCAGACGCTTCCTTCAACCGAGTTCGAATCAGTTTAACTTTTTCCTCTGTCTCTAAAACCAATTCTGGGCCCAAGATCTGACGCTCACCCAATTCTGTCCAGCACATAGGAGTACGACATCTCCGTCCGTACAACGCTTCATAGGGCGCCATCTAAATACTAGACTAGTAGTTGTTGCTGTAAGCGAATTCTGCCAATGGTAAGAACTCCTCCCAACTACCCCAAAAATCAATGACACAACCTCTCAACATATCCTCCAAGATCTGAATTACCCTCTCCAACTGACCATCCGTTTGTGGATGAAAAGCTGTGCTGAAATCCAATCTCGTACCCAAAGCTTGATGCAACGCTTTCCAGAACCTTGACGTAAACCGAGGGTCTCTGTCTGATATGATGGACACAGGTACCCCATGCAATCTCACAACCTCTGCCACATACAGTTCGGCCAACCTCTACAATGAGCAATCAACCCGAACCGGTATGAAATGAGCAGACTTCGTCAACCGATCCACAATTACCCATACTGAGTCCTTCTTCGAAGGGGTAAGGGGTAGTCCACTAACAAAATCCATCATTATTCTCTCCCATTTCCAAAGTGGTATCTTTACTAGCTGTAACAACCCCGAAGGCAATTGATGTTCCACTTTTACCTGCTGGCACGTCAAGCACCTACTCAAAAATTCTGTTACCTCCCGCTTCAGACCCGGCCACCAAAACTGTTCTCGCAGATCCCTATACATCTTACTCCCACCAGGATGCATAGCGTATGGGCTACTATGCGCTTCTTGCAGAATCTTCTGTCTTAGCTCCAAATCTTTTGGCATACAAGTCTTTCATTGGAAACACAGTACCCCATCGCTGTTCACACTGAAATCTTCTACCTTACCACCTGCTACTAATTGAAGTTTCGAGCGTAGCGACTCATCGGACAATTGCTTCTCTTTAATTTGACTGACCTACGTAGGCTTCACTTGTAGCTCAGCTAATAAACTTCCATCGTCATACAAGCTAAGATGGGCGAACATTGCCCTCAAGTCCGAGATCACTCTACGACTCAACGCATCCGCCACCACGTTAGCCTTACTCGAATGGTACACAATCGAACAATCATAGTCCTTTAACAATTCAATCCAGCGCCGCTGCCTTAAATTCAACTCCTTCTACGTAAGATACTTCAGACTCTTGTGGTCTGTATAAATGACAGACTTCTCCCCATACAGATAATGTCTCCAGATCTTTAGAGCAAACACTACTGTAGCCAACTCCAGATCATGCATGGGATAATTCACCTCATGTGGTCTCAGCTGTCGAGACGTATATGCCACTACATTCCCTTCCTGCATCAACACACATCTTAACCCTGTGTGCGACGCATCACAGCAAACAACAAACTCCCTCCCAGCCTCAGTCTGAATCAACACTGGAGCCTCAGTCAAGATCCTCTTCAGCTTCTCAAAACTCTCCTGTTGCTTATCTGACCAGACAAATGGTACCCCTTTTCGCAACAGCTTGGTTAACGGTGCAGTTATTAACGAGAATCCCTCAACAAACCTTCTGTAGTACCCAGTCAGACACAAAAAACTCTGAATTTTTGCCACAGACCTAGGCGATTTCCAATCCAACACAGCTTCAATTTTCCGGGGGTCGACTCTAATCCCCTCAGTAGACACCACATGCCCCAGAAAGGTAACTTCCCTCAGCCAGAATTCACACTTGCTGAATTTGGCGTACAACTGTTTCTCTCTCAGAATCTGTAGAACCACCCGAAGATGCAAATCGTGCTCCTCTTCCGATCTTGAATAAACCAGGATATCATCTATAAATACCACAACAAACCGATCTAGATAAAGTTGGAATACCCGGTTCATCATGTCCATAAACGCTGCTGGTGCATTGGTCATTCCAAATGGCATCACCAGGAATTCGTAGTGACCATAACAAGTTCAGAAAGCTGTCTTATGAATATCTGACTCCTTGACCTTAAGCTGATGATAACCTGACCTCAAGTCTATCTTTGAAAAGACTGATACGCCCCGTAACTGGTCGAATAGATCGTCTATCCTGGGCAGTGGGTACTTGTTCTTAATCGTCAACTTGTTCATCCGCCTATAGTCAATGCACATCCGCATTGACCCGTCTTTCTTCCTAACAAACAACACTGGCGCTCCCCAAGGTGACACACTGGGTCGGATAAAACCCCGATCCAACAGTTCCTGAATTTGAGCTTTCAGTTCCGCCAACTCCTTTGGCGCCATTCTGTATGGGGCAATAGACACTGGCGCGGTCCCCGGAAGAAGATCAATATTGAATTTCACCTCGCAATCTGGAGGTAATCCTGGAAGCTCTTCTGGGAAAACATCAGAAAACTCTTTCACTGTTCTGACATCCCCTACAGTCAACTCCTTAGCCTCCAGAGCTCGAACGAAAGTTAAGAAGGCCTCACATCCTTTTTTCACCATTCTTTCAGCCTTTAAAGCGGACACTACGTTGGGCAAGTAGTTCCTCCTTTCACCTATCACCACCACCTCAATATCCTCAGTAGTCATTAACACCATGCGCTTGGCAGCACAATCCACGTTTGCTCGATACTTCACTAACCAGTTCATACCTAAGATTAAATCGAACTCCCTGAACGGCAGTTCCATCAAATCAGCCAGGAAAACCATCCCCTGAACTTCTAGAGGCACATCCCTAAAGAGTTTGTTCACCACTACAGATTGTCCTAAAGGGCTAAGTACAGTCATTTCCCTAGAAGCAGTCTCAAAGTCTTGGTTCAGAGTCCCAGATACATTACTAGCAACATAAGAATACGTTGATCCTATATCAATCAGTGCAGAAAAAGGTAGTCCATAGATAAGAAACATACCAGTTATGACGTCCGGTGCATCGCCCTCCTCTTGGCGTCTAGCAGCATAGACCAACCCAGGTTGCCTTGCATCTGTGTTCCCAGCACCTCTGCCCAGCGCTCCACGTCCACGACCAAAACTGTTACCTCCTCTGGCCGGACCATGGCCTTTCTGTGGCTGCTGACCCCCTCTACCAGGCTGAACATAATTCTGACTTGCGGGTCGCATTCTGTTTGGCTCTTGCGGACAGTCCTTCACCCGATGATCCACTGACCCACATCTGAAACATCCACTACTTCTTGCCCAGCATTCCCCAAAGTGGAGCTTCCCACACGTAGCACATTGCGGCTGCCGACCAGTAGCAAGAGGCCTCACAGCTCTACCCGGCCCATCCAACCTTGGCCTTTTCTGAAAGTTCCCAGTAGATCTTGATGGCCCAAAACTTCTTTTTTCTTCCCTTGTCCCTATCCTGATTCAGTCTCTCAGAACTCTTTGCCTCCTCGGCTATCTTAGCCTTCTCAACTAGTATAGCAAATTCTCGTTCTCGTTGCGGAGCTATCAGTACTTGCAACTCATCCCTTAGGCCATCCTCAAACCGAACACAACGCTCATGATCTGTTGACACCATACCACGAGCATACCGACTTAGGCGCAAGAATTCTGCCTTATATTCGCCCACTGACTTACTCCCCTGAACCAAGTTTAGTAATGCTTTACGCTGAGCATCCACGTAGCTCGACCCGATATACTTTCCCTGGAATGCAGACTTAAAGAAGTCCCAGGTGACGCGATTCGCCGCGGCACCCTCTCTAACCGTGAGCCACCACTGGTAGGCCTCATCTCGGAGTAGCGACACAACTCCTTTCAGTTTCTCTTCCGCAGTACAGTCAAGATCATCCATAATCTGTTCCACTGCTTTTAACCAATACTCCGCTACATTAGGAGCCACGCCCGAGACGCCCCTAAACATTTCCGCCCCATTATCCCTGAGTCACTCAGACACAGATTTCCGAGCTACCAACCCTGTGCTCACTCCAGCTACCCTTTCCAACACACGTAACATAGCCTGAGACACAGCATCGTCTCCTGCGGTTTGATCTTGAAATTCTACTTCTACAACTGGCGATGCTGGTACTTCACCTTCCGGCCCATGCCCAGATTCCAAAGGCTCAGCCTCAGCATCTCGGCCCCTTCCACGGCCTCGCACACCGCATCTACATCCTCTAGTATTCATTACTACAAACATGATTTAACCTGATTAAGAGTTTTATGAGTTAGTGATTTCTTCCACTGTTTATTACAAAGCAGTTTTATGAAGATTTCAGTATGAGTAATTCTCGTCATTTCCATGCATTCCTAGGGTTTTAGTCGCTAAAGTTGCATTTCTCAGTGTAGATAGATAATTGTATCTCATACACATAGTTCATACAAAACAATCAACAGTCAGAGAACTTACCGTGCGGATTCGGTGCCGGAGACTCGGGTGCCATGCTTCTAGAAGATATATATATATTTCTAAATCATTTTCTAGCCACCTTTTAAAAACATTTTAAACCCCCCATACCCACAGCTGAGTTTTTGAAAACTCGCTCTGATACCATAATTGTAACACCCCAAACCCTGTCAAAATGTTACGATCGAATCTGGGTTGTTGCAGAGAAAACAGATATGTATACTCTTTGTTAATACTTCTATTTTAAGGGATAGTTAAAAATATTGTTTGAGAATAGCTTCCCACTTCTTATTAAAACAACTAGGAGTTGAAAACGGGCTTGTTTGTAAAACTGAACCTAGAAACTTCTATAAAGTGACAATTGAAACCAATGTTGAGGACGTGACCTTTGAAAACATTATTTGCAGTACTAAGAAAATCCCAGATTTAGTTATTTATTGTTTGAGGTCCGTACGTTACTACTTTAAAAAACCGTTAATTACGTTTTTAAGAAAACCTCATTTCCAACAGTTTATAACACATATACAGAAATCAGTTTAGAGAAAGTGTTTGAAGGGTGCCCTTTGAGTTAAACCTTGAGGTGCGTGACTTCTTTTGAAAATAATACTTGCTATGTCAAGAAAATTCCAAGTTTTAGTCAATTATGGCTGATTATTATTCGTTTGTCGTAAATTTGGAAAACGTCTTTATGCTTTTAGAGAAAACCACGTTTTATCGATAAATCTTAAAATATAAAAACCGACATAAAAACAAACCCAAATTAAAGTTAGAGCGGCCTTATTACAAATTAAAACCCAAAGTAGAAATAAATCATAATAAGTTCGAGTTTACTTAAAGTAGTTACGATGCATGGCCACCTCGAGTCCATCTCGGCCCAAAATCCGCCATTCATTGATTACCTGTAAAATTAGCAAAGGGGTGAGTCATCAAGACTCAATGTGTACATCCCCATGTAACGCAAATTGGGCCTTAGCCCACTCAATATAACACATGTTATGCACATGCAATACAGCCCATCCTGGATCAGCTCTCCATCCAAACTCCCGTGGCATTAAGCCACTGTGGTTCATAACCACCACGGTCCTAGACCACTCGTGACCGTAGCCACTCGTGACAAAGTCACTTTAATATATAATCGTGACCGAGCCCACGCTCTTTCATATCATGCACTTTATGTATGCAACTTATTTCACAGTGAATAATAGATCAATTACATGCATAACATCCAAAATATACGTACATACTAATTAACAACAATAACAGTATCGAGAACTTACCCAGCGTCTCCAACCTTACCCATAAGGGTAGTTAACCTTACATATCAGTTATTTCAGCTTTTCGCCCTTTTCAATTAATAACGCAATAACAACAATAATAAAGGCGTGTGAGTAGTACACACCTGATAACGTGTAAGATAATACCCTCTACGTCGGCGCTTTCACCAGCAGGAACGACAGCTATCTGTCTATCCCAAACAGACGTCGGTTCTCTACCACAGCCCGGTGGAAAATCCCGAACCGCCGACACTACACGCTTCTTGAACTTTGGAACAGGGGTTATGGACACACTCCCCTCCCCGGCTTGATCGTTTCTTGCATCCATGAAACAGACTCGATCAGAGATTGGAGAGAGACGTCGTTTGTCTAATAAAGAAATGTTGATTAAGGCAACCAGAACCCTGAGAAGAAATAAATCACAAACCTAAGATGGTAACCTCTTACCTTGGTTACTGATGAATCGCACCCCAACTACTTTGCCCTTGAAACCGAGATGAAAACTGAGAGAGAGATTCGGCCTACAATCACCGATAGTCCTTGAATAACCGGCTAATCAAATGAGACTTAAAGAAAAGATAAAGGTTTTGGCCAAAATTACCTTGCGTTGGAACAGGTAAGAAAACCAAAGCAGATCCGGCCAAGATGTAACCTTTCACACCCTAGTCTATCCAACAACCTTGAATCGGATAGAACAAATGAAACACATGCTGATTATAAAGAATGGAGATTTGAGGATCTTTAAGGAAGACAATAGATAGGAGCCACAAGAAATAAAAAGGGAGGGATTCGGATTTTGCAGCAATCGCCAGAAAGAATGTTACCTTCAGTAGTCCTGTAACAGGATGGAATCGATCCACTTAACTAAGGCTATACAGCTACGGAGAGAAAATCAAGGCGTCAGAGGAGATGGTATGCAGTTTCGATTTAAGAAGAAAAGTAGAGAAGAAAGATGGAAACAGAGAAGTGATATGGTGCTTTCGGTTTATGAAAGGGAAAGAGAGGTTTGGCAAAGAGGCCCCAAGAGGTTTCGGCTTAAAGTGAAGAGAAAAAAAAGAATAGGTAGAATGGTGGAAATGATGAATAGGATGAAGCTAAGATTCGGCTACCAAGTAAATGAGGGTTCGGCTGTTGTAGGCAAGAGAGTCTTAGGTGAAGAGATGTAAAGAAGCACCAATGGTCTCACAGGTTTCAGCTAAATGTCAAAGGAGGAGAGAATAAAAGTTTACTAACACATTTGGCTTATGGAAAGTAAGAACCTCCAGAAAGAACAAAAGGGCACAAAAGGATCTCCTAAGAATCGACACTGCCCCCTCCCTCAAAGACCGAATGCACTTCAGAAAAAAAAAGAAAACAAAGAAAAGAGCTTAAGACCCCTATAGATTTTCGGCACACCCGTTTCCAAGCATCAGAACTGAAATCCTCTCCCTTCACACCCCACTTTCAGCCAACACTCAACTAGCCACCATATCCCTTATTCCGCTCCTACTTTCACTCTTGCCCACCCATTCGAATGAGTTTGAATAATTCAAACTCCCCCTTTTCCTTCTGGCCTTACATTCAAATAACTTGACTTATTCAACACCCTCCATGCAGTGACCTTGCTGAATCCACCACCCAAGCTCCTTAGGCGTAAAAAAAATAAAACTCCGCATTGCTAATGATGCGACTCGAACCCCTTCCCTCTGCAGCTCCTCCCTTGTGACGCCTCTTCAAGCACTCTAAGTGGCGCCTCCTTGCCACTTTTCCAACTCTTTATTTGTGTCATCAAAACACAATTAAATACCCTTAAGGCCTGCCTCATCTAGTTCTTTTGGCCAAGGCTTCAACTTAACCCCGAGCCTTCTCGGAGCCCCCAAACATAACAAATTAATAGACAAAGCATACCAAACACACAGAAACGTACTAAATGCGAAGCCCCTAATTCCCGCATGTTACAGAGATTTCCCACCGGGTTGTGGACCATCATCCGGTGAGAATAAACAAATCGTTGTCGTTCACAATATTGAGAGTAAGTATTTTATATCATTGATTTAGATTCGGATTAAGAAAAACCTCTTATGTTAGTTAATCGAGTATTATGTTGTCATAGGTGCCGACGATCAAGAGGGTTTAATACTTACCATAATCAGGTGTGTAATCTCACACTGAAATCCCGTAGTTTCATGATTCAATATCACGTTGGAAAATAGATCGTTATTATTTATATGATTAAAATCGTAATATGGCATAAACTCGGAAATTTGCTTAAAATTACATTATTTCTTTAGATTTGTCAAATCGGTATTAAAATTGTTAGAATTATGAAAATGCCCCTATGGGCCGATTTATGAAAATGCCCCTATGGGCCGATTTACGAAAATGCCCCTATGGGTCGATTTACAAAAATGCCCCTATGGGCTGATTTACTAAAATGCCCCTATGAGCCGAATTGCTAGAATGCTTTAGTGGGCCGAATTACAAAGTTCTATAATTGGCCGATTTACCGTAATAAATTACTGGATTAATGATTGTTGTTTATATATGTGGATATTATGTTTTATTATGTATGTTGCATTTACATGTTTTGCATGGGTTGGGAAAAATGTTGAAGAGAAGTGTAGCCTGGTGGCATTGCCACAAAAATGTTTATTATTATGTTTCATTATGATTTCGGTGGCTTGGCCACAATAAAAATATCATCAATGGCAACTTGCTTGCGAATTGGTGTGAGCGGCGGGGTGGGTTGACTTGATCCCCACAGGTGTGATTGGCTGGTCGGGGGTGTGATGGATGGATGGGTTGGGTTGCATACATTGCACATATATATATATATATTCTGTTATGTAATTGGGCTTAGGCCCAAGATGATGTTAAACGGGTTCAGACCCAGTGGATGACGGTAAAGGGATTATACACTGAGTTCTAGTAACTCACCCTTTTCCTTAAACCCTTGCAGGTAATGCTCAGTAATGTGGATTTGGGCCATGGATGACTCAGTGGAGGCCATACTTCAGAAATGGTGTTTTTGAACTTTAGATTTTTATTTCCGTTCACTTTATTACTTTTACTATTTGGGGTTTTTATGTTGTAATATGGCCTCTGGAATATTTTATTTTTGCTTTATGTTTGACGTACTTATTATCTTGCTTGAATTGTTTTAAATGGGAATTTTTCTAAAAACTTAAATAAAGGTTTTCCAAAATAGATTAACAAATGGATTTCATAACAAACTTTTACAAATATTTTAACTCGAAAATTTTCTCTCGAATTATCAACGATATTTTGAAAAGTCACGGTTTATAAGATCTCTAGTTCAAATTATCGATTTATCAATCAACCTTCGAGATTAGTAGTATTTTATCATATGTTTCAAATCAAATTTGTTTTCTTGATTATAACAAAATAATACTTATTTTAGTACGAATAAAAAGGATTTAACACGTTTTTCTCATGTGATATATCATATCCGGTCATAACGCATGGGCCGGGTTTGGGGTGTTACACTCTCCCTATATAAAGAGAGCCTTGGGTCATTATTTTCACACACTTGAATTCAAAAGAAAGTTGTAGAGACAAAATTCTCTGAAGAGATTATTCTAGAAAATTTCTAGAGATATTTTTCTTATTTAACTTGACCCAGAAGTTAAGAGAAATTGCAAAATTACCCCACTGGTAATTTTTGTGAAAATTTTTCTAATTTGAAGCAACCTCACACTCAACAAACGTGAGATTGAGGATAGCGAAGAAGACTACACGGTATCCTAGACGAATCGAAAAGGTACAATTTTGATTAAGTGTTTATTACTTTAAATATCACAACCAAGATCTTGTTTTGGAAAAACATTTAAAACTCTGGTTTTTTCCCTAATTTTATTTTTCGCTGCATTTTCCAAACCCATTTTTCCAACACTTGGCGTATGTGGGGAAACAAGTTCCCTACACTACTGGGTGTGTCAACATAGGAAGTGTCTCCGCCAACTTTTAAGTTGGTACCAGACTTGCGGCTATGTAAGAAGCCCACAGGTCACCCACACGTCACCCAGATTTGTAATGAGATGGACTTAAGGGAAACGGTTGACCATAAATGTTGCGGTCTGTGAAGAACAGTTGGTCATAGTCAAAACAATTGCCCACATCAAAACTACCACCCTGGACAATCGTCACAGTCGAGTGGAATATGAATTTATGTACCTTATTGTGAAATGTATGTTACTTGTTTTTATCAATATACTGACTTCTCTTGTATTTTGAAGATGAATATGTTATGTTAATACACAATTTATTTCATAGTTTTGTGATTTCGAATCCAACCAATCTAATTCACAATTCAAACACATAGGCTCAATTCCAATTTCAACAACCACATTCACAATTCAAACATATAGACTCAATTCCAATTTCAACAACCACATTCACAATAACATTTTTCATTAAAAAAATGGCACTTCATTAAAAATTGATGGTTACATGTATTTTTTCATAATTAAAAAAAATAATCATGTTAACATTTATCAAAATTGATGGTTTGATGGAGTTGTTCGTGGGGTGTACCATTGTGGTGTCCTTCATTGGAATCGAGGGTGTTTGCGATAATTAATGTTCTCCTCACTCAAACTTGCATTATCATCATCCATAGTGAACCTTGGGGTGTATTGAACAAATTATCAGACAAATCGTATGTTCCAAATGTTTTCCCTAGAGAGGTCGAGCACTACAGTGGTGATGGGCTAAAGATATCAAACATCATTTATGACCCCGATTGTTGATTATCAGAACTGCAACTGGGCATCTCCTGCTAATATGCATAGCTTGAATCCTCATTAGCAAAACTGTGTAAAGGTAACTCTAGATGGTAAGAACTACCGCCTGATTGTGAATATGACCTTACAAGTTTAGGCTAGGGCTCAAGCTCGGGTTGGAGAGTAGCAAGCGGATGACCACGTCGACTTTGTTGGTTCCTACATTGGTGCATGTGTGGAGGAACTACCATCAACTCACCACCAAATAAAATCAACCCATTCTCCATGTACCAATGTTGGTACTCAACGGATGGCATGAAATTTAAAAAACATATCCAACTAAGGCCTCCTCTCCATCCGGGCATTTCACAACGCAATATATTGTTGATGCTTCTATGCCTAATTCTTTGCATCTTTTCCCCTCTTGTTAATTTCGCGGACATTGTCAAAATTTTGTGGAATGTTCGAAACATTTTGTCTACACCTGAATTATCACATAACTTGATCCTTGTTGTACCACTTAACTGTTGAAAAATTAATCACGAGTGTGTTTATGCACCACATGAATGCATGGGCTTGAGCCGAGGAAGGAATGACAACCGCAATGTCCAACGCCATATATGACATCCATACGAACTGCGCAATTAACAACATTGTAATAGTGACATTGGTCAAATAACATAACTAAAAAAAGTAATTACATGACTCTATTATAATTTTATTTTAGAAAAATATTTACCCCTCCCTGGTGTATGCCTCAATCATCTGTTTGTAGACCACGAGTGTTTCAGGCTTCCCGATACTGGGACAACTTAACCATCTAAAAATAAAGAAAACTTATTAGAACACATTTTCATAAAAAAAATATGTTGACCCAAGTTTTAATTTTTTTTACCTATTTACAAGTGGGAACCCATGTATTTGGTGACCCACTGATGCCAGAAATGGCATCCTGTTCAATGCCCAGGATTGCAGTAGTATGAGGCACCCGCATATATCTTGTGTTTCATGCTTTGTAGCCTGACAAAACTAATGATACAACATTGCTAATACTGCTGAGCCTCAACTGTACAAACGGGCAGCTTCCAAATCAAATAATAGGGTCAAGTACATCATGAAACACCCCTCACATGTATTCAACGCCGGAATAGGATTTCGCAGCATTACCGAACTTATAACACACTATTCAAACATTTCACATACATTTTCAATTTCATGAAATCATCAATCAATAACATTCATATCGTCCCTAATATGAGCCTACGAGGCCCTAAACATGCTTTAGAAGTGGTTCGGGACTAAACCGATAACTTAAGAAACTTTTGAAATACTTAGAAAAATTTTTCAAAATACAGGGGACACAAGCCAGTGTGGCCCAACCGTGTGTCTCACAAGGCCAAAGACACGCCTGTGTCATTGGCCATATTGACATTCGAAATGGGAGCACATGGCAGTGTCCCAGCCCGTGCCTGACCGCGTATAACTCTCTGACTTGGGTCACACAACCAACACACATGCTCGCGTGACTAGCCCGTGTGCCTTAAAAATAGCCATACACGCCCGTGTGCTAGGCCGTGTGCTAGGCCGTGCCAAACCTATAGGGTATATTGACTTATGCCACACGGCCAAGTCACACACCCGTGTGTGATGCCATGTGGAGCATACTGAATTGGTTTCTAATTCAACACCAAGTGACACACGGCTGTGTACATGACCGTGTGTCACACATGGCTGAGACACACGCCCGTATCTTTGCCCATGTGGACAAAAATAGGCTATTTACCAAGTCATTTTGCCACCCAAATTTGTATACACCTACACCAAACCAAATGGCACCAAAACAAGGCATAAATAGGCATCCAATATAACCACAACCAAGACTAAAACATGCCATATCAACATCATCAAACACAAAGCACATGATATCATGTTTTACCAATTCACAATATACCAATTTGTCACTTAAAAATTTACCTAAATGGGTTCATTCAAATATGCAACATTTACCTAAAATTCACAAGCATACAAATCTCAAATTCAACCATTTGCTACTCAAGCTACTTACCTACTACAATCATTCATCAAGCAATTAAAAGCCACATCACAAAAAGGGTATTAGACTTACATATATGTGTATCACCAACTAAACCAAATAGGCCAATCATAACTATGCACAAAACTAAACCTTGGACATTTACAAGCCAATTCATATGGCTATAATCATCATTAACTTATGAACCAAAATGACCAAAGTCCCTATACATGCCATATACTAAAATACCAAAGTTCAAAAGTACCAAGTGATAGTAGGATAGTGTGACGTAGTCTCCAATGATCCCCGAATCTGAGCTAGCTTTGAAGTCACTATAAAACATAGTAAAATAAACAAAGTAAGCTTTATAGCTTAGTAAGCTCGTATGAAATAAACTCAATGTAATCATAAATAAACATTTCAACAAATTAAATATATATATGTAGCTCATATTGACTAACAAACCTTTCCAACCTTAAATCATAAGATTATATGCAAACTTCACAATTTCTTCGATTCAAAGTTTATACAGTTCATGTACATACCTGTACCATCTCGTATCAGTCATGTACTCAACCACGCCTTTCATTTACCCGTTGAACCATTCAAAATACTATCGGATACTCGGGAAACTCGCACCGAAGTGCCACATACATAGCAATGCTATCTCAATCTCATATCACATATATGCTCACTCTCGAGCTATCAACGGGCTTACTCACACAACCTGTGGGACAAGACGTTGTAACACCCCAAACCTGGTCAACACACCACGACCGATTCTGGTATGTTACGGAGTGAAAACAATTTGAAAACTCAAGTTTGTCGGAAAATTTTCTTAGAAACCCATTCATAGTTTAAAAGTTTAGAAATCTCTGATTAAGAAGATATTGAAATCGTATGATGGTTTCTTTAAAACTCATGCTTGAAAATCTACTTGTTGTTACAAGTTTTAAATACTTGATAAAAACTAAGTGCGTTGCGTATAATCGAGTTAAAACCGTTTGCTTTTGAAGTTGGTTGAAAATTGAAGTTTAAAAACATACAAGTTATCTTTTTTATCATCTTATAAGTTGTGTTACCCGATGGTAACGTTTAAAAACCCGAAAGAGTTATAGTTTTGAAAACATTGCTTTTTACCGGTTAATTTAGCAAGTCCATAAATCCATCATATGTATAATATAATCAAAATAAAAGCAAATAAATAAACCCAAAATAATACTTAGCGGCCTTATTACAAAACCCAAAACCAAATTTAAAGAAAATTATTAAAATCGAAATAGCAGGTTAAAAATCAAAACCAAACTAAGATGCATGGCCACCTCGAGTCCTCATCGGCTCCATATCCGCGATCTTATGCCTCATCTGCAAAATATAAGGGAAGGGGTGAGTCCCCGAGGCTCAGTGTATAAATCCCCAACCCGATAGTTCAAGCACTTACACAGATCATCAGTAAAACATGCATATCATGCAACCCATAACCTAGCCATCCAATCTCCTTTATCTACCCCGTGTGGTCAAAACCACTGGTGGTCAAAACCACTGGTGACCGGAGTCACAAATAATAATAGTGTGGTCAAAACCACTGGTGACCGTAGTCACAAATCAAGTGATGGGGCCAACCCATCTTGTGGTCAAAACCACTAATGACAATCCCGTAATATCTCATGTGGGGGCAACCCACTGTGGTACCAAACCACTGGGACGAGTCACAATATCCATGTGTGGTCAAAACCACTGGTGACCGTAGTCACAAATATCATAAGTGTGGTCAAACCCACTGGTGGTCAAAACCACTGGGACTTAGTCACAATAATAATAGTGTGGTCAAAACCACTGGTGACCGTAGTCACAAATCAAGTGATGGGGCCAACCCATCTTGTGGTCAAAACCACTGGTGACAGTCCAAATAAATCATCCCCCTTCTCTCATCAATCCCCATCATCATGTCCATATCATACGTATCATAATATCATGAAATCATGCAATAACGCATAGCATAGCATTTAACAAAACATGATGATGTATATCAAAAATCACATAACAGGGGACTTACCCGGTTTCCAAGCTCATGCCCACAAGGCAAAGTCACTAATGCCAACGGTTATAACAGTAATTTAATAAGAATTATTATACTAATAAAGTGTGTAAGCGTTACACACCTGACTATTCGCAGATCTAGCGAAATCCTGAACTACGCGAAACTAACAAGATCCCGAAACGTGGCTTTTCCTCATTCCTACAATCGGCCACTACTTGTTAGTAACCAAAAACCCATTCGGCTAAACTAACAATCCCGAAGGATATGCCGCACAAAGGTAATACTCACCTTAATGCCAATGTAGTCTCCTACCAAATCTCAAAACTTTGTGATAAATCCCCCTTGCAATCGGCCAAACACTAGATTGACCACCAATCCCGGAGATTCACTGTGTTTGGCTAAACTCCTCCCTTGATGACTGCTTTGGCCTTTAAACACCACAGATCGGCACTCCCTATTGGTGTTAAGGGTTTCGGCTACCACATGGGACAAGAATAAGTTAAAATCTCGATTACCACGATTGAAGAAATGTCAAAAGGGAGACAGAAGAGGTTCGGCATTACCCAAATCGGTCAAGAAGAAAAGAAGAGATCCCTTACCAGAAGATTCGGCTATGTCCCCAAAAGCAAACTTGATTTCGGCACTTAAGGTGATGAAGAGAAATCGCAAGAAGAGAAAGATTTATGAGCCAAGTATTCAGCCAAGATACTTGATGAAACCGAAAGAGAAACAACAAGCTTTTGGCTTTTGAAATATAATAGAAAAGATGGGAAAGATGGAATCAAGATTCGGCTTGAGTGGTGGTTTGATCCGGGAAAGATGGTGAAGAGAAGAGAAGTGGAAGGAGATAGATTCGGCAATGGGTTTGAGAGAAGAGAAAGAACGGAATAGAAAGAAAAACGGAGGAGAAAATAGGAAGAAGAAAAGCACAAGAGATGAATTCGGCAATAGGCTAGCCCAAGTGAACCGAAAAGAAAAGAAGAAAATGGCTGTTGAAGTTTCGGCTATTCAACAAATACTGCACAAGTAATTCGGCCAAACACAAGAGCTGCCGAAAAAAAGAAGGAAGAAATTTCGGCTACCACCCAAAATGAATCCCCTAAACCGATTGTTCCCCTTGCCCCTCACCTTACCAATTTCGGTTGAACACTCCTTCCCCAAAGTCCACAATTCGGCCAACAGTTCAAATGAGTTTGAAATAATTCAGACTCCTAGATTTCCTCCCTTCCATCAGTTCAAATTCGTTTGAACGGGTCAAACTCCACAAATTTCTCCTCTCCATCCATTCAAGAGAGTCCCACCTGAGCACTCCTCTCCTTGCTTGTGGCGTGAAAAAGAATAAGCAGGAGTGCAATTCCTGCTGCTCGAACATAGGCACTCCCTCCCTGCATGTGGCGTCATCATCCTGGTGCTTAAGTGGCGCCTCCTTGCCACTTTTCCACTCGATTCTTTGAGTCACAAACCTCCAATAAATTCTTTTAACCCCTACTTTATCTAGCTCCTTCCTCTTAAGTGCTAAAACAAAATTTTTGGCCATGACCCAGGACTAACCCGAGGTCATGCCTAGACCCCAAAACTTACCAAACGAACACAGCAAACATACCATCACATGGAAACACAATCAAAATGTAGAGACCCCGATTTAAGGATATTACAGTTCTACCCCCTTAAAATAATTTCGACCTCGAAATTACCTGGTCAAAAGAGTTGAGGGTATTGCTGCCGCATTACATCCTCGGGTTCCCACGTGGCCTCCTCCGTACCATGGTTCCGCCATAATACTTTCACCAAGGGAACTAACTTCTGTCGCAGAACCTTGACATCCCGATCCAAAATTTGTACTGGTTCCTCCTCGAAAGACAAATTAGGACTCACCTCTATCTCCTCAACTGGTACAACATGTGACGGATCTGATCGATAGCACCTAAGCATTGAAACATGAAAAACGTCGTGAATCTGACTCAACTCTGCTGGCAACTCGAGCTGATAAGCTACTGGTCCCACTCGCTTCAACACCGTATACGGCCCAATGAACCTAGGGCTTAGCTTCCATTTCCGACCAAATCGCAACACCTTCTTCCAGGGCGATACCTTCAGAAAGACCTTATCACCCACTGCATACTCAATATTCCTGCGCCTAAGATCGGCGTAAGACTTCTGCCTGTCCGACGCTTCCTTAAGACGAGCCCGAATTACCTTAACCTTATCCTCTGTTTCAGCCACCAACTCCGGACCCAACATCTGTCGTTCACCCAGTTTTGTCCAACACGTAGGAGTACGACATTTCCGTCTATATAGTGCCTTGTATGGTGCCATCTGAATACTCGCTTGATAGCTATTGTTATAAGCGAACTCCGCCAAAGGTAGATACTCCTCCCAACTACCGCTGAAATCCAGAACACAGCCCCTTAACATATCTTCCAGAATTTGGATTGCCCTTTTTGACTGTCCATCAGACTGCGGATGAAAAGCCATGCTAAAATCCAACCTTGTACCCAATGCCTGAAGCAAAGCTTTTCAGAACCTCGATGTGAACCTGGGATCCCTATCCGAAATGATTGACACAGGCACTCCATGCAACCTTACTATCTCTGCCACATACACCTTGGCTAACTTCTGAAGCGAAAAATCAACCCTCACTGAAATGAAATGAGTCGATTTAGTCAGGCGATCCACTATTACCCATACTGATTCCTTCTTACTGGGCGTAAAGGGAAGCCCACTGACGAAATCCATCGTAATCCTTTCCCACTTCCACTGTGGGATCTTCACCAGCTGCAACAGCCCTGATGGCAACTGATGCTCAGCTTTAACTTGCTGGCATGTCAAACATTTGCCCACAAACTCTGTTACTTCACGCGTAAGACCTGGCCACCAAAACTGCTCCCTCAAATCACGGTACATCTTACTGCCTCCAGGATGCATAGCATATGGGCTGCTATTAGCTTCCTGAAGAATCTGCTGTCTCAATTCGACATCCTTAGGCATACATACCTTCCCTTGAAAACACAGTACTCCACCACTATCCAAGTTGTAACCCTCAGATTCACCATTCTGCACTTGTAACCTACGAGCACTCAAAACCTCATCTGTTAGCTGTTTCTCCTTAACCTGATCAATCCAAGACGGCTTCACTTGTAATTCTGCCAAAAGACTCCCATCATCATAAAGACTAAGGTGAGCAAACATCGCTCGCAAGTCCGCTACCACCTTACGGCTCAACGCATCAGCTACCACCTTACGGCTCAACGCATCAGCTACCACGTTAGCCTTACCCGGATGGTACTCAATCGAACAGTCGTAGTCCTTCAACAATTCGATCCACCTTCGCTGCCTCAAATTTAAATCCTTCTGAGTCAATAGGTACTTCAGACTCTTATGATCCGTATACACTACCGACTTCTCCCCATACAAGTAATGCCTCCAAATCTTCAAGGCGAAAACCACTGCAGCCAACTCCAAGTCATGTGTCGGATAGTTACCCTCATGAGGCCTCAACTGCTGAGATGCATACGCTACCACTTTTCTATCTTGCATCAGCACACACCCTAAACTAGTATGTGATGCATCACAATAAACCGTGAACTCCTTCCCTGCCTCAGGCTGAATTAAAACCGGAGCTTCTGTCAGAATCTTCTTTAACTTGTCAAAACTTTCTTGCTGTTTCTCAGACCATACAAACGGAACCCCTTTCCTCAACAGCTTAGTCAACGGTGCTGCGATCAAGGAAAACCCTTCTACAAACCTTCTGTAGTACCTTGCCAAACCCAGAAAACTTCGAATCTCCGCAACCGACTTTGGTGGTTTCCAATCCAATACTGCCTCAATCTTACGAGGATCCACCCTGATCCCCTCAGCTGATACCACATGACCCAAGAAAGTTACCTCCTCAAGCCAGAACTCGCACTTACTAAACTTGGCGTACAACTGCTTCTCCCTTAGAACCTGCAGAACCACTCGAAGATGCGCGTCATGTTCCTCCTCAGATTTCGAGTACACCAAAATGTCGTCTATAAATACTATGACGAAACGATCCAAATATGGCTGAAACACCCAATTCATCATGTCCATGAATGCTGTCGGCGCATTGGTCAAACCGAAAGGCATTACCAGAAACTCGTAGTGTCCATACCGAGTACGAAATGCAGTCTTATGAATATCAGCCTCCTTTACTTTGAGCTGATGATACCCCGACCTAAGGTCAATCTTAGAGAAAACCGATGCACCATTGAGTTGATCAAACAAGTCGTCAATCCTGGGCAACGGATACTTGTTCTTTATTGTCAACTTGTTCAGCTGGCGGTAGTCTATACACATCCGCATTGTACCATCCTCCTTCTTAACAAAAAGCACTGGAGCTCCCCAAGGCGATACACTCGGTCGGATAAAACCTCTGTCCAACAACTCCTGAATCTGAGCCTTTAACTCCACCAATTCTTTCGGCACCATCCTATACAATAGATACTGGCGCGGTTTCAGGTAACAAGTCTATTCCGAACTCAACCTCACGGTCCGGAGGCACACCCGGTAGTTCCTCTGGGAATACATCAGCAAATTCCCTTACAGTTCGAACATTCTCCACAACTGCATCCTTAGCTTCCAAAGCACAGACATGAACCAAAAATGATTCACAACCCTTCCTGACCATTTTCTCAGCCTTCAGTGCAGAGACAACATTAGATAAGTAATCTCTCCTATTACCTATCATCACCACCTCCTCACCTTCCATGGTCTTCAACACCATGCGCTTAGCTGCGCAATCCAAACTAGCTTGATACTTTACTAGCCTATCCATCCCGAGAATCAGATCGAACTCCCCAAACGGCAGTTCCATCAAGTCAGCCAGAAACACGACCCCTTGAAGTTCTAGGGGTACCTCCCTATATAGTTTACTTACTTCTACAGAGTGACCTAGAGGGCTTATCACTGTTATCTTCCTAGAAGTAATCTCAGAGTCTAAGTTCATGGTTTCCACTAAGCTACTAGCAACATAGGAGTGCGTCGAACCAACATCAATTAAAGCATTATAAGGTACTCCAAAAATTAAGAACGTACCAGTTATGACGTCCGATGCGTTGCCCTCCTCTCGACGCCTCGCAGCGTAGACCAATCCAGGCTGTCTCGCCTCTGTACCACCTGCACCTCTGCCCGGTGCTCCACGGCCTCTACCAGAGCCATTACCTCCCCTGCCTGAACCACGGCTCCTCTGTGGCTGCTGATGATCCCTCCTAAACTGTGCACGATTCTGATCCTCAGACTGCAGCCTAGCTGATCTTTGTGGACAATCCCTAACTCGATGCCCTAGCGATCCACACTCAAAGCATCCCCTGTTACCAATCCAACACTCTCCCGTGTGAGACTTTCCACACCGAGCACACCATGGCGGCCATTGAGTATTAGCAGCAGCAGGCCTAGCAGCTTGATTCGGCCCACTATATCTAACCCTTTTCTGCTGATTCCCAGAAAACCCAGATGATCCAGAACTCCTTTTATTCCAACCCCTATCTTGATTCCGCCTTACAGACTGTTTTACCCCTTCAGCAACCTTAGCTTTCTCCACTAGAACGGTAAACTCTCGTTCCTGCTGTGGAGCAATTATCATCCGCAGCTCGTCTCTCAGCCCATCCTCAAATCTGACACAGCGCTCATGCTCTATGCCCACAATACCCCGTGCATACCGACTCAACCGAAGGAATTCTGCCTCGTATTCCGCTACAGTCTTATTACCCTGGACCAAATTCAAGAATGCCCTACGCTGCGCATCCACATAACTAGCCCCTATGTATTTTCTCTGATAGGCTGCTCTAAAGAATTCCCAAGTGAGATCGTCCGCCATCGCTCCGTCCCTAACTGTGAGCCACCACTGGTATGACTCATCTCACAGCAGAGATACTATGCCCTTCAGCTTTTCCTCAGCTGAAAAATCCAGGTCATCCATGATGCGTTCCGTCGCCTCCAACCAATATTCCGCTGTACTAGGTGCCACGCCGGATACACCTCTAAATACCTCTGCACCATTAGCCTTGAGCCGCTCGGTCACAGATTTCCGAGCCCCCATACCTCCACCTGCTCCAGCTACCCTCTCTAGAACCCGCAGCATCGCCTGTGACACTGCGTCATCACCACCCATCTGCTCTTGAAACTCAGTGCCCACAGCTGGCGGCGGTGGTGCCTCATTCCCTGACCCATGGCCAGACCCAGCTGGCTCAGATATAGTCATCCTACCTCTACCCCGTCCACGTAAATTACGCCCCCGTCCACGTGCACTCATGTTTACCGATATGAATCGAGCTGATTAAAAGTTTTATGCGTTAGACTTTTATTCCACTGTCTATTAAAGCACAGTTTTATGAGGAGTTCAATAAGGGGGTTGTTTTCGCGAGTACACATCATCCTATAGTTCAGGTCTCTAGAGTAGTTCCTACTACTATTCAATCATGCCATCATCATACTCATATAATCAACAAACAATAGTTTGGGGTACTTACCTGGGCGGATTGGTGCCGGAGACTCGGTACCATGCTTTCATCACTATACCTTTCCCATAAAAAGCCTTTCATAATCCTTTTTAAAACATTTTTGGGCCTTAGGCCCACAGCTGAGCTGTTGAACCTGGCTCTGATACCACAATTGTAACACCCCAAACCCGGTCAACACACCACGACCGATTCTGGTATGTTACGGAGTGAAAACAATTTGAAAACTCAAGTTTGTCGAAAAATTTTCTTAGAAACCCATTCATAGTTTAAAAGTTTAGAAATCTCTGATTAAGAAGATATTGAAATCGTATGATGGTTTCTTTAAAACTCATGCTTGAAAATCTACTTGTTGATACAAGTTTTAAATACTTGATAAAAACTGAGTGCGTTGCGTATAATCGAGTTAAAACCGTTTGCTTTTGAAGTTGGTTGAAAATTGAAGTTTAAAAACATACAAGTTATCTTTGTTATCATCTTATAAGTTGTGTTACCCGATGGTAACGTTTAAAAACCCGAAAGAGTTATAGTTTTGAAAACATTACTTTTTACCGGTTAATTTAGCAAGTCCATAAATCCATCATATGTATAATATAATCAAAATAAAAGCAAATAAATAAACCCAAAATAATACTTAGCGGCCTTATTACAAAACCCAAAACCAAATTTAAAGAAAATTATTAAAATCGAAATAGCAGGTTAAAAATCAAAACCAAACTAAGATGCATGGCCACCTCGAGTCCTCCTCGGCTCCATATCCGCGATCTTATGCCTCATATGCAAAATATAAGGGAAGGGGTGAGTCACCGAGACTCAGTGTATAAATCCCCAACCCGATAGTTCAAGCACTTACACAGATCATCAGTAAAACATGCATATCATGCAACCCATAACCTAACCATCCAATCTCCTTTATCTACCCCGTGTGGTCAAAACCACTGGTGGTCAAAACCACTGGTGACCGGAGTCACAAATAATAATAGTGTGGTCAAAACCACTGGTGACCGCAGTCACAAATCAAATGATGGGGCCAATCCATCTTGTGGTCAAAACCACTGATGACAATTCCGTAATATCTCATGTGGGGCCAACCCACTGTGGTACCAAACCACTGGGACGAGTCACAATATCCATGTGTGGTCAAAACCACTGGTGACCGTAGTCACAAATATCATAAGTGTGGTCAAAACCACTGGTGGTCAAAACCACTGGGACTTAGTCATAATAATAATATTATGGTCAAAACCACTGGTGACCGTAGTCACAAATCAAGTGATGGGGCCAACCCATCTTGTGGTCAAAACCACTGGTGACAGTCCAAATAAATCATCCCCCTCCTCTCATCAATCCCCATCATCATGTCCATATCATACGTGTCATAATATCATGAAATCATGCAATAACGCATAGCATAGCATTTAACAAAACATGATGATGTATATCAAAAATCACATAACAGGGGACTTACTCGGTTTCCAAGCTCATGCCCACAAGGCAAAGTCACTAACGCCAACGGTTATAACAGTAACATAATAAGCATTATTATACTAATAAAGTGTGTAAGCGTTACACACCTGACTATTCGCAGATCTAGCGAAATCCCGAACTACGCGAAACTAACAAGATCCCGAAACGTGGCTTTTCCTCCTTCCTACAATCGGCCACTACTTGTTAGTAACCAAAAACCCATTCGGCTAAACTAACAATCCCGAAGGATATGCTGCACAAAGGTAATACTCACCTTAATGCCAATTTGGTCTCCTACCAAATCCCGAAACTTTGTGATAAATCCCCCCTTGCAATCGGCCAAACACTAGATCGACCACCAATCCCAGAGATTCGCTGTGTTTGGCTAAACTCCTCTCTTGATGACTGCTTTGGCCTTTAAACACCACAGATCGGCACTCCCTATTGGTGTTAAGGGTTTCGGCTACCACATGGGACAAGAATAAGTTAAGATCTCGATTACCACGATTGAAGAAATGTCAAAAGGGAGACAGAAGAGGTTCGGTATTACCCAAACGGTCAAGAAGAAAAGAAGAGATCCCTTACCAGAAGATTCAGCTATGTCCCCAAAAGCAAACTTGATTTCGGCACTTAAGGTGATGAAGAGAAGTCGCAAGAAGAGAGAGATTTATGAGCCAAGTATTCGGCCAAGATACTTGATGAAACCGAAAGAGAAACAACAAGCTTTCGGCTTTTGAAATAAAATAGAAAAGATGGGAAAGATGGAATCAAGATTCGGCTTGAGTGGTGGTTTGATCCGGGAAAGATGGTGAAGAGAAGAGAAGTGGAAGGAGATATATTCGGCAATGGGTTTGAGAGAAGAGAAAGAACGGAATAGAAAGAAAAACGGAGGAGAAGATGTGAGGATAGGTTTCGGCTTTGAGCAAAATAGGAATAAGAAAAGCACAAGAGATGAATTCGGCAATAGGCTAGCCCAAGTGAACCGAAAAGAAAAGAAGAAAATGGCTATTGAAGTTTCGGCTATTCAACAAATACTGCACAAGTAATTCGGCCAAACACAAGAGCTGCCGAAAAAATAAAGGAAGAAATTTCGGCTACCACCCAAAATGAATCCCCTAAACCGATTGTTCCCCTTGCCCCTCACCTTACCAATTTCGGCTGAACACTCCTCCCCCAAAGTCCACAATTCGGCCAACACTTCAAATGAGTTTGAAATAATTTAGACTCCTAGATTTCCTCCCTTCCATCAGTTCAAATTCGTTTGAACGGGTCAAACTCCACAAATTTCTCCTCTCCATCCATTCAAGAGAGTCCCACCTGAGCACTCCTCTCCTTGCTTGTGGCGTGAAAAAGGATAAGCAGGAGTGCAATTCCTGCTGCTCGAACACAGGCACTCCCTCCCTGCATGTGGCGTCATCACCCTGGTGCTTAAGTGGCGCCTCCTTGCCACTTTTCCACTCGATTCTTTGAGTCACAAACCTCCAATAAATTCTTTTAACCCCTACTTTATCTAGCTCCTTCCTCTTAAGTGCTAAAACAAAATTTTTGGCCATGACCTAGGACTAACCCGAGGTCATGCCTAGACCCCAAAACTTACCAAACGAACACAGCAGGCATACCATCACATGCAAACACAATCAAAATGCAGAGACCCCGATTTAAGGATATTACAAACGTAGCTATACGGTGCTGCTCACACAAGCTGTCAAGTAACTGCAACACATGCCGGTATACTTAGCCACCGGTAGGATGTACAGGACCAGCACCCGGATCACATAATCATAATAACCCTAATGACATGTCATTCGTATCCTAATCTATTCCTAAGGTTCAACCGGGATTTCCAATGCCGAATCTTCATCGAATCATTATCGAATATGCCTGTAGTCTCGTATTCATAGTTTATGCCATATCAAAGCATTTAAAATACATTTATAACATAATTTATTACATACGAACTTACCTCAGATGTAAAAACGACGACGCGAGTCAACTATTCCGAAACCTTGTTCCTTCCTTGATCTAAGTCCGTATTTCACCTTTCTTGATCTAAATATAATCAAAATTAGCATATTTAATTATATCTCTATTCAATTTAGTCCAAAACACTCATTAAAGCACATTTACATTTTTGCCCCAAGTATTTCACAACTTTTACAATTTAGTCCTTATTTCATAAAATCACAAATTCATGCAATTTAATACCAACCCATGCTAGTCGAATTTCTCTAATGCACATATCAGCCCATATTTTTCATTTATTTCACATTTAACCACCAAATTTTGACATTTCTCAAATTAATCCCTAATTTGCATTTTCACTAAAAATCACTTAACAAAACTTGTATAACTATCATCAAACATTCATAATCTATCATCAATCATCAAAATACATGCTTATTCATCAATGGAAACTCCCTAAATCTTTAACAATTTTGCAAAATAGTCCATGGGCTAGCTAGACCTAATTGCAACGATCTCATAAACATAGAAATCATTAAAAACGGGACAAAATATATACCAATTAGACATGGATAAGCTTGCCAAAAGCTTGAGCATAAAAAATGGCTTCCTAAGCCCTAATTTTTGGTCAATGAAGATGATAATGGATGAATGTTTTGTTTTAATTTACTTATTTTAACTTTAATTTCCAAATACCATAATTAACCTTTAAAAATAATTCAATTTACAACATTACCATACCACTATCTCCTTAATGGTCTAATTACAACATAAGGACCTTCACTTTAACATTCCATAGCCATTAGACACATTTAACTAATAAAATACAAGTTTTACACCTTACGCGATTTAGTCCTTTTTATCAAATTAAGCACTCAAATGATAAAATTTCTTAACGAAAATTTCACACAATCATATTTTCGTGTTGTAGACATTAAAATAATAAAAAAATAAATATTTTGACCTCAGATTTGTGTTTCCGAAACCGTTGTTCTAATTTGACTAAAAACGGGTTGTTACACATCAAGTGGACTTTATTATTATTAGCAACCGACATAAGTACCCCTTATCAGCTGTAGTATATACACCAAAGTAGCGCACATCTTGTCTCACTCGGTGGCACTACTTAGTAAGGTTTCGAAACTTTTCTTCAACCAGGAAAATTTCAAACTCATAAATGTAGCTTCACCATCCCCAGGCGAGCATCCAAGTAAGTCATAGCAGAGTGTCGCAGGTTCGAACACTTTACTTGAATCTGTCACCACATAATCGTTAACTGGGAGCCTGAGTTACAGTGCAACATCTTCCAATGTGATGATGCACTCCCAGCAAGACAAATGACATGTGTGCATCTCCAGACGCTACCGCTCAACCAAGACGGTTATTAAGTCCTCCTTCAGCTCAAACATCCTGATCAATTTCACTGATCCAAACTCGACAAAATCCAAAATTGGCATAACCCGTTTGTTCGATTGGTAGCTTGGACCATGGACATGTGCCCTCAAAACGCGATACTCACCCTAACTATATTATAAATATGAGGTGTCAATTTATAAGTATACCCATAAATAACAAAAAATAAATAAATTTTTTTTTACAACACATTAATCATTATTGTCATGTGGTTGTTGAATATAATCTAAGGAATTCATTTTAATATATGCACAAACAAACAAATTTTAGTAACCGATTAAACAAATGAACACAACTCTAATATTTAAAACATAAATTTAATATTAAAAGTTATATCTAAAATTTAATAATAATTTAAAATATAAAAACATTTTTTTTAAATTAAAAAAAACATACCTTAACAATAACCAAACTTTTTTTCTACCCTTCAAGACACTTTTTTTCTACTCTCTTCTCATCAAAAAAGTCTCCAACACTCCATTCTTTTTCCTAGTATCTCACCGCGGGTGAGGGGGCCTTTTAGATAGTACGACACTTAAAATTAAAAAGTAAAAAAAAGGTTGAAATTGAAAAGAAAGGGCATGGGAGCCCGTGACTGTCCTTTCAGTTTTTTTTTTTTTTTTTTTTTTTTAGATTTCAGTTTTATCTTTCATTTATTTTTCTTTTGACCGCGGTGTTAATAGGTTGTCGCGGCGGCGGTATTATTAAAAAATATATTTTTCTTTTCTTTTCTTTTAAAATTTGATGTATTTTTGAATATATACCAATAACATCAAAAATATATTTTTTATATAATAAGAATAAAATGATTGAGGAAAATATGGGTGGTATCATCGATATGTCAATCAATACTAAGAAAGCACTATAGTAAATGTTTATTTTTATAAATAATTTATAATTTACCTATTTTGATAATTATATTTTTTTTTCATATTATTGAGATGAAAAGGCCGAATAATTTAAAACTTTAAAATATTTATAAATATAAGAGACGAAACATTTACCAAGTGGTTGGACAGTCAATTAATTTTCCCAAAACCATTGGGCGATTCTGTCAAAAGTAGTCGGAGGCGACAGATTATCAGTTAATTTGGAAAACTCTGCTAAACTGAAATTGGTTCCATTTTGAACTTTTTAGTGTCACAGAATCAATATGTCAGTTTGCAAATCTTTTCTCTAAAATTTTCCTCCATCTCTTTAAAGCTCAATTGTGAACTTAAATATTTCAGACGTCTCTTAGGATTCTTAAAGCAAAATGTCTCGATCTGCTGCTGCTGGTAGCAGCGGCGGTGATGATAAAGCCTTAACAACTGCTGATGGTCAATCGCAGATAATCCAGGTTTGCGTGAAGAGTCAGGTGCATTTCTTGCTCCCATTCTTCTTTCTCACGTAGTTGTTCGAGCACCTTGTTTATTTCTAAGTGTTTCTTGATTTTACCTTCATGTGATTTTTCTGTTTTAATATTTGTGTCTAGAAATTGAGGCAACTTTTTGTCTTTCTGGGTTTTACGGGTTTCACGGAAAATATTGGATACGAGTACGGGGATGTCTCAAAAACAATGTATTCAGATACCTTGTTTTCGAGTGTATATATATTGCTTGAACTTTCAAGTGAGTTTTTTAGATGTTTAGTGTGTAGAAATGGAAGCAACCTTGTCTTTCTGGGTTTTAAGTGTTTCATGAAAATATGGGATATGGGTAGTTTAGGTATTCCTATACCTGTTTTTGAGGTTTCTTTGTTGCACTTTCAAGTTATTTTTTGAGATTTTTTATAGTGTGGAATTAGAAATCAACTCTTTTCTTCCCGGGTTTTACAAGTTTCATGGTAACGTGTGATCCTTGTTATGGGTTCTCAGTGGGCTTATTATGCTGGCGTTGCTCTTGGGTTGTAATCTGAATGCATGAATAAACATTATACCTTGTTAGGTGTAAATCTGCATATAACATGCGCACACGAATTCGAGTAATTGTTGCTTACTCTTTCTCACTTTTGTCTGTGTTTGAGTGTTATGTAGGATGGGAATAAGGTGGTCTATAACATTAAGCGCAATGCGAAGTTAATCAAACTGATGCATGCTTACTGCAGAAAGAAGCAATTGGATATTCATACTGTGCGTTTTATTTATGAAGGTCATCGCGTTCATGGGAAATACACGTCAGATCAGGTTTTTGTTTTTTTTTTTTTTTGCGTTAATCCGATTCTTCATTTATTTTTAATATATTTGTGTCTGATCTGACAATATATCTAGGTATAAGTAACAGATATAATCTTTCAAATATATGATAAATCTTAAAAAAGAGGAGTGAGACTCCTTCGGATTTCATGTATCTGGTGTTACCCGGTATATATATATCTTGGAGGATTGCTTTTCCATATGTTGATAGAAAAATGAAGAATCAGATTAATATATAGAAAACATGGCCTAAAAAGTTTTGAGATTGTCAAGTTTATTATTATTTTTCGTAATATGCTCCGTAGTTGCATTTTTCTTGAAGTATCAGCATTGGTCACTCGTCTGATGCACATTCTAATACTGGCATATACATATGATCTTCTAAAGGCGCTTCTAACACATGAAAATATTGAAAAAAATTATTTTGAGCATAGGTTTTACATATACCTAACTTATACACTCGCACTTGAGATCAAATAACATATCCAATATCCATGTTTGATGCGTACCAAACATTGGTACGACGGACGATACAATCCTTCAGGGCCCCTCCTAAAACACAAAAGTCTTAGAAAATATTGAACACCCATGTTTGACATATTCTATGTTCGACACTTGACACAGCAGAAAATAGATAGTTTTCACAATTATCTAAGCATTTGCATGGTGATTTATGGCTTTTTTAACTGTGGAATCTTATTATTATGTAGCTCAATTTGGAAGATGGTGCTGAAATTTGTTGCATGTTTCACCAATCGGGAGGTGGCGTCTGTAGTATGCCAAAGATTACTTCGGCTTTTATATGAACGATGCCTAATAGATTTAATTACTATGTCGAATATGTAAGTGAAACTATTCAGCAGGTTTCTATATTACAGACTTGCGAGTCAATTAGTCCATGAATTTGTGTGTATCTAACTTTGAAGTAAATAGGTAAAACTTTAAACATTAACCCTAAATGCTAAAAAATGTTGGGTTTTTTTATAAAAATAATATAAAAATTAATTAATTATGAATATAAGTTTTTGAGAAAATTATTTATGAAAATGGATCATTTGTTATGGTGCTCATCGTTTTCAGCCAATCATCACGTAATTATCTATTTTAAGAAAAGAAATTTTTATTGGTGTTAGCAACACTAAAAAATATGATTATATATTGAGAATAAACAAAAAAATAATTTTTTAATGGTGCCATTTATTTGTTAGGTGGAATTGATGATAATTTTAAGAAAAAGAAAACCAATGTCAGGGAAAAAAAGTTGAGAAGAATAATATTTTTTATTTGGTGAGGTTGATGTGACATGTGAATCAGTGCTATTTAAAAAAAAAAGTAAAAAAAAAAGTAAAAAAACAGGTTGAGTAGAAAAAATATATATTTTTAATTGGGATCGTGTCAGGTGGCATCAGCGGTATTTAAAATAAATACTGTTAGGGGAGAAAAAAAGCTAAAAGGAAAAAATATTATTTTTCATGTCATCAACTTGTCAGGCAACAATGCTACCAGGCAGCACCACTCTCTTTATAAACTCCTTTTACCCAGCCAAAAATCTGTTTCTGTTGAAGATAAGACAAAAAAAATGTAAAACCTTTTTGTTTGACAGGTTGACCGGTGAACTGTGGTGTTACCGGAAGGACTAAGATCGATTAGCAATAACAGGAAAAATCAAGGTTTCATTTCCTAAGTTATACAAAACATATGGTAGACAACGAATAGGTTATGAATGTCTCTTAGCAAACTTTAATTTGTAACACAAGCCAAAAGCAATAATATGAATACGTAACATCAATTATAGAATGAAATTTGATGTTCGGCGAAGCGTCACAATTGAACAACTTATACAAAAGAAAATTGGATTGGTGTGCGAACTAGATTCAACAAAGTACAAAAAAATAAAATTATAAGTTGGTCAAGCCTGTGAGCTGCCTCGATATGTACATATTATTAAAAAAAAAAAAAACACAAAGGAATGCTTACAATTGAGGCGGCAATCTAGTTGAGTCCCTATTTGAAGTCTGCAATAATCTAAGATACCTGAAAAATAGAAAGAAGAAAAACAGGTAAATTTAAAATGAACTTAGTGAGTTCCAAAAACATATAACCTTCGAAACAAAAGTTGATTAAATTGACTTTGAAGCGGAAACTTTCAAAAAAAGTGTGTACAACAAATCATACAAGCACGATAACAATATATACACCAATTTAAGTTGCACACATTCAACACGTCGAAAGTTACAAGATAGGAAGCTAAACTTAGTGGAGGAACTAAACAGAACCAATCCGATATAGCGCACACAAAGCCACAACTCACACGTTCCCTCTGTTCGCACTTTACCGCAGCTCGCGTAATGATGCAACTCGCATCTGTCACAATTGGCACCGTGACACAATTCACATTTTGTCACAACTCGCTCATTGACATAGCTCATACATTATCATAGTTTTCTCATTTGCTACAGCTTGCACCTTGCTATAGTTCGCATAGTGATGCAGCTCGCACATCACCATATACAGAACCAACTCACACATATATACTTACTAGGTTGGCTCGCACATAACTACTTACATAGAGTTCGCATATAACTATCTTATAGGTCAGTTTACTATACTTTACAATAACGGTTCGCATATTTTGTGCAACGACAATTCATGCATACAATACAATGACAATTTGCATATTCTTTGCAAAGATAGTTCACATATACATTACATTGATAGTTCGGATACTCTTTTCAAAGATAGTTCACACATACAATACAGTGACAGTTCGCATATTCTTTGAAAAGAGCTCTCACATAAACACTTTACAAAATTTCATGTGTAGCACCCTATCTCGCCAAAGCGAGTTGAGGTGCTACACTAAAAGCAAACTTATACTCAGTTGAACTCTTGTTCAGTTTTCGACGTATATTAAATGAGTTGGGGCGTTAAACCAAAATTTTCAAATGACAAAACAAGTAAAACATATATACTCCATATAATTTAAACATAACTGGTAATGAACTTTCAATGGAAGCCTTAAAATAAAATTGACAGATTGTCAAAAATACAAGGCGAGTTAGTTTTTCCACAAAATCCCAAAGACAACACTGGCAGTAAACATCGTTTAAATCAATCTAGCATATACGATTAAAAGATAACTTCATAAAAACTTAACCAATCCCTCAAGGGCAACATTCTTTTAAAATAGTGATAAATAAGTAATTTATTATAGATCTTAGTTACACAACAGAACTACACACCACCCCCAAAATATATGCATGTTACAAAACAAACACAGGTGAAGCTCACAACAAAGGTTGCTCTTTCTGGCTGAGTCCCTTCTACAAGCCTTAAGTCGAAGTACCACCTAGAAAAGGGAAAGAAAGGGAGTAAGTTCAAAAGAACTCAGAGAGCTCCATAATTATAAATGCTCAGCCCTTTATAGACAAAATACAAGAACATGAATAATATAACATAAATATTTATGGATCCATAAAATTTACTAAGTTGACACTCTATACGCAGAAACATTTGGGCATATACCCTCAACATAGATCAATGGCGGATAGTATCCCTAGGCGGACTCTAATACTGGGCGTGTAACAGCCCGATTTAGGGCCTAGTCGAAATAGTGGTGCAAGACCACAAATCTGAGTTAGTAAAATGAATATTTTTTTTTTTTTTGGTATTTGAGATGTTTGCATGATATTATGAAAGTTTCATGTAGAGATTTTGTGAAATAGGCATTAAAGGGTCCATTAGGACTAAATTGCAAAAGTTGCAAAATATGAGATTCTAGAAGCTTTTTGTATGAAATAGCTTTGGAATATTAATTAAAAGTCCTTAAATAGCAATTTGCCCAAATTATAAATTTTGGAAAAAATTGGACATGAGTTAGAATTTTATGAAGAATTAGTGAGAAGGGCATTTTAGTCATTTATCAATTAAATGATTAAAAAAGGAAAAAAGATGACAAAAATCTTATTTGTCTTCTCCCCCTTGTGCCGAAAATTTGAAAGATGCCATAGCTAGGGTTCTTCAATTTTTGAAGCTTGCTAGTAAGTGTATCTTAGCCCCGTTTTTAATATTCTTCGTATTTTTGGAGTTCTCGTATCATGAATTAGCTATTGCTAGCTATATATTGAGCTATAATTCATGTCCATAAAAATACCCATGTATGACATGCTTGTAAAATGATGTTTTATGGAAGATTATGAGAGTTTGATGTTAGATAAACATCTTTTCCTAAGCGAATTTCATGAAAAATGTTAGGATGGACTAATTTGTAATAGTTATGAAATTGGTCATACATAATAGAAATAGTGAGAATTTATGATTGTTATAGTAGAGAAAATGAATAAGCTAAGCATGAAGTTTAAGAAAGTTGAATGAAAATCACTTTACGAGCCTAAGGGCAAAAGTGTAATTATGAGAAAGTTTAGGGGCAAAATGGTAATTTTTCCAAAGTTTAGGGGGCCAAAGTGTAATTATGAGAAAGCATGAGACTAGTAAGTACCATGAGATATGTAAGAATCATTAAGAATAAGTGAACTCAAGCATATGAGTTCGGTAATGTCTTTGATTATGATGTATAATTTATGTTAAGCAATTAGGTTGCTACATTCATTACATGCAAACTTACTACGCTAAATGCTTACGTCTTTAATTCTTTCTTTCCATGTAGTCCCGCCAAGATAACTTGTGGATCATTGATGTCGGAGCTCAGAGCACACTATCAATCGCTATTTTGGTATAGCCAAGTTGTTTATATTAAGTATGGCATGTATAAGAAGCATTTCATTTTGAGAATATGTTTTAAGAAGAGCCAAAGTATTGGCTATCAAGTTCATTATTCTTTTTTTGTATATGGCTAAAGAGATTGGCCAAGCTTGACTAAGTATGTATGTTTATAAATGTCAATGAATTATACCTCATTGTTCATGTTAGATGAAATAATTGAGTTGATGAATTTAGCTTGAGATTGATCTTGATTTCAGGGTGGCAATTGGCTTGGTAAATAGCCTCTAAGTGCCCACACGGATAGACACACGGGCGTGCGTCTAGGCCGTGTGTTCCCTGCATGTTAGTGTATTAAGTCAGAATAGACCACGGGCTAACCCCACGGCCGTTTGTATAGGCCCTGTGTGATACACGGTTAGCACATGGGCGTGTGCTCCAAGCCATGTGAATAAGTCAGTATGTCAAGGTATGGCACACGGTCTATGGCCACGGGCGTGTCAAGTCTGTGTTTAATTTAGCACCGTCGACCACGGGTGAAAGACACGGGCATGGCTTAGGGGTACATGGGTGTGTCCCAAGTCATACGGGCGTGTGACCCCTATTGTGAGGAAAAGTTTCTGGTTGAGTTCCGAAAGATTCTAGACGCAAGTTTAAAGCCTCGTAGGCCCATGAAATATATGTTTGACTAAGAAAGAGAAGTTTTTAATTTGGAACGAAATTTTATAGCCCGTAAGTATTTGTTTAAGAAAGATCAAGTATAGTAATGTCTCGTATCCAGTCCCAGCCCCGGACTTGGGTATAGGATGTTACATTTAGTGGTATCAAAGCTACGGTTTAGTCGGTTCTAGGACTAACGTAGCATAAACATGAGTTTAGCTATACATGCCATACGTAAGAATGTTTTTATAATGATAGTGTGATGACTTAAATTATGTTTATACATATAGTAAATGGATCCCGAAAGAGTTGTAGCAGATGACGTAGAAAGTAACGTGCTGGCTCCCGCTAAAGGGACGATGCCTGATGAGAATGAGAATAGACCCACCACGATGAGTCAGAGAGGAGGAGAAGAAGCTAGAGAAGCCTTCCTCCACATGATGAACACATGGTATACAGAGTTCGTTCGTACGAACCTGAATGCACAACCCCTTCCACCCCCGCCTATTTCTCAGCCTATCCCAGTAGCACCTCAAGTAGTAGAGGTGGTAAGAGGAGACAAACCTCTAGTTGATAAGATCAGGAAACATGGGGCAGAAGAATTCTGGGCTAAAAGAGATGATGATCTAGAAAAGGCCGAGTTCTGGTTAGAAAATACCATCAGGGTATTTAATGAGTTGTCATGCACATCTGAGGAATGAATGAAGTGTGCAGTTTGTCTTTTAAGAGATCCTGCCTATCAATGGTGGAACACCTTGGTATCGGTAGTACCAAGAGAGAAGATTACTTGGGAATTCTTCTAAGAAGAGTTCAAGAAAAAGTATATCAGTCAAAGGTTTGTGGACCAGAAAAGAAAGGAATTCCTAGAACTGAAGCAATGCAAGATGTCTATGACTGATTATGAGCGTGAGTTTGTACGACTCAGTAAATACGCTCGAGAGTGTGTATCCACCGAGGCCATCATGAGCAAGAGATTAGAAGATGGAATAAATGAGGACATCAAGTTGTTTGTTGCTATCCTAGAATTAAAAGAATTTGTTGTACTAGTAGAACTGGCTTGTAAAGCCGAAGAACTAGTAAAAGAGAAGAGAAAACCTAAAATGGAGTCTCGTGACTCGAGAAAGAGACAGTGGAATAAGTCCTTCCAAACCTCTTCCAAGAAGTCAAGAGATTTCTCCACCCAATCGGCTACTTTCACTGGATTTTCAAGGAAGGACAAGAGCAAGCAGTTTTTGGGAAATAAGGCACAGACTACTTCAGTCGCTAGTGTGGGGAATATTCGATCTGATAGACTTGAATGCCCACAGTGTGGCAGACGTCATCTCGGTGAATGCCGAGCACATGAGAATGCATGTTTCAGATGTGGTTCTCAAGACCATTTTATTAAAGACTGTCCATAGACGATGAAAGAAGAGAGAACTCAAAACCAGAGATCCGGAAGTATGGTCAGAGGAAGACCGCAGAAGAACCCGGGTAGTGGAGTAAGTGGTAGAGGTAACCCTAGAGAGCAGGTTGCAAGACCTGAGGGTAGGGCACCTGTAAGAACGTATGCCATTTGTGCTCGCGAAGAGGCATCTTCTCCTGACGTTATTATGGGTACCTTCTCTCTTCATGATGTTAAAGTTATTGCTTTAATAGATCCCGGATCCACACACTCTTACATTTGCATGGAACTAGTATCCGGTATGAGTATGCCTATAGAGTCTACAAAATTTGTGATTAAGGTGTCTAATTCTTTAGGTAAGAGTGTTTTAGTTAATGAAGTATGTAAAGACTGTCCCTTGATGATTAGAGGTCATTATTTTAAAGCAAACCTTATGTTGTTACCATTTGATGAGTTTGACCTCATTCTTGGTATGGACTGGTTAACCACCCAGGATGTAATAGTGAATTGTGGGAAGAAATACATTAAGATAGATGTGAGAATGGAGACATTCTCCCTGTAGAATCAGATGAACAAGAAACATCGCCGGTAATGATTTTTCATATGACGGCATAGAGATACATAAGAAAAGAGTATGAGGCATGTCTGGCCTTTGTGTTGAATACTAAAGAAATAGAGCTAAAGATTGACCGATATTATGTGAGTACTTGGATGTTTTTCCCGAGAAATTACTAGGACTACCACCGATTAGAAAGGTTGAGTTCAGCATTGATCTAGCTCCCGGTACTGTACCAATATCTATTACTCCTTACAGAATGGCTCCAACGGAGTTGAGAGAATTGAAGTCACAGTTGCAAGAGTTAACAGATAAAGGCTTTGCAAGATCAAGTTGTTCTCCATGGGGTGCTCCAGTTTTATTTGTGAAGAAGAAAGATGGCACCATGAGATTGTGCATAGACTAACGTCAGCTTAATAAAGTGACAGTGAAGAACAAATACCCATTGCCTAGAATCGATGATTTGTTCGATCATTTGAAGGGAGCCACTATGTTCTCCAAAATAGATTTGAGAACGGGGTCTACCAGTTGAGAGTAAAGGATTCAGATGTATCCAAGACAGCTTTTCGAACAAGATATGGACATTATGAATTTTTAGTCATGCCCTTTGGGTTGACCAATGCTCCTGCGGTATTCATGGACCTAATGAACCGCATCTTTAGGCCATACCTCGACATGTTTGTATCCGTTTTTATTGACGACATATTGATTTATTCTCGAGATGAGATTGAGCATGCTGAGCACCTACGGACAGTTTTACAGATTCTACGAGAAAATCAGTTGTATGCCAAGTTCAGTAAAAGTGAATTTTGGCTCAAAGAAGTAGGATTTCTGGGATATATTGTCCCAAGAGATGGAGTACGAGTGGGCCCAAGTAAGATTTCGGCTATAATGGACTGGAAACCACCGAGAAATATCTCTGAGATTAGAAGTTTTCTAGGCCTAGCCGGCTATTTTAGGCGATTCGTCAAGGGGTTTTCCATGATTGCAAATTCGATGACGAAATTGCTACAGAGAAATGTGAAGTTTGAGTGGACAGAAAGATGCCAACAAAGTTTCAAGAAACTGAAAGCATTGTTGACAGAAGCTCCAATTTTAGTACAACCCGAGACGGGGAAAGTGTAACACCCCTTACCCGTGTTCGACGTTGGAACAGGGTATGAGGCATTACTAAAACAAAACACATACAGTTGTAATAAACGAGACATAAAACTTACATCCAAATTTAAAAATTTTTAATTTTTATCACACACTCATTCAACCTAGTCATGCATCTCATAAATTGCATCATCATAAACACATATAACTTGATCAATAATAGCTAGCATCAATGGCCTTATACAAAATGAGCTATCAAATAACATAGGCCATCATTTTAGGCCAAATCAATTATGACACATAACAAAACAACCAAGTCCTCTATACATGCCATAATTCAAAATATTAGTTTCAAAATACCAAAAGAGTGTTGATAGTGTGGATGGATCTCCGACAATCTCCGAATCCCGAGCTAGCTTGGTGACACTATAAAACAAGGGAAAAGAGAAAGGAGTAAGCATATAGCTCAGTAAGTAAGTATGTAAATAATAAAAAATTTATTAACGTGACTTTAACAATCCTCATAATATGTTCTCAAGATAATGCAATCATAATTACACATAGTTCCACCATTTACTCATGTTCATCTTAAGTTGTCTACTTGAGTCACAGTCACTAAATTATTTATATATCGATCTACAGAACTCCAAATCAAGATCCGTTAATTTTCCCTGAAGCTAGACTCAAATATATTCTTACCGTAAAATTTTAAGAATTTTTGGTTTAGTCAATAAGTACAGTTTATTCTTTAAAGTATCTCCTGTTCTGTTGTTTGATAGTTTTGACCTTTCTTCACTAAAAATTAATTATATCATTGTACAGAACTCAAATGATGTTACCATTTGTTTATCATGAAAATAGACTCATTAAGAAATTCAAGAATATAAATTTTATCCCATGATTATTTTTGTACAAGTTTTAATGAATTTCTAAAATCGGAACAGGGGATTCCGAAATCATTCTGACTCTATCTCTCTAAAATTCAAATATCTCAGAATATAAAATTAGTTTGCTTACACCGTTTTTTTTATGAAAAAATAGACTCAGTAAGATTTAATTTAATATGTTATTCAAATTCTAATTCAATTTCCACCATTTTTGGTGATTTTTCAAAGACTCAAAACTGCTGCTGTTCAAAACTGTTTTATTTCTAAATTTCACTCTTTTGTGTTTTCTATATAGTAACTTTCATTGTAACACTTACTCCATATTAGAGGTGTGCATGGGTCGGGCTGGGTTTGGGCCGAACCCACAAAAATTTTTGGCCCATTTTTCAGGCCCGGCCCGAAATATGGGCCTGAAAAATTGTCGAAGCCAGGCCCGGCATAAAATTGGTAGGCCCGAGCTCGGCCCATCTAATATTAATTTTTAAACTCATTTTATTAAAAAATAAAATATGGTTAGAGAGACAGAACAGAAGGTGAAAGTAATTCGAGAATGTTTAAAGGCTACTTCTGACAGACAAAAATCCTACTCAGATTTAAAGAGAAAAGAGATAGAGTATCAAGTCGGGGATAAAGTTTTCTTGAAAGTGTCACCATGGAGAAAAGTTCTCAGATTTGGCCGAAAAGGCAAGTTGAGTCCACGTTTTATCGGACCATATGAGATTACTGAGAGAGTTAGGCCGATAGCTTATCGGTTGGCTTTGCCGTCTAAGTTAGAAAAGATACATGATGTGTTTCACGTGTCTATGTTGCGACGCTACCGATCAGACCCTTCGCATGTTATTACACCGACAGAAGTAGAGATTCAACCCGACATGACTTATGGTGAAGAACCAGTTAAGATTTTAGCTCGGGAAGTCAAGCAACTAAGAAATAAGAATATCTCCCTTGTTAAAGTATTGTGGCAAAGACATGGGGTAGAGGAAGCTACGTGGGAACCAGAAGAAATCATGAGAAACCAATACGCAAACCTCTTTGCTGGTAAGATTTTCGAGGACGAAAATACTTAAGGGGGAGAATTGTAACAGCCCGATTTAGGGCCTAGTCGGAATAGTGGTGCAAGACCACAAACCCGAGTTAGTAAAATGAATATTTTTTTTTTGGTATTTGAGATGTTTGCATGATATTATGAAAGTTTCATGTAGAGATTTTGTGAAATTGGCATTAAAGGGTCCATTAGGACTAAATTACAAAAGTTGCAAAATATGAGATTCTAGAAGCTTTTTGTATGAAATAGCTTTGGAATATTAATTAGAAGTCCTTAAATAGAAATTTTCCCAAATTATAAATTTTGGACAAAATTGGACATGAGTTAGAATTTTATGAAGAATTAGTGAGAAGGGCATTTTGGTCATTTATCAACTAAATGATTAAAAAGGAAAAAGATGACAAAAATCTTATTCATCTTCTTCCCCTTGTGTCGAAAATTTGAAAGACTCCATAGCTAGGGTTCTTCAATTTTTGAAGCTTGCTAGTAAGTGTATCTTAGCCCTGTTTTTAATATTCTTCGTATTTTTGGAGTTATCGTATCATGAATTAGTTATTGGTAGCTATATATTGAGCTATAATTCATGTCCATAAAAATACCCATGTATGAAATGCTTGTAAAATGATGTTTTATGGAAGATTATGAGAGTTTGATGTTAGATAAACATCTTTTCCTAAGTGAATTTCATGAAAAATGTTAGTATGGACTAATTTGTAATAGTTATGAAATTGGTCATACATAATAGAAATAGTGAGAATTTATGATTGTTATAGTAGAGAAAATGAATAAGCTAAGCATGAAGTTTAAGAAAGTTGAATGAAAAGCACTTTACGAGCCTAAGGGCAAAAGTGTAATTATGAGAAAGTTTAGGGGCAAAATTGTAATTTTTCCAAAGTTTGAGTTAAGAGTCAATTTAGTTAGCGAGGATATTAAATGAGTTAAATTATTATTATAGATCAAGAAAAATGAAGCCCGGGCCGAAACCGAGGCAAGAACAAAGTCGAGGACTAAATTGCATTACCTACATACATTTTGTACATTGAGGTAAGTTTGTATGATTTCTAAGCTTTATGATTAATAATATTGAACTGCTTAGTATGATGTTGAATATATCCTAATTCCATGAGATTGTTTAATGTTATGTTAAACAATGAAATCAATGAGATTAAGCATTAGAAAGTCCTGATTGAAGTTGAATTACTTAGGATACTCAATCTATCACGTGAGACAAGAAAGTCCATATAAGACCAAGCCAAGGCATGTCATCGGCGATCAAGAAAGTTATCATGTAAGTCCAAGCCAAGGCATGGCATTGGTGAGTCTCCAAGCAAAGATGTCATGTAAGTCCAAGACAAGTCTTGGCATTGAAAAACTATCATGAGATAGAGTCCCATGTAAGTCCAAGCCAAGGCATGGCATTGGTGAGTAACAAGGAAGATTTCATGTAAGTCTAAGCCAAGGCTCGGCATTGACCAGTTCATGAGTAAAAGATACCAAGTAAGACCATGTCAAGACATGACAATGGTAAGTTCCCAAGGGAACACACAAGGAAGACTTCGTGTAAGTCCATGTCAAGACATGGCATCGATACCAAGTTGAGAGATCTCATGTAAGACCATATCTAGGATATGGCTTTGGCATCGAGTTATAAGTGAAATGAGATTCAGTATCCTCAGTTATTCATAGAAATTCATTGGGCAAGTGAGTAAAGCTTAAATGAGATAGTAAGAAAATTAAGTAAGCAAAGCTATTATCAAGTTGATTATGAGTATTATTCATGTTATGAATGATGAATTAGAGATTATGATTATCATAACAAAGTATACTAATCTATATGGTTAAGTGAGACAGGTACCTTGTTTACCTTACAAGCATGAGACTAGTAAGTACCATGAGATATGTAAGAATCACTAAGAGTAAGTGAACTCAAGCATATGAGTTCGGTAATGTCTTTGATTATGATGTATAATTTATGTTAAGCAATTAGGTTGCTACATTCATTACATGCAAACTTACTAAGCTAAACGCTTACGTCTTTAATTCTTTCTTTCCATGTAGTCCCACCAAGCTAACTTGTGGATCGTTGATGTCAAAGCTCAGAGCACACTATCAATCTCTATTTTGGTATAGCCAAGTTGTTTATATTAAGTATGACATGTATAGGAAGCATTTCATTTTGAGAATATGTTTTAAGAAGAGCCAAAGTATTGGCTATCAAGTTCATTATTCTTTTTTTGTATATGGCTAAAGAGATTGGCCAAGCTTGACTAAGTATGTATGTTTATAAATGTCAATGAATTATACCTCATTGTTCATGTTAGATGAAATAATTGAGTTGATGAATTTAGCTTGAGATTGATCTTGATTTCAGGGTGGCAATTGGCTTGGTAAATAGCCTCTAAGTGCCCACACGGATAGACACACGGGCGTGCGTCTAGGCCGTGTATTCCCTGCATGTTAGTGTCTTAAGTCAGAATAGACCACGGGCTAACCCCACGGCCGTTTGTATAGGCCGTGTGTGATACACGGTTAGCACATGGGCGTGTGCTCCAAGCCATGTGAATAAGTCAGTATGTCAAGGTATGCACACGATCTATGGCCACGAGCGTGTCAAGGCCGTGTGTAATTTAGCAGTGTCGACCACGAGTGAAAGACACGGGCATGTCTTAGGGGTACACGGGTGTTCCCAAGTCTTACGGGCGTGTGACCCCTGTTGTGAAGAAAAGTTTCCGGTTGAGTTCCGAAGATTCCAGACGCAAGTTTAAAGCCTCGTAGGCCCATGAAATGTATGTTTGACTAAGAAAGAGAAGTTTTTAATTCGGAACGAAATTTTATAGCCCGTAAGTATATGTTTAAAAAAGATCAAGTATAGTAATGTCTCGTTTCCAGTCCCAGCCCCGAACTCGGGTATGGTATGTTACAGGGCGAATACCTCTCTTCTTTACTTTCAAAGAGAACACTTGACTTATTAGAACAAATACTTTCCTTTGGAAACACGATCTCTACCAACACTTACCCGTCACATCTCAGATGTATAGTCAGACCGATTCTTACACACCTAATGAAATTACTTTCACTTGGGCAGATGTTATTCACTAAGCACAACCACCCAACGAATACGCTATGTACGCAACATAGCCACATGATGAAGATCTACCACTTAACATGTAATATTATCAAACATCCCTATTTAACGTCTCCCTCTTATCTGCAGACCTACATAACATGCAATACATCCAAAATTCACATTTTCTTACCCTTTTTGTTGACCTTCCTTGTGCTAACCTCAGATCCCATATTCACACAATGGAAAAAAATTGATCGTCACTAAACTAACTAAAATTACGACAAAGGCAAGCGCACCTATCGAACAATAGTATAGTTATGGTGAGTAGGGAATACCGTATCCACGAGGACTAAAAGTACTAGTAATTATTGTTTTCCTATTATTTAGCCGATAAAATGGGATGATTGTTTTTAATCTAAAATTAACTAAACTAATTTACTAAGAATGCAACAGAGAATGAATTACGAAAATAATTGAAGATAACCGATGAAAAGGACAATACCCAGGAAAGAATCCACCTAGACTTCCCCTATTATTATGAGTCTGAATTAAACTATTTATTCACTTGTGTCTTGATCTATAGAAATCCCTAAATTATGTTAATATCTCTTTCGAGAGTAAGAACAACTAACTCTAGGTTGATTAATTGAAATCTCTTTCTAATTAAAACCCTTATTGTCGCATTAGCTCGATCTATGGATTCCCCTATTAGATTTGACTCTAATCCGATAGATTTATGTCATCTTATTTTTAGGATTACATGCAACTCCACTCAATTATGCTAGATCTACTCTTAAACAGGGACTTTTGCTCCATTGAAATAAGAACATTAAACATGAATTAATATCCCTAAAATATTAAAACACGAAATAAGCATACATAATTGAGAACAAGAATCAAGTATTTATCATGTAATTCAGAAATCAAATAATAAGATTCATCATAGGTTTCATCTTCCCTAGGTATCTAGGGAATTTAGTTTATAATCTGGAATAAAACCATCTCAAAGTTAGGATAACAACAAGACATAAAGAAACCCAATAAAACTTCTAAGGAAATTGAATGGAGATCTTCAATCTTGAAGGAGATCCGCTTCTGAGTTGAATCCGGTTGTTTTCTTCGAGTCTTTTATTCGTTCTTCTCTGCGTGTTCCCTTAGGTCCTTTTCTACCATGTATTTATAAACTTTAGAATGCTCAGAAAGCCTAAAAATTGGGTTTTTTTCTACGTGTTTGGGAAACAGGGAGCGATATCGACACAGGCTGGCACATGGGCATGTGGCCAGCCCGTGTGAGCCGTGCCCAAGTCGTGTGGTTCCTAAAAACAACTATTTTTGCCCGATTTTGGCCCGTTTTATGCTCCTTTCACTTCCTTTTGCTCTCCTAAGTATAGAAACATAAATTTAAAGGATTAGAAGCATCAAATTCACCAATTTACATAATAAATAATCCAAAAACGCATCAAGAATGAGATTAAAACATGTTACTTTTATAGCTTATCAAATATCCCCACAGTTAAGCGTTTGCTTGTCCTCAAGCAAAATCCTCAACTCACGATTAAAATTAATCTTTCTCAACTTATAATTCTCATCAATGATGTTTCAAAATAATTCTCAAATAATCATACATTGATAATTCAACTAAAAGAGCATTAAAGATTCAAGCAATCCAAGTCGAGCATTTTTTAACACATGGAAATATAGGTATTTCCCTTTATTTAAGTAATTACCTTTAATTCAAAACTGGCACGAATTGACATCCTCACTAAAGATTCACTCAAATCACTCAAAGTGTTTAAGGTTAAAAAATAAGCACTCAATAGTCAAACATGAAAAGTTATTACCATAGGCTTGCATGAAAATCAAATCTCCACCACTATAAAATGAGATGATACACAATTCAAAAGGTCTTTAAGAGGTTGTAATGGGGCTTAGGTAAAGGGTGTGGAGAAAGGCTGAAAAAGTTGGTTAAAATCGAGATCGAATTGATAAATTACCAAACTAGAAAAATAAACTAATGCTGAATAATTACATCAATTGAAAACTTATCAATAATAACACGAGCTTCTTCTGAAAATATGAATTTAACTGTTCAAGCTCAATTATAGAACTAAATAATAATCAATATATTTTTTTTTTCTTTCCGTTTTCTTCTTCTTCTTCTTTTTTTCTTTCTTTTCTTTTCTAAGAAATAACTCAGCAAATGAAACAAAAGAACATACTTAGGTAACTAACCAAATCAAATCTCGACAAAAAAGGAGTTAATAAAACGGGAAAAATTCTCAACGAATCAAAAAAAAAAAAAAGAGTTATGGGTTAACATTAATGAGTAAATCAAGAAACAATGTGTTAGGCTCAAAGGGTTCACTAAGGGTTAATTATGTAGGTAGGCTTTTTACGGAATAAGTGAGTTAAAACCTAAGTGCCTTTATCATCTCAGTATATTAACTCAGAGGTGTGGTCTCGACATGCATAATCAAAACAAGTTCTAGAATAACAAATCAAATTGACACACTCATAACCAATAATAAAATGAGCAAGAAAAGTGTATGCTCTAAAGGCTCAAAATCTCACAAAAAATTATGGTTTTTGATGTCAAACTTGTAAATTTAAAACTTCAAGATAATACATCAATTCAGGGAAACAACCTAAATTTTTTAATTCTGAAAATAAACTTATCATGCTTGATTCTCTCATGTCTTAAAGTTTAAAACAACCAATGCACAAATATTTATGAATTTAATCCAAAACACATCAATAAAAATCACAAATCGATAAAATTCATTCTAATAGAAGTATGAGAAAATTACTTAAACACAAGACATAATTAAGAAATTTTCTAATAATTATATAGATAACCTCCCCACACTTAAGATATACATTGTCCTCAATGTACAAACATATATAATCACAGTATAAATAGAATATCATAAGAAAGGGAGAAAACTGAAACTGCCCTGAATATTGGATGAAATCTTCAGAATAGTGAAAAGTGGAATTGTAGTCAAATCTAAATGTAACGCATGATTTCGAGCAAACTAACAAGAAAATAAACACAAATAATAAAGACGATTCAGGGGTTATAACTCGATTAGAAACAACCATATATGTTTCAAAAGATAATAATGAAAATAAGTTGAAGAAAAAAAATAAAAAAATAAAGCAACTAAAACAAAATTAAAAAGAAAGATAAAACATAAAACGAATAATAATAATAATAATAATAATAATAATAATAATAATAATAATAATAATAATAATAATAAACTGAAAGATACCAATAAACTTAATGGTAATTGTAATAATAATAGTAAAAAAATACTAAAAAAATAGAAATAGCAAAAAAAAAGTAAAATAAATTTAAAATATAAGTATAAGAATAATAAATAAAAAATTAGAAAAATAAAAATAAATAATATAACAAATAATAATAAATAAAATAAAATAAAATAAAATATAAATGGGGTGATTAACCCAGTTTTCACATGGACATGGACACTCCCATATGTTCAGGCCGTGTGGGTCACACGGCCATGTGCCAGACCATGTGTGTTTTCCTTTGCTTCTCTCACGCCCATGTGAGATCCCACACGCCCGTGTGGCCCGACCATGTGTCTCACACGGTCGTGTGTCTTGCCCATGTAACTCTCTGACTTTGAAAAAAAATTAGCTCCAGGTTTCACACGGCCTAGGACAAGCCCGTGTGTCCAGGCCGTGTGGGTCACATGCCCATGTCGCTAGGACATGTGTGTTTTCCTTCGCTTCTCCCATGCCCATGTGAGATCCCACAAGCCCGTGTGGCCATGCCATGTGGGTCGCACGGCCAAGTCGCCAGGTCGTGTAACTCATTGTCGATTACCTCATTTCATACACGGCATGCGACACGCCGATGTGTCCAGGTCGTGTGCTCCACACACCCGTGTGTCCAGGCCGTGTGGGTTAAAAACACACATTTTTTTAAGATTTTGAAAAGTAATAAATTATCATGAAATAAATTTAAGAAAATTAGCAGTGTTAACACTCGGGTTGCCTCTCGAGAAGCGCTTATTTAAAGTCTAAGCTCGACTAACCTTGTATTTGTACGGTCATGGTGGTTCGCAGAGTCGAAACTCCTCTTTCTCACTGTCAATTCTATTATCAAAATAAGGTTTGAGTTGAGTAATATTTACCTTGAAAGTTTTGAATTCAGAATGCGTTACCTTGACTGTACCGTATGGGAAGACATTCAGTACCGTAAAAGGAGTTGCTCCATTTGCATTAGGTTCTGAAATGGCAATTCGAGGATCTGTCTTATCTAACAATACCTGGTCCCCAACCTTAAATTGGTTCGTTCCATCCTTATGCTAATCATAGCATCGTTTTGGTTCATCGTGAACTCTCGGTTTCTGTAACGTCTCAAAAATTAGGGGTTGTAATTTTGCTTAATTTCATGTTGTGCTTGTTTAGCTGGCTATTTGAGTGTATTTGGGGGGTTCTAGGGAGGCCTGGGTTCGAGTCTGAGCCTTGGAAAAATTTTAGTTTTTGACCCTAAAGTGAAGAGGGTTTTCAGCTGTAGGACTTAAATATATTTGGTGCATTTAGGAGTCACAAGATGAGCATGTGGCGTAGTGGTGTGGCGTCAATGGAAGAAGAAGAAAGGGTGGGGTTCGAATCCCACAGATTGCAATTGGGGACTTTTATTTTGTTGCTTGAGAGTGGAAGAAGTAGAGGTTGGATCAAACTCTACAGAGATGGTTTAAGACTTGGTCAACAAGTTTGAATGGGAGGCTAGGAGTGATCCAATGAGGAAATAGTGGAGAAAATCAAGGAAGTGATGAGGGAGGGAGAGTTGGCCGAATTTGGGAGTGTGGCTATGTAGGAGATTTCGGCTAGAGGGGGTCATTTGGGGGACATTTCGGCAACGTGGAGTGAGAGTAGAAACCGAAATCTTTTTTACTTTTGAAGTGCTCTTTTAGCTTTTGTCGGGTTTTCTTTCGGTGGTAACATTTTGGGTTCGTTTCATTTGTTTCTTTTCTTTTTCTTGACCCCTGCCGAATTCAGTTCTTCTCCCATTCCTCTACTTTTCTTCATTTCTTTTTGGCCATTCGTTGAACCGATAAGCCTCTCCTCTTCCACTTTCGTTCTTTGTTTTCATCATTATTTCGGGGTTGCTGCTCTTTGTTGTCGAACCTCTCTTCTTCATTTGGTTCTTCTCTGGCCGAAGGTAACATTTTATTTTCCTCTTATTTTCCCTTCTCTTTGCATAGCTAAAGCCGAAACACTTAACCTTGACTCCTTTCTTTTGTCTAGGCCGAATCTAGTAGGGCCTAAGTATATACCCCTCTTCGTTCTCTCAGTCTCCGAATCTCTACAATTGGTTGGTAACTGTGTCTATAACCGAAAGTAGGGTTGCCGTTTTTCTCTCATGTTCGATTTGGGTTCTTTGGGCCGAAAGGCTACTTTCTAATTGCCATGGAGTAGCATTCTAACATGTTTCTCTTTCATCGTCTGTCTTTAGGGACTAGTTTCCCTTAACCAGGGGGTGTAGGCCGAATACTTTTCCATTGCAAGGGGTCTTTCATTTTCTGGTAAGTGAAGTAAGTTGGTTTAAATGATTATTACTCGAGCTTAGCAAGACTTTGTGATTAACTAATGGATGGTCGTTATCATAGGTGCCTTGGAAGCTTTCAAACCACAACTCGTAATCAAGGTGTGTAATCTCGCACCCCTGCTTGTTCTGTTATGCGATGTTCTGTGAATCAGCTAAAAGTTGAAATACCGAAAAGACGGAATATCGGCATCTGAGATCACTCGAGCGTGCGAGCGCTCGTAGTGATAAACTAAGCCACGAACATTGGCGATAGACCTTTGGGAGTGCCATGATCTTTCTCGTGGGCTTAGGCCGTAATGGGCCCTATTGGGCCGAAAATTGGGCTTTGGCCCATATGCACCGTTTCGATCAAAAAGGGTATCCGTGTCGCTCGAGGCCACAGTAGGCCTTTGAAAAGGCCGTTATAGGGGTAAAATTATCGAAATACCTTTCACGGGTAAAATTATCGAAATACCCATCATGGGTAAAATTACCGAAATACCCTTTACTGGTAAAATTATCGAAATACCCTCTATGGGTAAAGTTGTCGAAATACCCTCGATGGGTAAAATTACCGAAATACCCCCGAAGGGTGAAATTATCGTTTTACCCCTAAATGACAAAATGACCGTTATACCCTTAATGGTAGTTTAAATGATGTTTATGTGATTTTTATATAACTGTATATGATCGTGATACACTGCATACATACCATATTGCATTGGGTTGGGTTTTTCTGATTTGGAGGAAGTACCATTATAGTGGCATCGTCACGTATTCTAATTTTAGTGGCTCAGCCACGTATACCGTTGTTAGCAGCTAGGCTGCACCATTGGAGAGTTTGGCTGGGTGGGTCGACATGGTCCCCACATGGAGAGATTGGTTGGTACGGGTGGAGAGTTTGGTGGTTAAGGGTTGGGTTACATGTATGCTTGCATTTGATATGATTTAGGGCTCAGGCCTAGATTGTTACCGAATAGAGCTTAGGCCCAGACCGATACCGTATGGGCTCGGGCCCAGACTGTGACCGTAATAAGGGAGTACGCACTGAGTTCTCGTGACTCACCCTTTCTTTTAACAATGCAGGTAATCCCCAGCCTTAGAGGATTTGGAGCTGCGGGGGACTCGGAGGTGGCCACACGTCGGATATGCTTTATAGTTAAACTTGGCAATTTTAGTTTATTTTATTTTATTTTAAATTATTGGGTTAATAATTTTTGTAACAAGGCCATTGGGTTTTTCTTTTTAACTTTTATTTGGTATTTCTTTAAATTACAAACTGCTGATCTGTTAAACACAGGTTTTTAAAACTATAACCACCGTTTCCAAAATATCACGTATTCGCAAATGGTTGAATCAAACTTCCGAAACAAACAAGGTTTTAAAAATACTAATATTTTCGCAAGGAAATGACTTTGAGTGTAACACCCCTAACCCATATCCGTCGCCGGATTAGGGTTACGAGGCATTACTCGACCAAATACAAGTCAGTACACCTTTATAAATTCTAACACATTAATTGATGCATAATCAGTTACTACTATCATGATTAATCATGTAATTTCCATTTACATATCAATTACGATAACAAACATATCACAAGCAATATCATTAAAAACTTATACAAATAAATATTCATACAAATAGTAGAAGTACTATCCATTTGGTCATTTAGAAGTAAGGGCCGAATTGATTATGACCAAGCTCAAATAATACCTAATCATTCATATAATGTTTCTCATATTACAATTTAAAGTTTCCAACTAAAACAATGTCATGGTCAAATATTTACAATGAGTTTGTTTTCATTCAATCATTTATAAATCGAATTCATTTATGACATGCATAAATTACATCCTATTTCTTTCATGGCTTATCACATAAATACACACAAAATAACTAAATGCTTATCCATCAACCAAATTGTACTTTGTTCCTTATTCAAACCAAAAATTTTCCCATACTCAAATTTCTCATAGCATAATATGAAATAATTCCTAGCTAAGCTTATAAATCATTCCATAAATATGCATTTATACTATATGGATAACTTACCTTTAAAGATCTCATGAAAACACACTTACCATAATAAGTTTATGAAATGACCGAATATGCACATACATATGCAACATCTCTAGCATATTTAATTAACTCAAACATAGAAATAAAATCATTTTTGCATGGCACTTATATATATATACACACACATATATCATTTGAGTCAACTCCAAAGTAGTTTAGCCTATACATGCCATAGACTTTAAGTTCATACACGAAAGAGGTACCCAAAATATCGACGATAGTGTGATGAGCTTCAAAGATGATCCCTGAGCGCGAGATGAACACCCAAAAGAGATCTACAATACACAAACAACCAAATTCAAAGTAAGCTTTCATAGCTTAGTAAGATTTAAGCATTTAACTCACATATAAGCTTTATCATGATTTAATAAATTATTTCATTTACAACTTCCTTGCCGAATAGTCAAACATACTAAAATAGAATTCATAGCAACATTATATGCATATATAAATATGTATATATCCATACACCACCTTCACATGATAAAATAACAACATATGCCTCTTTTACTTACCAAATTTCTACTTACATTTCAATCCACCGTCAATCACAAGTTGTTATAAATAATACATACCTTTTGGTTATTTACCTTTCCAACCTTAACCACCCGAGCATAACATATGATTGTATACTCGAACATTTTATTACCCTTATCAACATTCATAATACGAGTCTATTAAAAAAACATCAAACCTGTATATCTGTTACAAGAATTTAGTAACGTATCGCACACATAGTGCCGTTACTTTAACATTCCGCACACTTAGTGCCAAGTTTCCGTAACGTATCGTACACTTAGTACCTTTACTTTAAAAATTCTCACACATAGTGCCTTATAACCGGTTTCGCACACTTAGTGCTCGGTTATAAGCTCGCACTGTCAGTGCCTTTCATAACCTGTCATTCATTCGAATGTACATTTACATATACAGGATCCAATCCACAACTTCACATATAAACGCATACACATAGGTATAACTTTATTATTTTCTATCGAAGTCTATATCATATTCGGCCAAGACATTTTCATATAACTAACCTTTTCTTTAGATATATTCATATCCTAGTTTAGTATCCCTCATATCTATTTGCATCATTAACATGTAAATATCCATTTCATGCAATTAAATCCAACCTCCAAGCAACCTCACATTCGGCCGAATTATACCAAGTTCATACACACATTCGACAATGTGACATTTAACATACTTACTTCCATTTAATGAAGGCATATAATATAGAGTAAAATTTGATTAAACTCAATTGCTTAGAACTTACCTCGGAAATCGACGGATTAGGGTTTCCCGGCTATTCGTTCAATTTTGCCTTTCCCCGATCCAATCCCGTGTCTTTATGTTCTTGATCTAAATAAATTCCAAATTAAATTCGTTCAAAGATATTTTCATTCATTTTAATACAAAAATCACATAAATGGGCAAATTACCATTTTACCCCTGACATTTACTATTTTTACAATTTAGTGCCTAATACACAACTCACAAATTACTCAAAATTTGGCTACCATTCTTTAGAGCCGAATTTTCCTAGGGACTATATAAGTCCATATTTCTCATAAATTTTGCAATTTAACCCTCCAAAATAATATTTTCACAAGTTAACCTAAATTAGCTAAATTCATCGAAAACTCAAGAACAAAATATGTTCATCTAGCTCCAATCTTTCATTTAACACCATAAATCATCACAAAGCTCAACATATCATCCATGACATATCTCACAAACATCACCAATGCACAAAATGAATACATGGGCTTGATAGTAGAGTGAACAACAATCTCAAAAATACAAAAATCATCAAAAATCTAAAGCCAAAATGTACCTAATTTTGCTTGATGAGTGCCGAAACCCTTGTTTATTTTTCTCTTTTTTTTTTCTCTTTTGGTTTCGGTCAATAGGGGATCAAATGAGGAACATGCAATGGCTTTCTTTTTTTTTATTGTTTTATTATATTATGCTTATAAAATATATTATAACATTAATATATATTTAACACATAAAACAAACATATAATATATATTATAAAGCCATATTGCCGTCCACTATAATTATAATAGGGGTAATTGCAACATAAAACCCCTTTATTAAAAAGACACATTGATTTAACCTTTCAATCAAGCAAATAGCTAATTTCACCACTCATGCAATTTAATCCTTTTTCTTGAATTGAACATACAAACAGTCAAATTATCCCACGATATTTTAACACATGCTCAAAAATATATCATAGATATCAAATATAATATTAAAATATTTTTCTGACTCAGATTCATGGTCCTGAAACCACCGTTCTGATTAGGGTCACAATGGGCTGTTACAACTCTTCCCCCTTAAGGGATTTTCGTCCCCGAAAATCTTACCGTTGAATAATTGTGGGTAATGTTCTTTCATTGATTCCTCGGTTTCCCTGGTTGCTTCTTCAATTCCGTGTTTAAGCCACATTACTTTAACCAATGAGATTTTCTTATTTCGTAACTCTTTCACTTCACGAGCTAGGATACGAATCGGTTCTTCCTCATAAGTCAAGTCGGGTTGAATCTTAATCTCTGATGGGCTAATCACATGAGAAGGATCGGATCGATATCATCGAAGCATCGATACATGAAAAACATTGTGAATCTTGTCTAGCTCAGATGGCAACATAAGTCTGTACGCAACCGGCCCGATACGCTCAATAACTTCATACGGCCCAATAAATCTCAGACTCAGCTTTCCTTTACGACCAAATCTAAGTATCTTTTTCCATGATGAGACTTTCAAAAATACTCGGTCGCCCACTTGAAACTCTATATCTTTACGTTTCAAGTTCGCATACGACTTCTGACGACCTGATGCGGCTTTCAAACTTTCTCGAATTACTTTTACTTTCTGCTCAGTCTCTTTGATTAAATCAACCCCGTGTATCTTGCTTTCACTTAGCTCAGTCCAATATAGAGGTGTACGACATTTATGACCGTACAATGCTTCATATGGTGCCATCTTGATACTCGATTGAAAGCTATTATTGTATGCAAATTCAATCAAAGGCAAGTATCGTTCGCACGTACCCTCAAACTCAAGAACGCAACATCTCAACATGTCCTCGAGTATTTGAATAACACATTCGGATTGCCCATCCGACTGAGGGTGAAAAGCAGTGCTGAAATGCAAATTGGTACCTAAAGCATCTTGCAGTTTCTTCCAAAATCGCGATGTAACCTCGGATCTCTATCCGAAACAATAGAAATAGGTACTCCGTGCAATCGTATGATCTGCGATATGTACAACTCAGCTAACTTATCAAGTGAGAAATCTGTAATACCAGAATGAAATGGGCCGATTTCGTCAATCTATCAACAACAACCCAGATTGAGCCTTTCTTGCTCGGTGTTAACGGTAACCCAAATATGAAATCTATCGTGGCTCGATCCCATTTCCACTCAGGTATCATAATCGGTTGGGGTAGTCCCGATGGTACCTGATGCTCGGCTTTCACTTGTTGACATGTTAAACACTTCGACACATAGTCTAAAATATCTCGTTTCATACCATGCCACCAGTAATGCTGTCTCAGGTCATTATACATCTTCGTACTGCCTGGATGAATCGACAATCTACCATTATGAGCTTCATCACAAATCATTCGAATCAACTCAAAATTCTTAGGTACACATATCCGATTGTTAAACCGTAGACATCCCTCAGCATCTAACTGAAAATTTGAATCAGTACTCGAGCCACATCGACTCTTTTTTGCTATTAAGTCATTATCAACCTCTTGAGCTTTTCGAATCTGTTGTACGAACAGTGGTCTCGCTTTCAATTTTACAATAATCACACCATCATCAGTCATAGCTATATCCGCATTCATTGCACGTAGAGCAAATAGTGACTTTCGGCTAAGTGCGTTAGCCACCACATTAGCTTTCCCCGGGTGATAATCAATCACAAGCTCGTAATCTTTTAATAGCTCCAACCATTGTCGTTGTCTCAAATTCAGATCCTTCTGAGTCATTAAATATTTTAGACTCTTGTGATCCGAATGACATGACATCTTTCACCAATTAGACAATGACACCATATTTTCAAAGCAAAAACTATGGCGGCCAACTCAAGGTCGTGCATCGGATAGTTCTTCTCGTGCGGTTTCAACTGTCTCGAGGCGTAGGCTACAACTTTACCCTCCTGCATCAAAACACAGCCCAACCCATTTAAGGATGCATCGCTGAAAATGACGAACTCCTTACCCGACTCTGGCTAAACAAGCATTGGAGCTTCGGTTAGTAAAGTTTTTAGCTGATCAAAACTCTTCTGGCACCTTTCTGACCACTCGAATTTAACGTCTTTCTGTAATAGCTTTGTCATCGGTACTGCTATCATAGAAAACCCTTTCACAAAGCGTCTATAATATCTGGCAAGTCCCAGAAAGCTACGAGCCTCAGAAACATTTCGCGGAGGTTTCCAATCAAGTATAGCCGAGATTTTACTCGGGTCAACCCGAATGCCCGATGCCGAAACAACATGCCCCAGGAAACTAACTTCATTCAACCAAAACTCACATTTGCTGAATTTCGCGTACAACTGCTTATCACGCAAAATTTGTAATATAAGTCTCAAATGCTCAGCATGCTCGGTTTCGTCATGCGAATAGATCAGAATGTCATCTATGAATACAACCACAAATTGATCGAGATACGGTCTGAATACCCGATTCATCAGATCCATGAAAACAGCAGGGGCATTAGTGAGTCCGAATGGCATTACTAAAAACTCATAATGGCCATATCTCGTTCGAAAAGCAGTCTTTGGTACATCCGAGTCTCTAACTTGCAACTGATAATAACCTAATCTTAGATCAATTTTCGAGAATACCGAAGCTCCCTTAAGCTGATCAAATAAATCATCGATACGTGGCAACAGATATTTATTCTTTACGGTCACTTTATTGAGTTGTCGATAATCGATGCACATTCTCAAAGTTTCGTCCTTCTTTTTCACAAGTAATACTGGCGCACCCCAGGGAGAGAAACTCAGTCGGGCAAAACCTCTATCTGTCAATTCTTGCAACTGAGGCTTCAACTCTTTTAATTCAGTTGGTACCATTCTATATGGAGCTATCGAAATCGGAGTCGTCCCCGGCACTAACTCAATACCAAACTCTACCTCCCGAACAGGTGGCAATCCCGGCAATTCCTCCGGGAACACATCCGGATACTCACAAATAACTGGTACAGATTCAATCTTCTTTTCTGTTACTTTGCTGTCAATCACATACGCAAGATAAGCTTCGCAACCCTTTCTCAAATCCGCTGATTCAATTCGAATTATCTCGTTATTCTGACACCTCAAATTAATAGTCTTTCGTCTGCAATTCACTACTGCATCGTGTACGGTTAACCAATCCTTACCGAGGATAATATCGAACTCATCAAATGGTAGCAACATCAGATCGGCCGGAAAACACGAGTCTCAAATCATTAAAAGGCAATTCTTGCACACTCTATCAACTAGCACACACTGACCTAGGGGGTTTGAAACCTGAATCACAAACTCAGTAGACTCAATAGGTAGAGTCTTGCTGGATACTAATGTTTCGCACACATACGAATGAGTTGAACCGGGATCAATCAAAGCAATTACACTAGTATCAAAGAGAGTGAATATACCGATGATGACATCTAGAGATGAACCCTCCTCACTGGCACGAATGGCATAAGCTCTAGCCAGTGCACGGGCCTCTGATCGAATAGCCGCATCTAAAGTCCCCCTCTGAGCGCCACTCCTACCTCCCACATTACGAGATGGTCTACCTCTAGCTGCAGTGCTGCTCGGTCTCGCACTCTGAGCAATACCCTTTTCAGCTGTCTCCGGGCAATCCCGAATAAAATGATCCTGCGAACCACACTTGTAACAAGTGTGATTATTAGATTTACCCCAACATTCACCAAAATGCCATCTACCACACTGTTGACACTCGGGCTTATTCAGTCGGGTATTGCCAACACTAGCAATCGATGTAGCTTGAGAACTCACTGGTGGTCGTTCTCGTATAGAGATCCCTGTGTTAGGTTTGGACCGGCTACTATCATTCTTGAACTTCTTTATTGACATTTGAGGAAATTTACCCGTAGATCTCTTTCAGAAATCTCTAGCTTCAAACTCGGCTTTCTGCTTTTCTTTCCCTAACTCTTCGGCTTTACAAGCTCGCTCAACAAGTACTACGAATTTATTTATTTCGAGGATGCCAACCAGAAGTTTTATATCTTCATTTAACCCTTCTTCGAATCTCCGGCACATAGTAGCCTCAGATGAAACGCATTCACGAGCATAGCGACTAAGCCTCACAAACTTGCGCTCGTATTCAGATACGGTCATACGACCCTGTTTAAGCTCGAGAAATTCCTTGCGTTTGGAGTCTATAAATCGCTGACTGATGAATTTTTTACAGAACTCCGTCTGAAAGAAGTCCCAAGTAACTCGATCCTTTGGAACAACGGATACGAGAGTATTCCACCAATAGTAGGCAGAATCCCGTAATAATGATATGGCACACTTCAGACACTCATTAGGTGTGCAATACAGCTCATCAAAAACACGAATAGTATTATCGAGCCAAAATTCAGCTCACTCAGCATCATCATCATCTTCAGCTCTAAATTCTTGAGCCCCGTGTTTTCTAATTCGGTCAACTGGAGGCTTGCTTGCTCTCTCAGGATTTACGATCGGGGGCACCACTGGAACTACAGGGGGAGTGTTAGGATTCAGGGGTTGTTGAACAGCCGGATTGGCTCGAATATACTGACTGAATCAATCCTTCATCATGCTATAGAAGGCTTGTTTAGCCCCCTCATCGGGATTACTCGCAGCTGGTCGAGATTCTTCCGGCGCGGTCCCTTGCACGAGAGTAGGCGCCACGCTCTCGACATCGTCAGCTATAGCTCGCTTGGGATCAGGATCCATTACTATATGAAAGGAACAAACACATTTCACTGTCAGAAGTCATCACACTATCACATTATAAACTATGGCATGTATAGCTAGAATCACACGCACTACGTTAGTCCGAGAACCAACTAAACCGTAGCTTTGATACCAATCAAATGTAACACCTCTAACCCATATCCATTATTGGATTAGGGTTACGAGGTATTACTCGACCAAATACAAGTTAGTACACCTTTATAAATACTATCATGATTAATCATGTAATTTCCATTTACATATCAATTACGATAACAAACATATCACAAGCAATATCATTAAAAACTTATACAAATAAATATTCATACAAATAGTAGAAGTACTATTCATTTGGTCATTTAGAATTAAGGGCCGAATTGATTATGACCAAGCTCAAATAAGACCTAATCATTCATATAAATGTTTCTCATATTACAATTTAAAGTTTCCAACTAAAACAATGTCATGGTCAAATATTTACAATGAGTTTGTTTTCATTCAATCATTTATAAATCGAATTCATTTATGACATGCATAAATTATGTAATACCCCTTACCCGTATCCTATGCCGAAACCGAGTACGAGGCATTACCAGACTTAACAATACATTTTGTCAAATTAATTAACACATATATAAAATGACTTAGTCAAGTCCTTATACATGCCATAACTTAAATCATTTATAAATAAAGATACCTATAGATAGCTTGATAGTGTGAAGGGATCACCGATGACCTCTAACCCGAGCTTGTTTAGTAGGACTCTGTAACATGGGAAAGGAAAGGGGGTATGCTTATAAAGCTTAGTAAGTTCACATGTAAAAATAATAAGCATTAGCAATGAATTTAGCTTACTACTAAGCTGTCATAACTTGCATAAATAATGCTAAGTTCTTACTTTCCCAACTTACTCATTTGTAGCCTTATCAAAGCCTCAACATGACAAATCCTCACAACAAGTTCTCAAATTGATACAATCATTAAATCACATGCTTATACCTTATTACTCATGTTCACATTAATCTGTCTACTTGAATCGCTGTCACTAAATTATTTATTTCTTGAGCTACAGAGCTCCGAATTTCAAACCGCTAATTTTCCCTGAAACTAGACTCACATATCTTCATACCATAAAATTTCCAGAATTTTTGGCTTAGCCAATTAGTACACTTTATTCATTAAAATTTCTTCTGTTTCATTGTACCACTATTCTGACCACTTTTCACTACGAATTAATTTTATCCTTGTGAAGAATTCAAATGATGTTATAATTTGTTTCATTTGAAACTAGACTAATTAAGGAATCTAACCATATAAATCATGTCCCAAAATTATTTTTGTAAAATTTTTAATGATTTTTCCAAGTCAGAACAGGGGATCTCGAAATCACTCTAAACTAGTCTCACAAAAATCTAAATATCTGAAAATACAGAATTTCTTTGCTTTCTCTGTTTATTTAATATGAAAATAGACTCAATAAGATTTAATTTCATGTCTCAGTCAACTACTAATTCCATTTCTACCATTTTTGGTGATTTTTCAAAGTTACTCTACTGCTGCTGTCCAAAACTGTTTTATTTCTAAATTTCACTCTTTCATGTTTTCTTTATAGTAACTTCCACTGGAACACTTACTCCATATCAATCTTACCAAAGTTCGATCACATATCGAGCACATTGCTCATAAGTTTACACTCATATACTTTCACTTATTCATCACATAATCATATTCAATTACACTTAGTCGTTACATAGCCACATTGTATTTTCACTTAGTCAATTTCCCGTTGAACTCATCGGAATAATAACAGATACACGGTGGCCTGCACATAGTACCACCCTTGTAGCTGAAGCTATCTGGTGCACATAGTAGCTTGCACTTAGTACTACACATGTGACCAAAATCATCACTTACACATAGTGGCCTGCACTTAGTACCACACATGTGATCGAAACTATCGGGTACACATAGTAGCTTGCACTTAGTACTACACATGCGACCTATCCGTCTGGTACACGTAGTAGCCTACACTTAGTACTACACATGTGACCTAAAACCATCTCGTAGCTCTCTTGTACACATAGTGGCCTGCACTTACTACCACACATGTGACCTAGCTAACTCATTCGTATCTTTTCTATTCCAAAGGTTCAACCGGGAATTCCCACTTTTCAACATTTTACCTATTCATCCATTAAAATGTCGAGTCAATATCGAACATTATAATTATATTGGAAAATCAATACTAAAGTATTCATAACTAAAATTTCAATTTAACATTCAAACTTGCATCATTAAATGCTTATTAAACATATGAACTTACCTTGATACCAAAACGGCCATTTTACTAACTTTCTTGATTTTTAATTTTCCTCCCGTTCTAGGTCCAAATCTCATTTTTTTTGGGTCTAAAACATCACATTTCACTTATTTAATTAATGTATTATTCAATACAATCCTTAACTTAACTTTTGAAAAATTACAATTTTGCCCCTAGACTTTTACATATTTACACTTTTGTCCCAATACTCGAAAATTAAACTTCAGCCCTTATTCTTAAGTTTTATAACATGCTGATCATTTTTCTCTTCTATGACAACATCAAATTCTCAGTCTAACATGTACTTATGAACATTAGGTATTTTTACCGATTATGTCGTTTTACTCGTTTTCACGTAAAATCACTTAGTAAAAGTTGTTTAACATTATTTCAGCCTTCATATTTTATCATAAAACATCAAAATAAACACATTTCACCTATGGGTATTTTTCCAAATTTGAACCCTAGGTTAAATTATTGCTAGAATAAGCTAAATCAAGTTACCGGGACTCCAAAAACGTAAAGAACATTAAAAACGGGGTTTGGAATCACTTACTATGGAGCTTGGAAGCTTGAAACAAACCCTAGCTATGGAGAACCCTTGTAATTTCGTTCTAATGAAAAAGATGGACATATTTGGCATTTAAATTTTGTTTTTAATTCATTTAATTCACTAAATTACCAAAATGCCCCTTAAAAAAATCTTTTGAAACATACCCATCCATGTCCATTTTTGTCCACCAACTTAACCAATGGTCTAATTATCATTTAAGGACCTCCAATTTAAAATTTCATAACAATCGGACACCTCTAACATGTAGAACTCAACTTTTGCACTTTTTATAATTTAGTCCTTTTGACTAAATTGAGTGCCCAAACGTCAAAATTTTCGAATGAGATTTTTACAAAATCATTCCGTGAAATTGTAGACCATAAAAATATAAATAAAATAAATTTCTCAACATCGGATTTGTGGTCCCGAAACCACTGTTCCGTTTAGGCCTTATTTCGAGATGTTACAAATTACATCCTATTTCTTTCATGGCTTATCACATAAATGCACACAAAATAACTAAATGCTTATCCATCAACCAAATTGTACTTTGTTCATTATTCAAACCAAAAATTTTCCCATACTCAAATTTCTCATAGCATAATATGAAATAATTCCTAGCTAAGCTTATAAGTCATTCCATAAATATGCATTGATACTATATGGATAACTTACCTTTAAAGATCTCATGAAAACACACTTACCATAATAAGTTTATGAAATGACCGAATATGCACATACATATGCAACATCTCCAGCATATTTAATTAACTCAAACATAGAAATAAAGCCATTTTCGCATGGCACTTATATATATATACACACACATATATCATTTGAGTCAACTCCAAAGTAGTTTAGCCTATACATGCCATAGACTTTAAGTTCATACACTAAAGAGGTACCCAAAATATCGACGATAGTGTGATGAGCTTCAAAGATGATCCCCGAGCGCGAGATGAACACCCAAAAGAGATCTACAATACACAAACAACCAAATTCAAAGTAAGCTTTCATACCTTAGTAAGATTTAAGCACTTCACTCACATATACGCTTTATCATGATTTAATAAATTATTTCATTTACAACTTCCTTGCCGAATAGTCAAACATACTAAAATAGATTTCCTAGCAACATTATATGCATATATAAATATGTATATATGCATACACCACCTTCACATGATAAATGTAACATCCTGAATTTTTGGGCCTATGCGTTTAATGGGTGAACATGTGTAATGAGTTAATTTAAGTGTTAGGGGTCCAAATTAGGCTCAGGCTTAGGCAGAGGCCTTGGTGAAAATTATCTGTTTGGGCATTATAGGGTTTAAATGGTAGTATCTGTGTTTAAAACATCAAAATGGGCTTGTGGCCCAGTGGTCAGTGGCGCCACTTAGGGAGCAAGGAGGTGACGCCACACAAGGGAATAAGGGGCCCAAATTTAAGTTTCATGGAGCCCAATTCTTTTAATTTAAGTTAGCTAATTTTTGGCATTTGGGTTAGGTGGAGTGGATGGCAACAAGGCTCAAAAATAGGAGGATTTATATGAATAGGATAATGTAGATATTATAGTTGATAATATGGAAGATAAAAGGAGAAAAGATAGGAGCTATCTGCAATGCTAGGTGTTGACCGAAATTCCATCACCTAAAGGAGTAAAGAAATCAGTTTCTTTATGGAAAAAGGGGGTGCCGAATTTTCCCTTTTTATTTGATTAATTTTTAGTTATCAGGAAGGGCACTTTCGATTTTTCATAGGTAAGTGCCGAAATTTCTATAAATAGGGAGGGTTCTCTTCTTTATTTTTCGGCTTTTAGGGTTTCCATCTTTTCTTTCTCTTCTTTCTTCTAAAAGCCGAAAACTCCATTATTCTCTTCTTTCTTCTAAAAGCCGAAAACTCCATTATTCTCCTCTTTCTTCTAAAAGCCGAAAACTCCATTATTCTCTTCTTTCTTCTAAAAGCCGAAAACTCCATTATTCTCTTCTTTCTTCTAAAATTCGAAAACTCCATTATTCTCTTCTTTCTTCTAAAAGCCGAAAACTCCATTATTCTTTTCTTTCTTCTAAAACTCGAAAACTCCATTATTCTCTTCTTTCTTTTAAAAGCCGAAAACTCCATTATTCTCCTCTTTCTTCTAAAAGCCGAAAACTCAATTATTCTCTTCTTTCTTCTAAAAAGCCGAAAGCCGAAAGCCGAAAACTCCATTACTCCTTTCTCTTCTTTCTTCTAAAAGCCGAATCTCTATAGATTTCTTTGAATCATCTTCTCTTCCTGATTTTAGCAAAAAGCCGGAATCCTCTAGGAGTAGCCGAATCTTCTCTAGTAAGACCTCTTAGATCTAAAAGCCGGAAACACTAGTTCTTGAATCTCATATCACTTTTCGGGATTTCATGCCTCTGAACAACACATAGGGCAGATAGCAGCTGTGTTGGCTACTGATAACACTAACTTAGAAAGTCTCGTTCTAACGGTAATAAGGTGTGTAGATCTCTAACACATTAAATAATCTGTAATAAACATGTTATTGGCTAAAAGCCGGAAAAAGGCTATATAGTAATCTGTATTAAATATATGTTATGGGCTAAAAGCCGGAAAAAGGCTGTATAGACAGTTGGATTACCCAAAAAGGGTAGGCAAGGGATGCCAGGTACGTAACCATAGAAACTTCTCTATGTGTATCGATGTATGCGATAAACTGAAATCTCTTAGGTAATACATTGTTTGATTTTGCATGTATGTATGCATGGGATGGGATTGATATGATGAAGGGGAAGAAGGTCGCATAGCGATCGGTGGCTTTGCCACATAGGTCACATAGTGATCGGTCTTTATGACAGGCAGCTCAGCTGTCGAAATGCTACGATGTATTATTAAGGTCGCATGGCGATCGGTGGCTTTGCCACATGGGTCACTCAGTGATCGGTCTTTAAGATAGGCAGCACAGCTGTCGATATGGTGTGTAGCGGATGGAGGGTTGATTGTAGAAATCCCCAAGGTGTGATGGTTGGTACGAGTTGGTGTGTAGAGGATGGAATTCTAGGATGGGTTGGGCTATTCATTATCTATTATTTATTTTGTAATTATGTTTGTTGCCATTGTGTATGGGCTAAGGCCCATAATGTGTTTGTGGGTCCAAGCCTTTTATGTGTTTTCGGGATTTCCACACTGAGTCTTGGTGACTCACCCCTTTATTTTCCCTAACTTTTCAGATGAGCAGTAGATCGTGGACATGGGAGCCGAGACGGGCTCGAGGGGCCATCAAGTTTTATTTCTATAGATTATTTTCGGTTTCTTTAAGTTTTAATTTTTGGAATACTTATGTAGTAAGGCCCCATAGTTTATATTTCACTGCTTAATTTTTAATATTTGCAACTTATGAAATTTTGTCAAAAGGTTTAATTATTCAAAATAATAATAATACAAGTTTTTTTTCCAAAAGGTCACCTATTTATTCAAATATTGTCTAATTAACTTACGATTTCCGAAACCAACGAAGCAAAAGTTTTCAATGTACAACCTGTAGCATACCAGATCCGGTCGAAACTTATGGGCCGGGTTTGGGGTGTTACAATACAATAACAGCATATGCCTCTTTTACTTACCAAATTTCTACTTACATTTCAAGCCACCATCAATCAGAAGTTGTTATAAATAATACATACCTTTTGGTTATTTACCTCTCCAACCTTAACCACCCGAGAATAACATATGATTGTATACTTGAACATTTTATCATCCTTATCAACATTAATAATATGAGTCTATTAAAAAAACATCAAACCTGTATATTTGTTACAAGAATTTAGTAACGTATCACACACATAGTGCCGTTACTTCAACATTCCGCACACTTAGTGCCAAGTTTCTGTAACATATCGCACACTTAGTACCGTTACTTTAAAAATTCGCACACATAGTACCTTGTAACCGATTTTGCACACTTAGTGCTTGGTTATAAGCTCGCACACTCAGTGCCTTTCATAACCTGTCATTCATTCGACTGTACATTTACATATACAAGATCCAATCCACAACTTCACATATAAACGCTTACACATAGGTATAACTTTATTATTTTCTATCCAAGTCTATATCATATTCGGCCAAGACATTTTCATGTAACTAACCTTTCCTTTAGATATATTCATATCCTAGTTTAGTATCCCTCATATCTATTTGCATCATTAACATGTAAATATCCATTTCATGCAATTAAATCCAACCTCCAAGCAACCTCACATTCGGCCGAATTATACCAAGTTCATACACATATTCGACAATGTGACATTTAACATACTTACTTCCATTTAATGAAGGCATATAATATAGAGTAAAATTTGATTTAACTCAATTGCCTAAAACTTACCTCGAAAATCGATAGATTAGGGTTTCCCGGCTATTCGTTCAATTTTGCCTTTCCCCGATCCAATCCCGTGTCTTTATGTTCTTGATCTAAATAAATTCCAAATTAAATTCATTCAAAGATATTTTCATTCATTTTAATACAAAAATCACATAAATGGGCAAATTACCATTTTACCCTTAATATTTACAATTTTTACAATTTAGTCCCTAATACACAACTCACAAATTACTCAAAATTTGGCTACCATTCTTTAGAGCCAAATTTTTCTAGGGACTATATAAGTCCATATTTCTCATAAATTTTGCAATATAACCCTCCAAAATAATATTTTCACAAGTTAACCTAAATTAGCTAAATTCATCGAAAACTCAAGAACAAAATATGTTCATCTAGCTCCAATCTTTCATTTAACACCATAAATCATCACAAAGCTCAACATATCATCCATGGCATATCGCATAAACATCACCAACGCACAAAATTAATACATGGGCTTGATAGTAGAGTGAACAACAATCTCAAAAATAGAAAAACCATCAAAAATCTAAAGCCAAAACTTGCCTAATTTTGCTTGATGAGTGCCGAAACCCTTGTTTGTTTTTCTCTCGTTTTTTTTCACTTTTGGTTTCGGTCAAGAAGGGATAAAATGATGAACATGCAATGGCTTTCTTTTCTTTTTATGTTTTATTATATTATGCTTATAAAATATATTATAACATTAATATATATTTAACACATAAAACAAACATATAATATATATTATAAAGCCATATTGCCGTCTACTATAATTATAGTAGGGGTAATTGCAACATAAAACCCCTTTATTAAAAAGACACATTGATTTAACCTTTCAATCAAGCAAATAGCTAATTTCACCACTCATGCAATTTAATCCTTTTTCTTGAATTGAACATACAAACAGTCAAATTATCCCACGATATTTTAAGACATGCTCAAACTTATATCATAGATATAAAATATTATATTAAAAATTTTTCTAACTCGGATTCGTGGTCCCGAAACCACCATTCCGATTAGGGTCATAATCGGGCTGTTACATTGAGCAAATTTTGTTTTGTTAATGAGCAACGTAAATCGAGATCTTCAAAGAGTAGAAAGTTTTTTTTTGTAGAAGGGTTTTCCAATGAACATATAGTTTTCAAACTTCACTTGATGTGGCACGTTAGATCCGGTCATAACGTCTAGGCTGGGTTTGGGGTGTTACAGTTTCTCCTTGACATGTGTCAGCCATTCGTCTAGTTCATCGATCTGTAGCATTGGTTCTTCATGAGTCATTCTGTTTTTGTTGCAGGGACTAAAACGTGGCTCCATCATGTTTTTTGAGGGATTTCATGCAAAGAATGTTGAGCCACAAGGTTACTCATATTAACAGAACTCATATAATCATCTCAATCACTAGATATTTTAGCAAAATCACGAGCTTGGAGAGTAATCATGTCATCTCCTACACGAAGTATCAATTCACCTGTACCAACATCAATAATAGTTCTGGCAGTTGCTAAAAAGGGTCGTCCTAAGATTAAAAGTACGTCACTATCCTAATCCATGTTTAAAGCAACAAAATCAACTGGGAATATGAATTTATCAATTTTTACAAGAACATCTTCAATAATACCCCTAGGAAATCTAATTGTTCTATATGCTAACTGAATACTCACCCTAGTTTGTTTGGGTTTCCCAAGACCTAGTTGCTTAAACATTTTATAAGGCACGACATTGATACTCGCCCCTAAATCAACCAAAGCATCATTAACATTTAAACTACCAATTAAACAAGGAATAGTAAAACTCCCTGGGTCTTTCAATTTGGTGGGTAGTTTGTTTTGCAAAATGGCTGAGCACACTGCATTTAACTTCACATGTGAAGAATCATCTAACTTTCGTTTGTTTACCAAAAGCTCCTTTAAAAATTTAACTAAATTGAGCATTTGCGAAAGAGCTTCAATAAACTGTAAGTAAATATGCAACTTTTTCAGAAGTTTAATAAATTTACCAAATTGTTCGTTAGTGTGGTCTTTATTCATTGCATTTGGATATGGAACTCGAGGTTTATATTCATTACCATCCAGTTTTTGTTCATTTTGGCTTACCTCCCCCTTACCTTTACTTACCATATTTTCTTGCCTCAGTTCTGGTTCAAATTCAACTAACCCTTCTTCATCTCGAATAGTAATTGCATGAAGCTGATCTCTTGGGTTAGTCTCGGTGTTACTAGGCAAGCTACCTTGTGCCCTTTCTGAAATTAGCTTTGCAAGTTGACCTATTTGGTTCTCGAGCCCTTAAATTGACGCTTGTTGATTTTTAAGTGATGTTTTGGTGTTTTGGAAGTGGATTTCTGACACCAAAATAAACTTCGTCAGCATCTCCTCAAGGTTCGGCTTTTTCTCTTGCGAGTAAGGTTGTTGAAAGCCTAGAGGGGGTTGTGGTCTTTGGTTTCCTTGACCACCCCAAGAGAAATTGGGATGGTTCCTCCAACCTACATTGTAAGTGTTACTATAAGGATTGTTCTGAGGTTTAGAATTATTACCCATATAGTTGACTTCTTCATTCTCTGAGCTAGGACCGTAGGGTAAATATTCTGGATTGATCTTTCCTCCCCCATTCGTATCGTACTGCACCATCGGATGTATGATAAACTGTAATATGAACATATTTTAATCCCACATTTAGCATACTTTTGGATGATTTATTCCTTGAATTGTGTAATTTGGTGCTCTTACTCCTTTATTTTCATGTTTTATACTCAGAAGAGCACCGGAGGATTGAAAGAACGAGAAACGGGCCCAAAATGGAGTAAATGGGCCATATCACGAAATCAACACAGCCTGGGCCCAAGACCACATGGCTGTGCCTCCTTAATAGTCTCGAACATGGCCTGGCCACGATTCACACGGGCGTGTGCCATGGGCGTGTCCCTGCCGTGAGAAAGAAGAGTTTCACTCGGATTAGGGTACTTAGAGGCAAAAAAGCCATTCCAAGAGCCTATATAAACACTCTAGAGGCCTACCTTCAGGGGGCGTCCAGCTAGGCCAAGGAGCCGAGCCAGAGAGGCCAGAATTGTAGGATTCACTCGAAGAATAGCCAGTTGATTCATCTCAAGAAACAGGAGTTATACTCAAGACAGAGGATCTCTCCTTCAATTCCTTTAGGGGGTTTTAGGGCTTTCTTATGTTGTGTTTTATCTTTTCTTTTGAGATGTATTCTTTTATCGTTATGAACTAAACCCTCAGATACCTAAGGGGAATGAGACCTAAGATGAATCTTGTTTATCGTTTGCTGAACGATATGATAAATACTTGATTTGTTCTTAACTATGTGTTCTTAATTCTTGTTTTCGTATTTCTGGGATATTGATTCAAGTATTGATGTGTTTAGGTGGTGGAGCAAAAGTTCGTGCCTAAGAGTAGATCTAACATAGTTAAGCGGAGTCCATAGATCGAGTTAATGCAATTCTAGAGGTTTTAATTAGAAAGAGATTTCAATTAATCAACCTAGGGTTAGAAGTTAGTAGCCTCGAAAGAGGTATTAATATAAATTAGGGAATCCTACGGATCAAGTCAAGTGAATAAATCGTCTGGTTCAGAGTTAGATAACAAGTGAAGTCTAGGTGGATTCTTCCTCGGGTATTGTCTTAATCAATTGGTTTTTCTCCACAAGTATTTCCCTAAATTCATTCTCTTTGTCTTTGCATCTTTAGCTTAGTTTTAGTTAATTTTAGATTAGATAAAAATTCCTTTAATTCTTAGGCTAAATAATAAAAAGAAAGTTAGTATTAGTACTTTTGGTTCCTTTGGGTTCGACAATCCGGTCTTGCCACAGCTATACTACTATTAGATAGGTGCACTTGTCTCAATCGTTGTCGCAGTTAGTTCTAGGCTCGATCATTCTTTATATAAATTTTTAAGACTCTGATAGACACGATCAAGTTTTTGGCACCGTTGCCGGGGAACTGAAATATTAAGAACGCTTAATTTTTATTACTTTAGCCATACTATAGTTATTTTATTTTTACTTTTCTAAATTTTCTTCTATTCTTCTGGCAGGTTCCTCTAGTTTATGACTAGAAGGAACCCGACAGGACCCCCTAATTTACGACAGTGATATTGAGGTACTGTTAGCAGAAATCGTAGAGAAATAAGGCGAAGCTTAAACTACATAGAAGAAGAGCAAGAAGTCGAAATCAATACCATCGAAGAGAAGGCTGAGAATAATCCGCTACCTCCAGAGGCGGCTGAACATCATGCTCCTCGAACTATGTATGATTATGCTAAACCTAATTTAACAGGAACTGAGTCAAGTATTGTTAGGCCTACTATTGCTGCAAATAATTTTGAACTGAAACCTAACACTATACAGATGATACAACAGTTTGTTCAGTTTGATGGTTTGCAGGATGAGGATCCTAACACACACTTAGCGAATTTTCTAGAATTCTGTGATACCTTCAAAATAAATGGTGTTTCTAATGATGCCATCCGTCTTCGGTTATTTCCCTTTTCTTTGAGAAATAAAGCCAAACAGTGGTTGCATTCTTTTCCACGAGGATCAATCACTACATGGGATCAAATGACCGAAAAATTTCTATTAAAATATTTTCTGCCGGCCAAAACGGCCATGTTGAGGAATGATATCTCTTCTTTTGTGTAGATGGATTTAGAGACACTTTACGATGCATGGGAGAGATACAAAGATCTATTGAGAAGGTGCCCACACCATGGATTACCCTTGTGGCTACAGGTCCAAACTTTCTACAACGGTGTGAACCCCTCAACGAGGCAATTGATCGATTCAGCCGCCGGTGGAACCCTGAACAACAAAACTCCTGAAGCAGTCTACAAGTTTATAGAGGAGATGTCACTGAATAACTATTAGTGGCAAGTTACAAGGACAAGGTCAACAAAAGCAGCCAGAGTTTTCAACCTCGACTCAGTAACCATGCTATCAAACCAGGTAGAACTGTTAAATAAAAAAATTGATGGTTTATGTGATTCCTTGCAGATACATCCAATTATGCAGTGTAATATGAATGGAGGCTAGAGGAACAACACAGATTATCCACCTTACAACACGAGCACTGAAAACGAACAAGTTTACTATATGGGTAACAATTTTTTATCTCAAAATAACCCTTATAGTAACACTTATAATCCAGGTTGGAGGAACCACCCCAATTTCTCGTGCGGTAGTCAAAGAAACCAAAGACAACAATTCTACTCACAAGAAAAGAAGCCGAACCTTGAGGAGATGCTGACGAAATTCATCACGGTGATAGAAACCCGCCTCCAAAATACCGAAACAATATTGAAAAATCAACAAGCATCAATTCAAGGGCTTAAGGATAAAATTGAGCAACTAACTGAGTTAGTTTCTGAATAGCAACCAGAAAGTTTACCTAAGGAAAAAGAGCAAGTAAAGGCAGTTACACTAAGAAGTGGAAAGGAGTCAGTTGAAACAAAGAAGAAGATACCACACGAAACTGGTAAGGAAAAATATGAGGAAGTTGAGAATGTAACACCGGTACGCGAAGAATGTAAACCACCAATCCCATATCTGGCAAAGTTGAAGAAAGACCGACTAGATGCACAATACGGTAAATTTCTTGAACTTTTTAAACATTTACATATTAACTTACCTTCTGTTGAAGCTATTTCGCAGATGCCGACATATGCAAAATTTCTAAAAGAGCTTCTAACAAATAAAAGGAAGTTCGAAGATATATCAACAGTGGTACTTAATGAAGAATGTTCAGCTATCCTCCAAAACAAGCTACCAACCAAATTAAAAGATCCAGGAAGTTTCACTATTCCCTGTTTAATTGGTAGTTTAAATATTAAGAAAGCACTAGCTGATCTAGGCGCCAGTATTAATGTAATGCCTTATAAAATGTTTAAGCAACTTGGTCTTGGGGAACCAAAACCCACTAGGATGAGTATTCAATTAGCTGACAGATCTATTAAATATCCTAGGGGAGTTATTGAAGATATTCTGGTAAAAGTTGATAAATTTATATTTCATGTTGATTTTGTTGTGCTTGACATGGATGAAGACATTAAGGTATCTTTAATTTTGGGGCACCCTTTTTTAGCTACTGCTAGAGCTGTTGTTGATGTAGGTGATGGTAAACTTGCGCTAAGGGTAGGCGACGAGGAAATTATTTTTCAAATTTACGATGCCATGCGATATTCTAGAGAGCAAGATGATTCTTGCTTTTTTGTTGTTGCATTGATCACATTATTCAAGATTTTTTGCAGGAAATCATACATAACGATACGATGGAACTGTATCTTACACAAGGTAAGGGGGTAGATGATGATATCGATGAATTGAATTCTAATACATCTTCCTCTAGACAGACGGAAGAAGAGGGTATTGAAATCAACGATGAACTAAAACAAAAACCCTCTAATGAACCACCCAAATTAGAATTAAAACAGTTGCCAAAACACTTAAAATATGCATTCCTAGGTGATAACTCTACGCTACCAGTAATTATCTCTTCAGAACTGGAACCAAGAGAGAAGGACGAGTTGCTACAGGTACTAAGGGAACATAAAAGAGCCATAGCTTGGAAAATTTCTGACATTAAAGGAATAAGCCCATCGTTTTGCACCCACAAAATTTTAATGGAAGATGAGTGTAAACCCTGTGTGCAACCTCAAAGAGGATTGAACCCCAACGTGAAAGAAGTTGTTAAAGTTGAGGTAATTAAGCTTCTTGATGCTGGAATAATCTATCCTATTTCTGACAGTTCTTGGGTAAGTCCTGTGCAGGTCATTCCAAAGAAGGGGGCATGACTGTTGTAGCCACCGAAAAGAATGAATTGATTCCTACCAGAACAGTCATGGGTTGGAGAGTCTGTATTGATTATAGAAATTTGAATGACGCCACCCAAAACGATCACTTCCCTTTGCCCTTTATTAATCAGATGTTAGAGAGATTATCTGGGCATATGTACTACTGCTTCCTAGACGGACTCTCCAGCTACTTCCAAATCCCGATAGCCTCCGAGGATCAAGAGAAGACAACGTTTACATGTCCATACGGTACGTTTGCTTATCGTAGAATGCCTTTTGGATTATGTAATGCTCCTGCTACTTTTCAGTGCTGCATGCTAGCCATCTTTGACGAACTTGTGGAAGACATTATGGAGGTATTTATGGATGACTTTTCGGTATTTGGTATTCCATCTTTGCCTTAAAAATTTAAAACGAGTTCTTATGAGATGTGAGGAAACGAACCTTGTTTTAAATTGGAAAAAGTGTCACTTTATGGTTCGAGAGGGGATTGTGTTAGGACATAGAATTTCTAATAAAGGGGTTGAGGTAGACAAAGCAAAGGTTGAAACCATAGAAAAATTACCTCCTCCTAGTTCAGCTAAGGCTATTAGAAGCCTTTTAGGACATGCTAGATTTTATAAAATATTTATTAAAGATTTTTCTAAAATACCTAAGCCTTTTAGGACATGCTGGATTTTATAGAAGATTTATTAAGGATTTTTCTAAAATAGCTAAGCCTTTAACATAACTACTAGAAAAAGATGTACCTTTTAATTTTGGAATGTTTAAATGCATTTAACATCCTCAAAGATAAATTAATAAATGCTCCAATTATAATTGCATCTGATTGGAATTTACCCTTTGAACTAATGTCTGATGTGAGCGATTTTGCAGTAGGTGCAGTTTTGGGATAGCGAAGGGATAAGCATTTTCAGCCCATCTATTATGCCAACAAGACATTAACGGCTGCATAAGAAAATTACACGACCACGGAAAAAGAATTGCTAGCTGTGGTTTTTGCATTTGATAAATTTAGACAGTATTTGATATTATCTAAAGTTGTCGTTTACATTGACCATTCAGCTCTTCGCTATCTCTTAACAAAAACCGATGCAAAACCTCGACTCATAAGATGGATTTTACTCTTGCAGGAATCTGATCTAGAAATTTAGGATAAGAAAGGAGCTGAAAATCTTGCAGCAGATCATCTATCTAGGCTTGAAAATCCACATATCAAAGAACTAGATGAGAGGGAGATAAATGACTCGTTTCCTGCAGAACAATTATTTGCTATTTCTAACTCCGAGGTACCCTGGTTTGCAGACATTGCAAATTACCTAGTTGCTAACATCATACCAAAAAGGTTAACACATCATCAAAAGAAGCGATTCTTTGCTAATGTGAAAAACTATTTTTGGGAGGATCCTTTTCTTTTTTCGTATATGTGCAGATCAAGTAATTCAAAGATGTGTTACAAAAGCAGAAGCAAGCAAGATTTTAGAACACTGCCATTCAAGACCGTCAGGAGGACATTACAGTGGGATCAGGACATCACATAAAATACTCGAATCAGTTTTTTTTGGCCCACCTTGTTTAAAGATGCTAATAGGTATGTTGCTTTATGTGATAGATGTCAGAGAACAGATAATATCTCTAAACGCAATGAGATGCTTCAAACATACATACTATCATGAGAAATTTTTGACGTATGGGGTATTGATTTTATGGGCCCATTCCCTAGTTCATTTGGGAATAAATACATTTTAGTAGCAGTAGACTACATGTTAAAATGGGTGGAAGCTCAAGCTTTACATTCTAATGATGCCAGAATGGTAGTAAGATTTCTTAAGAAACTATTTTCTCGATTTGGCACACCCAGAGCAATTATAAGCGATAGGGGTAGTCATTTTTGTAATACTCAGTTTGACAAAGTCTTAAAGAAATATGGAGTACACCACAGAACAGCTACCCCTTATCACCCTCAAACCAGTGGACAAGTAGAAGTAGCAAATCAAGAGCTCAAGCGTATTATAGAGAAGACAGTTGAATCAAACAGGAAATATTAGGCATTAAAAGTAGACGATGCTCTATGGGCTTATAGAGCAGCGTTTAAAACACCTATAGGAACATCCCCATACAAACTTGTCTACGAAAAACGTTGTCACCTACCATTTGAATTAGAACATAAAGCTTTTTGGGCTATAAAATTTCTAAATTACGATCTTAAAACTGCAGGTGAGAAGAGGATGATGTAGTTGAACGAGTTAGATGAATGGCGAGTGTAATACCCAATTTCTACCCGGCCCAATACCCACATAAAGAACCGAAATAAACGTCCAAATGAAAGTCCGTTACAGAGCAAATTTGGAACCACATTAAAGACCAGGTTAAACCGAGCCCAGTTGCAAAACCAAGAATTGGAATAAAACAAAATGCCATTAAGCAGACCAAAAATTTAAAGCCCAGTACACAAGACCCAAACAAGTAATAAAGTCCAAAGTCCATTACAAAGATAGAGTCCAATTACAAAGATCAAACGCAGGCCCAAATTTAAATTCACCAGCCCAATTCCAACAACCCTAAAACCAAAATACCAGACCCAAACCAAATCAAGGTAAGCCCAACTAGCCCAAATTAAATGAACCCAATCCCTAACCCAGTTACAATAGCCCATTGACCAAACCAAAAAAAAAAACCTAGGGACCCCTTATTTCCCAGCGCCGCAACACGGGCTCCCCACGCGCACGCCCGTGCCGTCCCAGCTCCCCACACGCCACGCGAGACGCTCCAGTTCCCGCTGCCCACGCGTGCCCACGCTCCCTCGGCCCCCTCGCCTCGCACGCCTCGAGCGCCTCGGCCCCCGAATCCACCAACTCCCAGATGCCACGACCATCCGCATGCTTAGCCCATCACCTGCAAAAGACCGACAAGCCAAAAACGGAGGCAACCAACAGCAGAGTATGGACGAAATGGTAGAATAATACTGGAGAAAATGTACTTCTTGGCTATAAAGCCGTAAGAACTGGATGAAATGGGGGTTCGGACCTCGTTTTTTTTTTTAAAAAAAAGAGAATCAACAGCCTTCAAAAAATCAGAAAACGAAAGAGGGGGGATTTTCTTTTTTGGAAACCGGCTAGGAACACTGTAATCCAAAAGCGAAAAATCAGCAATCAACAGAGTAATAGAAGGTTGATTCCATTGCATTTTCTGTTATCATCTTCTGTCGCTTTATACATCTATTTATTTGTTTTACGAATCAAATCAACAAAAAAACAAAATCAAAAAGAGGAAAGATCCTTACCTGGACTCCGAACGCCGTGTCGGAGGCTCCCTCTCTGTTGCAAAGACCGAACTGAAACCCCAAAATAGGGTTTGCTTCCCTCGAGCGTTGCGGTTTGACCCAAGTGGGCTCTGCGACAGAGCCAAAGACCTATCTGCGCGCGTTATCAACCTTCGGAAGTGGCGTGGTGGCTCGAACGCCGATCGAGGAGACCCAATCGACGGCGCGATGGGGGGTTATGCAAACCCTAGCAGAGCATCGGGGGGGGGATCTGTTCATTTTATTTATTTTTTTTTTTTGAAAGAGAAATCAAATAAAAGAAAAGAAGGAGTAGACTTTTAAACAAATTTTGAAACGACGCCGTATAAGAGAAATAGGATCCGCGTGTGACCCGACTCGGGACCCGGAGGATCCGCGTGTTCGGCCTAAAAGGGATATTTTCTGAATTGGCCCTTCCCTATTTGTTTTACTCACAATTTGGTTTTTTTGTTAAGTTTTAATTTAGCCCTTAAGCTTAGTTCTGTTTCCTTTTTAGTCCAGCGCCAAAACGCTGCGCATAAGGCAGGGGATTATTGTTGTTTCGGCCCTCCATATTGCGCGCGCATTTTGAATCAGCCCTCCCCCCCCTCATTTTGTTTCAAATCGATCTCAAAGTCACATTTTTAATCTCTTGTGCTCCCTTTCTAGTATTTTTTGATTAGTACTATTATTTACCTTATCCTTACATTATTATTACTATATCATTATTAATAGTATTATTATTATTTAGTATTATTATTACTGTATTCATGTTAGCATAGTATATATATGTTCATATCATTATTGTTATTTTATTATTATTGCCATTACTACTATTATTAATGTTATTATTACTAATATTATTATTATTATTACCTTTATTATTATTATCTATTATTATTATTTATATAGTCTATATTGTTAGATATTTCATTTAAACCCATTACGTATTATTTCATTACATATTGTTCACTTTGCTTATATCGTCGAAATGTTTTTTACTATTATTCTAAACTTGCATGGAATATGCTCACATTTGTTTTTATGGCTCATTATATTTGTCTACACGTCATCATATACTTGTAATTGTTTGAATATAGAAATTATTATTTGACGTATTTCTTGTCAATATTTCTTGATTACCTATCTGAAACGTTATCATGTCATATTTGTTTCTAACGGCGTTTCAAAATAAAAAACACATTTTTACGAAATTATACTCCATCCAAAGGTTTCTAAAAAAAAAACAAGGCAATATTCGAGTGTTTAGAAGTTCGAAAGATCGCGTCCTAACGTGCTGGATGTTGATTTTTTCTGTTCGACTAAATATTCGAATACCCTTCTTCACGCGTTTTGAAAATCAAAGATGATCTCGGTGTCAAAATATGAATGCGCTATATCCTAACGTGTTGGGTATGGTATTTTATTCCTTTGGAACGAGTTGATCTTGAGATTCAATCCCGATTTAATTAATTCCCTCATTTTTACCCTAAGAAATTCCAAGTTTTCAGCATTGGGACATTAATCAATCAATTTGGTACCAATTTTGGGGCGTCGCAAGGGTGCTCATCCTTCCTTGCACGTAATCGACTCCCGAATCCGTTTTTCTCAAATATCGTAGACCAAAATGCCGTTTTAGTAAACCAAAATGTTTTATTAAAACAAAGGTGACCCGATCACACCGAAATGATCGGTGGCGACTCCCTTTTTAAGGTCGATTCCCGTTTTGACAAAAAATGGTTACGACAGTTTGGCGACTCCACTGGGGACCTCGAGAGTCAGGCCGTAAATTGATTGATTTTTGTCCCTTCGATTAAAAAATTTGGAGAATTGTTTCGAAAAATTGTGTTTTTCTTTGATGCATTTGCTCGTGCTATAATGTCGAGTCTTATGAAATATTTGGCATTGCATTGCATGACCGTCGGTCCCACCTTTAAGTGGGAGCAAGAAACTAAGCCTTCGTGAGGTTTTCACCTCCGCATGGGCTAGTGGATCACTCCCGGGAGACATGCGTACCTACGTGTTTCGTGAGGTTTTCACCTCCGCATGGCCGTAGGGAAATGTATCCCCCTAAACCGAACTCGGTCCGCATGAGCCTATAATGGGTGAGGATCGAGGAATCTGCTGGTTCGGGTACCCCTCCGTAGAACCGAACCTCATATAGAAGCCCTAGAACCTACCCTAGATATAGTATCGAGGTAGTTATCCGGATGAGTGTTTAATGATATTTCGCTTATGTGACTATGCAGCACTAACTAGCGTTGTTTTTTTTGATTGCATGTCATTTCATACAATAGAGGTGTCAATTTCTGCTCGGTTGCCGAAATAGAAAGTTTGCTATGGAGAACGACTTTCTTGATAAAGTAGAGGACAACGCAGCCGTGCGCACATGGTCAGAAAAGTTGCAATCCGGGGAAGGAGATAGCTTAGTCGAGAGTCATACGTCAGAATTATGGGACTTCACCCGTGTTAGCGTGACGCAAAACGAGCTTCGAGAGTTGCGGGATATCTGGACCCATTGGGAAGAAGAAGCCAAACAGATGTTCTACCGCCGCTACGGTGATATATCTCACTTGTTGGATGTCAAAGTAGATAGACACTTGTTCCGGGCCATGGTCCAATTTTGGAATGCTGCCTACAGTTGTTTCACTTTTGGGGAGGTGGACTTGGTGCCAACAATAGAAGAGTACACTACTCTGCTTCGTATCCCTGATATGCAAGTCGATAAGGTCTATATTAGGCCTGCTTATGTCCCTCCTTTGGCAAAGAAGTTAATGAAGGTTACGGGAATGAGTGAGCAGTGGATCTCAGCCAAGATTCAACAGAAGGGTGAAGGAAGATGTTTTCCTTGGGTGGATTTAAGGGATCTAATTTCAACGCACCCTGACATGGGGAGAAAGGTTGATATTTTCGCCCTCGGCCTTTACGATTTAGTCATATTCCCAAAAGCTCTGAGGCATATAGATGAGGCGGTGGTGGATCTGTTCGACCGATTGGGTAAGCAAGTCACACCTGTCCCAGCGATTCTCGCAGAAACTTTTAGATCGTTAAATGCTTGCAGAAGAGCGGGAGAGGGAAGGTTCATCGGATGCGCCCAACTTTTGATGGTATGGTTTCACGGGCATTTCTGGAAGATGGACAAAGTCTCTTGTCGACCTTTTCACAGAGACTATTCACCAATAAAAGAGGAAGCTACTACGTCAAGAAGAGAGGACATAACAGAAGAAGGATGGATGGCAATTTTTCAGAACCTTCAAGGAGAAGACGTTGAGTGGAGAGCTCCGTGGATGATGCCTGGAGAGATACTCTATAGATGCGGAGACTTCAATTGGGTACCTCTACCCGGAATTTGGGGAGTCATCGGGTATGCCCCATTGCTAGCGGCAAGACAATACCAGTCTAGACAGTTCGTGCCGGCAACACATGGGTTAAACCTAAGTGAGTTCTCTTATACGGGAGAGGGATACAAGAAGAAGATCAAAGAAACAGCAAATGCTTGGAAACAAACGCACCGAATGAAGAGATTAGCTGCGGGCGAAACGGCAACTCCTGAATACAAAGCATGGCTAAGCAAGAGAATCAATGATAACATCCTGGGACCAAACTTAGATAATGCTCAGTCTTTGGAGGAACGGTTGCGAGTGATACCAACAGAATTAGAAGTTATAAAGCAAGATTTCTTACAGCGAAGATCAGAGCTCGAAAAGAGAATCGAGCAGTTGGAGGAGGAAAAGATGTTTTTGAAGCTAGATGTAGAGATACAGAAATCAGAGACGGAAAAGGTACAGAAGGGGAAGAGCAAAGCCGAAGAAGAATTGGATAGCTTAAAGGGGGACTACAAGAAGATGCGCCTCTCGATGAGAACTGCTGGACTGGGAAAGACTTCGAGCCAATGGCGACAAGAGTTGCAAGAAGAAAGAGCTAAAGACGAGCAATGGGAAAGGAAGTTCCAAGAAATAAAAGCTCAGAACGAGATCCTAGAAAAGCAAATATCAGAAGGCCAGAATAGAAGAAACGAATTGAAGACAAGGGTGTCAGAGTTAGAAAAGTCCCTCGACCATTATCGAAGCCGTAACTCAGCGAGAGAGTTAAAAGCAAGTCTGAGTAGAATCGAAGAAATGAAAAAGAGGACTGGAGAGTTAGAAATGGAATTGCTGAAATGTCAGACTCATATAGGGTATTTGAGAGAGAACGAAGAACGAAGGGAAGCGGAATTATACCATTCCCAGAATCAAGTCAAAGATAGAGACCACCTCATGGGAGAGGCTATAATTCGGATGCGAGAAATAACCGAGTATTTACAGACTCTAGCTGTACAAGCCGACACGTTGAGCATACAGTTTGAGACACAGTCGGATCGTGGACGTGAATTAGCTTCCTTACTAACAAGGATTAAAGCCTTAGGTGTTAGAGCAAGGCCGTTTTTGTAACCTCTTTTATGTAAAGAGCTTTGTTATCTAAGGAAGTTTTCTATGGGGAATCGAATCAGAGTTGACACCTTTTCCATTCATACCATGCATTTGCATTGCATTACATACATTAGCATCATATCACCTTAACTGTTCGCTAAACTTAAAATCATAATCCGCAGCTACGACATTACGAACCTGGAATCACATCATCCCTATAGAACACGCTTAAGAGCTAGAGCTATGGACGTCGAACTCAATGAGAGGATTGAAAGGATGGAAAAAACCCAGAAGGAGTTACAAGAACAGCTGACCAAATCACAGCAAGAAGCAAAGGACCTAATGATAAGATCCCGCGAGGAATCACGAGAGCATAAGAGTCAAATGGACAGAATGTTGGAAATGTTGACAGCCATGACCCAAGGAAAAGGACCCGCGCAAAGTCCTGACCTTACGGAGCCCCATTCGAGGGATAATCAAGATCCGCTCTATCCCCTAGGATCCACGCCATCCCACGCTCATGCAGCACAAAGAGGGTATCCTCAAGGGAACCCAGTAGGCCTGGAGCAACAACCCATCCCACCTACCCATTTGGGGGAGGGTATATACGTATCAAACGCTGGGGATAATTCGGCTAATCCGATGGTTCCGGATTTGGATGATCCGATGGAGATAGCTAGGTTAAAGAGGGGTGACCATGATGCTGAAGAAAAATATAAGAATCTAGAAGAAAGACTCAAGGCGGTGGAAGGTACTGGAGTCTTTTCTTCACTAAGTGCCAAGGAGCTTAGTTTAGTGCCCGATCTGGTTCTACCCCCAAAGTTTAAGGTGCCAGACTTTGAGAAGTATGAGGGAACGAGATGTCTGAAAGCACACCTTATTATGTTCTGTCGAAAGATGGCCGGACATTTAAACGAGGACAAATTGTTAATACACTGCTTCCAGGATAGCTTGATCGGATCGGCCCTCCGATGGTATGATCAGCTTAGCACCGAGAGGATCCGGTCATGGAAGGACCTGGCAACTGCATTCTGTGAACAATATAAGCATGTTTCCGATGTGGCTCCCGACCGGATGACGCTACAAATGTTGGAAAAGAAGCCAACGGAGACCTTCAGACAATACGCTCAGAGATGGTGGGATCTCTCAGTCCAGGTCGAGCCCCCGTTAACTAAAAGTGAGGTAACAGTCCTTTTTATCAATACTTTGAGGGCGCCATTCTACGACAGACTGGTGGGAAACGCCACGAAAGATTTCACCGACCTCGTAATATCCGGCGAGCTCATCGAAAATGGCATCAAAAGTGGAAGAATGGAGGGCTCTGAGAGCTCAAAAGGACCAACACCTGCAAAGCAAAAGGATCCTGAAGCCCACATGGTGGGGACCGGAGGCCACTATGCTCCTAATCCATATCCGACACAACCACGCCCCCAGTTTCGCCCACCGCCGAATTTCTATCCACAAGGCCCCTACTATCAAACACCTCCTCCCTACCCCGTTTACGCCACCGAAAATCAAAGACCATTCACCATATTCCCTCCAAACGCTATGCCCGCCCAAGGCCAGCCAAAAAAGAGCAAAGACCAGTAAAGCCCAATCCTGAAAGACCCCAATTCACCCCCATTCCCGTATCATACGGAGAATTATGCCCGAAGCTATTGGAAAAACAGTTAATCTCACCACATTACATGGCGCCATTAAAACCCCCGTTCCCAAGGTGGTACGATCCCAACGCTAATTGCATGTACCACGCCGGGAATCAGGGACACTCTACAGATAACTGTTTAGCCTTTAAGAGAAGAGTGCAAGGCCTCATCGACGCCGGGATCTTGCGGTTTGACGGTACCAACAATATGACAAGAAACCCGCCCACTAACCATGCCACAGGGAACGTGAATATGGTGACACCGGAAGATGGGTGGCGAGTCAGAAGCTGTGTCTCTAGGATAAGGACACCTTTGGAAAAGGTCTGGGAAGTAATGATTGAGAAGGGCATGCTCGATAGGAACTTCAAGGAGGAAAACGCGAAGAGTCCAAGGTTCTGTGTCTTTCACGGCATATCAGGACACCATATCCAATCTTGCGAGGAGTTCAAAGAGCTGCTTCAAAGCATGATGGACAATAAAAAGATAGAAATCTTCAATAAGATGGAAGAGACTGGTGGAAAGGAGATATGTGCATCTGAGGCCCAATCATCAGGACCTCCTTACAGTGCCGATCGGCCGTTGGTAATTTACTACGAGACAAAGGAAGAAGAGAGGAAACCAAAAATGATAATTCAAGTACCTTCCCCTTTTCCGTACAAGGATAGCAAGGCAGTGCCGTGGAAATACGATGTCAATATACCCGAAGCTACAACTGGAAACATCAGTGAGGTGGGGCATTTTACCCGCAGTGGGAGGTGCTATTCCCCTGAGGTGGTTGAGACAAAGAAGAAAGTCATTGGCACGAGTCAGAAAGGGAAGGCACCAATACACGAGGTCGAGGGCGAGGTTGAAATACAAGCTGAGCAAGGAACTAAGGAGCTGGTGAATGAGGAGGAGGCACAGGAATTCTTAAAGTTCATTAAGCACAGCGAATACAATGTCGTGGAGCAGCTGAATAAACAACCGGCAAAAATCTCAGTATTATCCCTTTTGTTGAACTCAGAGCCACATCGAAACGCTTTACTGAAGGTGTTGAACCAAGCATATGTACCAAGCAATGTGCCCATTGAAAAACTCGATAGGTGGGTGAACAATTTAAACGCAGATAATTTCATCTCCTTCAGCGATGATGAAATACCGCCAAATGGCAGGGGCTCTGTTAAGGCATTGCACATCACGACCGAGTGCAAGGGATATATAATATCGCATGTGCTTATTGACAACGGGTCCGCACTCAATGTCATGCCGCTAGCTACACTGTCTAGGATGCCCGTCGACATGTCTCACCTGAGGCCTTGTCACTCCGCGGTAAGGGCATTTGATGGGACACGGCGGGAAGTTATGGGAAAAATCGAGATCCCTTTAGAGGTGGGTCCGTGCACATACAATGTCGAATTTCAAGTCATGGACATTGCTCCTTCATTTAATTGCCTCTTAGGAAGGACCTGGATCCACTCTGCAGGAGCTATTCCTTCATCTCTTCACCAGAAAATAAAGTTTATTATGGATAACCGCCTGATCACGATCGCCGGTGAAGAGGACATCGTTGCATCGCTATCCACTGACACCCCCTACATCGAGGCAAACAAAGATGTGCCAGAATGCTCCTTCCGTTCCTTCGAATTCATCAACGCTACATTTGTCGCCGAAGGAGATAGGACTCCCACACCCAAGCTGTCAAGAAACACCAAGATGGGGGTCAAGCTGACGGTAGGAAAAGGTGTCCAAGCAGGAAAGGGTTTAGGAAGATACCAACAAGGGATAGCTAGAGCGCTAAATCCTGTGCACCACAAGGCTCCATACGGCTTAGGGTTCAAACTGGATGAGCGACAAAGGAGGAAACAACGGCAAAAAGATCAGGGAAAGAGGATTGCAAGAACCTCAGGACGAGAGGTAGAATGGGAACCCATGACATACCCGCCCTTGTCAAGAACTTTCACGTCAGCAGGAATGATGTACACAGAGGGAGATGATTCACGAAACATGCTGTTAGTGGTTGAAAGGGATTTTCAGAACTTCAACATAAACGTCATCGACGGAGCAGATAATACAACGAAAGGCCTTTCGAAGATATGCCCTGGTCCTCCGGGATTTGTGTTGGACAATTGGACTGCTGAGGACCTCCTTGTAGTTTCTAGGACCCCTCCAGAGTAATTCTCAATGACAACCTTCTGTATTCCTCTGAGTCGAAGGGGAATTTGTTATAAAAGTTTGTATCAGCTGTCTAACTTTTAAATGAACAATCAAGGAAGATGCATTTTGTCACTGGCTCTCATTCTCATTAGCCTCATATCTATCCCCTTTTCTCATGGCTTGCCTTCATATATATATATATTCATGTCATAGAATCACATTTTTGTTTCCAATACCTCGATATTTCTCTATAGTTTCTTTTTACTTGTCAGGTGCTCAGATAACGACAACGTGAATAATCCTGCTACTGATCCTAAAATCGACTTTGAGCAAGCTGTTTGTTTAGGAGAACCCGAAGCTGACGAGAATGCTGAAGATTATGTTTCAACCCCTGACTTGTTAAGGATGATAGAACAGGAAGATAGACGAATACTCCCCCACCAAGAATCTGTTGAGACGGTGAACCTGGGAAATGAAGAAAAGAGGCAAGAGGTGAAAATTGGGACCTCCATCTCAGAGTCCACCAGACACGACTTGGTCACCTTGCTTCATGAATACAAAGACGTATTTGCATGGTCATATCAGGATATGCCAGGATTAAGCGAGGATGTAGTGGTCCACAGGCTCCCAGTGAAACCAGAATGTAAGCCAATCCAGCAGAAGCTAAGACGGATGAGACCCGAAATGCTCTTAAAGATAAAAGAAGAGGTCAAAAAACAGTTCGACGCTGGTTTCTTACAAGTCTCCAAATACCCGGATTGGGTGGCTAATATAGTCCCAGTGCCAAAGAAAGACGGCAAGGTGCGAATGTGTGTGGACTATCGCGATCTGAATCGAGCAAGCCCCAAGGATAATTTTCCCTTGCCACACATCGATACGCTGGTAGATAACACGGCAAAACATTCATTATTTTCTTTTATGGACGGATTTTCGGGTTATAACCAAATAAAGATGGCTCCTGAGGATATGGAGAAGACTACATTCGTGACAATGTGGGGAACATTTTGCTACAAAGTGATGCCGTTCGGATTAAAAAACGCTGGGGCAACATATCAAAGGGCAATGGTGATGCTATTTCACGACATGATGCACAAAGAGATAGAAGTTTATGTCGACGATATGATAGCCAAATCTCGGGGAGAAGTAAAGCATGTTGGAAACCTCCGGAAATTGTTTGAAAGACTTAGAAAGTTTCAACTGAAGCTTAATCCAGCTAAGTGTACATTTGGAGCAACCTCGGGAAAACTACTGGGCTTTATCGTTAGCGAGAGAGGTATCGAGGTCGATCCCGACAAAATAAAGGCCATACAAGAATTACCACCTCCACAGACACAAAAAGAAGTCAAAGGATTTCTAGGAAGGATAAATTACATCGCCCGTTTTATTGCTCAACTTACCAACCAATGCGACCCAATTTTTCGACTATTGAGAAAACACAATCCTGGGGAATGGAACGAGGACTGCCAAGCTGCCTTCGACAAAATAAAACAATATTTGTCTAACCCCCCTGTGCTAGTACCGCCGACTCCCGGGAGACCGTTAATACTGTACCTGACGGTGTTCGAAAATTCAATGGGTGGCGTACTGGGGCAGCATGACGAGTCGGGGAGAAGAGAAAGGGCGATCTATTACCTCAGTAAGAAGTTCACAGAGTATGAAGCAAAATATCCATCAATCGAAAAATTCTGTTGTGCTCTGGTCTGGGCAGCTCGAAGGCTTAGACAATATATGTTGTATCATACGACATGGTTAATCTCTAAATTGGACCCAATAAAATACATGATGGAATCACCTGCACTCTCAGGAAGAATGGCGCGATGGCAGATCCTGCTATCGGAGTACGACATCATCTATGTGAGCCAAAAGTCGATAAAAGGGAGTGCAATAGCCGACTTCCTAGCAGCCCGAACCACGGAAGAATATGAGCCATTAAGATTTGACTTCCCAGATGAAGATTTGATGTGCATCACAGAAAAAGAATGTGAATCGTCAAAAGAAGAGTCATGGAAAATGAGTTTTGACGGGGCATCAAATGCATTAGGGCAAGGGATCGGAGCAGTCTTGGTGTCACCGGAAGGGAATCATTATCCATTCACTGCCCGATTAAACTTCTTCTGTACCAATAACATAGCGGAATACGAGGCTTGCGTCATGGGGCTCCGCGCAGCTATTGAACGAGGCATCAAAATCCTAAAGGTATCAGGAGATTCAGCATTAGTGATTTACCAGATCCGTGGAGATTGGGAAGTGAGAGACTCAAAGTTGGTCAAATATCATGATCTTGTCATGGGTTTAGTCAAAGAATTCGAGGAAGTAACCTTTAATTATTTCCCACGAGAGGAGAACCAATTGGCTGACGCTCTGGCCACCTTAGCTTCTATGTTCAAAGCGAATCGAGAAGCAGAAATAATGCCTCTCCAGATGAGCATATATGAAGCCCCGGCGCATTGTTTTAGCATTGAAAAAGAGGCGGATGGACGACCATGGTTCCATGATATCTTGGAGTATGTCAAACATCAAAGGTACCCGGAGCAAGCAAACGAGAACGACAAAAGAACAATCAGAAAAATGGTAGCAGGATTTGTTCTTGATGGGGACATCTTATATAAAAGAGGAAAGGATCAAGTGCTTCTAAGATGCGTGGATGATGTCGAAGCCAGAAAAGTGCTCGAAGAGGTTCATGAAGGGACTTGTGGAACACATGCCAACGGTTTCACTATGGCCAGGAAAATTATGAGACTCGGTTATTATTGGCTGACGATGGAAAATGACTGCATCAGTTACGCCCGAAAGTGTCACAAATGCCAAATTTACGGCGATAAAATTAACGCAACCCCATCGCCCCTCCACGTTATGACCTCTCCATGGCCTTTCTCCATGTGGGGCATGGATGTTATAGGGCCAATTTCCCCAAAAGCTTCTAATGGCCATCGATTCATCTTCGTGGTCATAGATTACTTCACAAAATGGGTTGAGGCCGCTTCGTTTGCAAACGTGACAAAGACTGCAGTTTGCAAGTTCTTGAAAAAGGAGATTATATGTCGATATGGATTACCTGAGAAAATCATCTCAGATAATGCCTTGAATCTGAACAACAAGATGATGAAGGAAGTGTGCGAACAGTTTCAAATAAAGCATCACAATTCCTCACCCTATTGCCCAAAGATGAATGGAGCCGTAGAAGCTGCCAACAAGAATATCAAGAGGATTATTGGGAAGATGACTGAGACATATAAAGACTGGCATGAGAAGCTCCCGTTCGCTCTATACGCATATCGTACATGCGTGCGGACCTCCACGGGGGCAACTCCCTTCTCTCTGGTATATGGAATAGAAGCTGTACTACCCATCGAGGTGGAAATCCCTTCTTTACGAGTCTTAATGGAGTCAAAACTGGAGGAATCAGAATGGGTACAAGCTCGATATGACCAACTGAATCTGATTGAGGAAAAGCGCTTGAAAGCAATCTGTCATGGACAGATGTACCAAAAGAGAATGATCACGGCCCATGACAAGAAGGTACGGCCGAGGGAATTTCGCGAAGGAGAGCTCGTGTTAAGAAAGATCCTCCCAATACAAAAAGACTTCCGAGGAAAATGGGCACCGAATTGGGAAGGACCCTACGTCATAAGGAAGGCTTTCTCTGGCGGAGCTTTGATTCTCACAGAGATGGATGGGAAAGAGGTATCGAACCCAGTGAACTCAGATGCCTTAAAGAAGTACTACGCTTAAAAAAATAAAATAAAAAAAAAAAAAAAAAAAAAAAAGAAAATAATAATAAAAAAAAAAGAAAAAAGAAAATCGAGATGAAAACCTGAGGAAGCATTCTGATTAAAAAAAAAAAATCAGGATGAAAACCCAAAAAGGGCGTCTTGATAATCGAAATTGGGATGAAAACCTGAAAAGGCGTCCTAACGAAGGAGTCGCACGTAAAGAGCAAGAGCGGTTTGAATGGGAAGTCAAGGGGCGAGGTTACAATATTCGAAGCGGACTCGGAAGTTCAAGGTCTTCTACGCAAGGAGCTTCACTCGAAGGGGTTCAGGATGAAGGAACATGGAGAAGTTCACGCGTTGGATATCTAGAGCATTAGTGACAATTGAATCCACTTTCTTTTTATGCCTTCTTTATCGAATCATTCCTTGTCAATTTTCTTTCCTTGTTGCTTCGAAATAAATACGAACGTAAGGCATCTCTTTCACACCTACTTGGCCATTAGCATGCATCTTGTGTTTAATTCATTTAAATGGTAAATAAGCGAAATTACATACTCTGAACAAAAGAAACGTTGAGCATTATCTGGACGAGAACCTGGTAAGTACAAGAACCTCAAAGCAAAGACAAAAGTACAGCCAGGGGACAAAATGGTTGATATATGAGAGGTACAAACTACTCGTAAAACTTGAACACTAGTACAAAAACTGAAAGAAAAGTCAAGAATCGAAGCAGTGGGTACAAGTCATCATAACAAGAGATACACGACAAACAAACCCAGAACGCATGGCATAATCATGTAGGCATAAGAGCATTTAAGACAAACATATGCATATCATGATAACATCACGCATGACACATACAGGTACGCCAATGAAGCAAGAAATTCTGGTGATAGCTGTACCAAATCAAGGAAGAAAGACGTCCGAGTTCCACCAGAGAATAAGTTTTAAAAATCAACTCATAACGCGAGAGGTGAGTTAGGCCTCGGGACACGCTGAGGTATTTAATTTCTGTTTTTAAATTCCGTTCAAAAATCAGCTCATAATGCGAGAAATGAGTTGGGCCACGGGACAAGCCGAGGTATTTAAATTCTGTCTTTAAATTTCTGTTCAAAAATCAACTCATAATGCGAGAAATGAGTTGGGCCTCGGGACAAGCCGAGGTATTTAAATTCTGTCTTTAAATTTCTATTCAAAAATCAACTCATAATGCGAGAAATGAGTTGGGCCTCGGGACAAGCCGAGGTATTTAAATTCTGTCTTTAAATTTCTGTTCAAAAATCAACTCATAATGCGAGAAATGAGTTGGGCCTCGGGACAAGCCGAGGTATTTAAATTTTGTCTTTAAATTTCCGCTCAAAAAAAAAATCAACTCATAATGTGAGAGTTGAGTTGGGCCTCGGCACACGCCGAGGTATTTAATGTCTGTCTTTACTTTTCTTTTCAAAATGGTGCAGCTGCTGGTATTTTCGATTTCTACTTCTATTTCTGTCTCAAAAAAAAAAAAGAAACTTATGAGAGTATGTTTGAGCCTCGGGGCATACGAGGAGGTGCTTACGGAAGGAAGACTGAAGTCGCGTTGAGCAAATTTGACAAGGAAGTTCCAGCGGACAAAGAAGATTAACCAAGGGCAAAACGAAGATCAGAGTTTCCTTGAAGATGGTAGGGAAGCAACTTGAAAAGATCAGATTCATTTCCTCAAATGTCCTAGTGGAACAGTCGAAGGATTGAAGCTACAAATTTCTTCATGTCATGAACTCATGTTAGAGCAAGTTCAAGAACAAACAAGATTGGAGAAAAGCGAATTGAAGCGGCGGGTTATGGCTCAAGGAAGCGAAGACGGAACGAATCAAAGTCACAGAGGAGTTTGAAGATGTTTGGGGAAGACGAGAACCGAGAAGACAAAGCTTGGCCAAGACCGGGCAAAAATTGACTCTTTTATTATCTTTGCTCTATCCTCGTTCCACGACAATGAGCAAAGAGGGGCAGCTGTAATACCCAATTTCTGCCCGGCCCAATACCCACATAAAGAACCGAAATAAACGTCCAAATGAAAGTCCGTTACAGAGCAAATTTGGAACCACATTAAAGACCAGGTTAAACCGAGCCCAGTTGCAAAACCAAGAATTGGAATAAAACAAAATGCCATTAAGCAGACCAAAAATTTAAAGCCCAGTACACAAGACCCAAACAAGTAATAAAGTCCAAAGTCCATTACAAAGATAGAGTCCAATTACAAAGATCAAACGCAGGCCCAAATTTAAATTCACCAGCCCAATTCCAACAACCCTAAAACCAAAATACCAGACCCAAACCAAATCAAGGTAAGCCCAACTAGCCCAAATTAAATGAACCCAATCCCTAACCCAGTTACAATAGCCCATTGACCAAACCAAAAAAAAAAAACCTAGGGACCCCTTATTTCCCAGCGCCGCAACACGGGCTCCCCACGCGCACGCCCGTGCCGTCCCAGCTCCCCACGCGCCACGCGAGACGCTCCAGTTCCCGCTGCCCACGCGTGCCCACGCTCCCTCGGCCCCCTCGCCTCGCACGCCTCGAGCGCCTCAGCCCCCGAATCCACCAACTCCCAGATGCCACGACCATCCGCATGCTTAGCCCATCACCTGCAAAAGACCGACAAGCCAAAAACGGAGGCAACCAACAGCAGAGTATGGACGAAATGGTAGAATAATACTGGAGAAAATGTACTTCTTGGCTATAAAGCCGTAAGAACTGGATGAAATGGGGGTTCGGACCTCGGTTTTTTTTTTTAAAAAAAGAGAATCAACAGCCTTCAAAAAATCAGAAAACGAAAGAGGGGGGATTTTCTTTTTTGGAAACCGGCTAGGAACACTGTAATCCAAAAGCGAAAAATCAGCAATCAACAGAGTAATAGAAGGTTGATTCCATTGCATTTTCTGTTATCATCTTCTGTCGCTTTATACATCTATTTATTTGTTTTACGAATCAAATCAACAAAAAAACAAAATCAAAAAGAGGAAAGATCCTTACCTGGACTCCAAACGCCGTGTCGGAGGCTCCCTCTCTGTTGCAAAGACCGAACTGAAACCCCAAAATAGGGTTTGCTTCCCTCGAGCGTTGCGGTTTGACCCAGGTGGGCTCTGCGACAGAGCCAAAGACCTATCTGCGCGCGTTATCAACCTTCGGAAGTGGCATGGTGGCTCGAACGCCGATCGAGGAGACCCAATCGACGGCGCGATGGGGGGTTATGCAAACCCTAGCAGAGCATCGGGGGGGATCTGTTCATTTTTTTTTTTTTGAAAGAGAAATCAAATAAAGGAAAAGAAGGAGTAGACTTTTAAACAAAGTTTGAAACGACGCCGTATAAGAGAAATAGGATCCGCGTGTGACCCGACTCGGGACCCGGAGGATCCGCGTGTTCGGCCTAAAAGGGATATTTTCTGAATTGGCCCTTCCCTATTTGTTTTACTCACAATTTGGTTTTTTTGTTAAGTTTTAATTTAGCCCTTAAGCTTAGTTCTGTTTCCTTTTTAGTCCAGCGCCAAAACGCTGCGCATAAGGCAGGGGATTATTGTTGTTTCGGCCCTCCATATTGCGCGCGCATTTTGAATCAGCCCTCCCCCCCTCATTTTGTTTCAAATCGATCTCAAAGTCACATTTTTAATCTCTTGTGCTCCCTTTCTAGTATTTTTTGATTAGTACTATTATTTACCTTATCCTTACATTATTATTACTATATCATTATTAATAGTATTATTATTATTTAGTATTATTATTACTGTATTCATGTTAGCATAGTATATATATGTTCATATCATTATTGTTATTTTATTATTATTGCCATTACTACTATTATTAATGTTATTATTACTAATATTATTATTATTATTACCTTTATTATTATTATCTATTATTATTATTTATATAGTCTATATTGTTAGATATTTCATTTAAACCCATTACGTATTATTTCATTACATATTGTTCACTTTGCTTATATCGTCGAAATGTTTTTTACTATTATTCTAAACTTGCATGGAATATGCTCACATTTGTTTTTATGGCTCATTATATTTGTCTACACGTCATAATATACTTGTAATTGTTTGAATATAGAAATTATTATTTGACGTATTTCTTGTCAATATTTCTTGATTACCTATCTGAAACGTTATCATGTCATATTTGTTTCTAACGGCGTTTCAGAATAAAAACACATTTTTACGAAATTATACTCCATCCAAAGGTTTCTCAAAAAAAAACAAGGCAATATTCGAGTGTTTAGAAGTTCGAAAGATCGCGTCCTAACGTGCTGGATGTTGATTTTTTCTGTTCGACTAAATATTCGAATACCCTTCTTCACGCGTTTTGAAAATCAAAGATGATCTCGGTGTCAAAATATGAATGCGCTATATCCTAACGTGTTGGGTATGGTATTTTATTCCTTTGGAACGAGTTGATCTTGAGATTCAATCCCGATTTAATTAATTCCCTCATTTTTACCCTAAGAAATTCCAAGTTTTCAGCATTGGGACATTAATCAATCAATTTGGTACCAATTTTGGGGCGTCGCAAGGGTGCTCATCCTTCCTTGCACGTAATCGACTCCCGAATCCGTTTTTCTCAAATCTCGTAGACCAAAATGCCGTTTTAGTAAACCAAAATGTTTTATTAAAACAAAGGTGACCCGATCACACCGAAATGATCGGTGGCGACTCCCTTTTTAAGGTCGATTCCCGTTTTGACAAAAAATGGTTACGATAGCGAGCTAACGCCTATGAGAATTCACGACTATACAAGGAGGCAACAAAGCGACGCCATGATGCTCGTTTAAAACAATCAAAGCAATTCAAAGTAGGAGATCTAGTTCTATTATACAATTCAAGGCTCAAATTATTCCCTGGGAAGTTAAAATCAAGATGGTCAGGCCCTTTCGTGATCAAAACTATCTTTCCCTATGGCACAGTCGAGGTAACTCATCCGAATTATGGCACATTCAAGGTAAATGGTCAGCGACTGAAAATTTATAATGGTGAAGATTTTAGGGATATAAGAGAGGAGCTTCAGCTCTGTGAACCTTCATTTAGAACCGAAAACAGGGAAAGTCTAGCTTAAGACTATAAATGAGCGCTTCTCGGGAGGCAACCTGAGTACTAACCCCATTAATTTTAATTTTAATTTTATTTTTCCTTTTTAGCATCCAACTATAAACTAACAAAAAGTGTAGGTTTCTCCACCCACACAGCCTCACACAAGGCCATGTCTGTGGCCGTGTAGATACTACGAACAGGTACATGGGCTGGAAAAGATGGTGCAGAAACAGGACAAAATTTTCCCCAAGCCACGGGCTCCGACTAAAAGACACGGCCGTGCTACGCGACCGTGCTTGAAACTGACTAATAGACACAGACGTATGACACACCAGTGCATCCTAACCGTGGTCGATCCTGAGTAAGGGACACGGGTGTTAAACACACCCGTGCTCCAAGGCTGTGGACAACACTGACTTACGAAACACGGGCGAGGGACCATTGACACGGGCGTGGGAGAAAAGAATAATGCCAGGCACGCCCGTGCAGTACGGGCGTGGAACAAAACATAAACGCACCTGAAATAAAAATTTTTGAAAAACACGGGCTGAATAAAGGAAACACGGGCGTGGCCCTTGCCCATGTGGTCGATTTCCTATTTAAAACAGCCCCTATTCATATTCTTCTTCAAATCCCTAACCCTAGCCGTTCCCTCCTAGAATTCCCAAAATCCCCAATACCTTGCCATTCCGGTCACCGGCCCTCTTCCTCCCTTCACTTCCACTCATTCCCCTCTCCCTTATCTCTCTTTATCTTCCTCATCCACAACACAGACCACACCCGTGTAAACAAAATACACACCCATAGCCCTGCACCACCTCCCACCCGCAGCACACGTCCGTGCTTCCGCCATCAACGACCGTGCCCCGTCTCTACACTACTGTCGATCCATTCTGTACCTTCTACTTTACTGATTGATATTTTACATCCCATGATTATTTTTATATCCTTCATTTTTATATATGTTTTCTTTTATATTGCATTCTTTTTATTATTAGCAATAACTAATGATTATTTGAGCATTATAAATAGATTAACTATAATTTTTGAATGCCTGAAATATCTAGACAATTATTAGAAATTTTCATTGTTAATGAGATTGAAATTGTAGAGTCATAAGTATTATCATGAGATGATCTTATTCTTTCTACAGGAACATAATGTCTTCCTCTAGAGGAAAGAAAACTGTCGTTCCCACGTCGAAAAAATGAAAGGGACCCAGTTCGTCATCAGCTAGTACAACCACCGAAGTGCACCACCCATTCTTACATTTTTCTCCGGGTATTCAGGAGGATCGTTATCAGATACTACGCGCAAGACCTCTCGGCGTAGGATGATGTATCGATTGGACCGCCCTGGAACAGGTCCAGCTAGCAGATGAGGTTCGGGCCTTATTATTCATAGACCCGTGGGGGCAATTTTTCAACATCATTGAGCCCACTTACCGAGAGCTCACTCTGGAACTTTGCTCTACTTTCCACCTCCAAACGGTGATGACCAACTTCGACGACTCTGGCACTATCCAATTCCGCCTCGGAGTCCTAGTCCGTGAGATGAGTGTCCCACAATTTGGAGCCGCTTGGGGACTCTACACTACTGAATTCATGGGAGATGATGATTTTAAAAATCTTCACCGCCACATCCATATCACCCCCACGAAATGTTGGTACAAGATAGCTCCCAACAACCCCATCTATGACCCCAGTCGCTCCAAAGCGACGGCTCTCACCCCGTCCCTGAGGTACGTACACGCTATTTTATCTCATACACTGGCAGGTAGGCGGGAGAGCACCAGCGTCATCAACACTCACGACGTCTACTTTCTACGGTGCATGGCAAACGAGCACGTTTTTTACTTAGCCTATTTCATAGCTCGCGCCATTCAACATCAAAAAGAGCAATATAGGAGAGGGGTCATATCTATGGGGCCATACATTACACGCTTGGCTTGATATTTTGGGCTCCTTAACACCGCTACTCAGATCTCCTAACTCACACTTATAGGTTAGATGTCCCCACAAGGCATCCAGACGATGTTACACATGAGGATGATCCAACGTCGAAGTGGGACCGATCCCCCCCAATATCGGCTAGCACCTACAGTCGAAGAGAAGGATCTTGAGGACATTACTGACGATGTCCCACACCCACATGAGGAACCACAACCGAGTCATCACTCAGCTCATGCGGCTGCTTCACTTTCCGACATTTCTGTACGTCTCACTCAGTTCGAGCATTACTGTATGATAAACCGTAAAAGTAACATATTTTAATCCCACATTTAGCATACTTTTGGATGATTTATCCCTTCATTTATGTAAAAAGGTGCTCTTAATCCTTTCTTTTCATGTCTTATACTCAGGAAAGCACCCGAGGATGGAAAGAATGAGAAACGGGCCTAAAATGAACCAAATTGGGCCAAAGTGGAAATTGACACGGCCTGGACTTAAGCCCACACGACCGTGTCTCATTGCGCAACTAGAACACGGCCTGACCCCGATTCACATGGCCGTGCCTCATTAAAGAAATCCGAACACGGCTTAAAGACCACGCACACGGGCGTTTGCCATGCCCGTGTCCCTGTCGTGAAGAAGAGTAATTTTACTCAGAAAAGGATGCTTAGGGGAAAGAAACCTATTTCAAAAACCTATATAAACCCCCTAAATGTAACCTGAAAAGGAGGCGGTTAGCTAGGCCAAGGAGCCGAGTCGAAAAGGTCAGATTTGTGGGAATCGCTCGAGGATAGCCAGTTGATCCATCTCAAGAAGCCGGAATTCTACTCAAAACGGCGGATCTCTCCTTCAATTCCTTCAGGGGGTTTTAGGGAATTTCTTATGTTTTGTTTTATCTTTTCTTCTGAGATGTTTTCTTTTGTTGTCATGAACTAAACCCTTCAGATACCTGAAGGGGATGAAACCTAAGACGGATCTTGTTATTGTTTTCTGAACTATATGATAAATACTTGATTTGTTCTTAATTATGTGTTCTTAATTCTTGTGTTAATATTTTCAGGATATTAATTCAAGTATGATGTGCTTAGGTGGAGGAGCAAAAGTCCCTGCTTAAGAGTAGATCTAGCATAATTAAGCGGAGTTGATCGCGCGCCTAGAGATAGGGTGACGAGATTTTGCCGGATTAGGGTGAAACCTAATATGGGAGTCCACAGATCGAGTTAGTGCAATTATAGAGGTTTTAATTAGAAAGAGATTTCAATCAATCAACCTAGGGTTAGACGTTATTCGCCTCGAGAGAGGGATTAATATAACATAGGGAATCTTACGGATCAAGTCAAGTGAATAAATCGTCTGGTTCAGTGTTAGATAACAAGAGAAGTCTAGGTGGATTCTTCCTAAGGGTATCGTCTTAATCAACTGAGTTTTCTCAACAGTATTTCCCCAATTCATTCTTTTTGTCTTTGCGTCTTTAGCTTAGTAATTAGTTAATTTTAGATTAAACAACAACTTCACTTATTTTAGGCTAGATAATAAAAAGAAAGTTAGTATTAGTACTTTTTGTTCCTTTGGGTTCGACAATCCGCTCTTGCCTAAGCTATACTACTGTTTGATAGGTGCACTTGCCTTAAATCGTTGTCAGAGTAAGTTTCCAAGTGCGATCATTCTCTTTATAAATTTTAAAACTCGACAAAACAATGATCAAGTTTTTGGCACTGTTGCCGGGGAACTAAAATATTAAAAAAGCTCTATTTTTATTACTTTAGCCATTATTTTTTATTTTCTGCAACTTACTTTTATTTTTATTTTTAGGTTAAATTTTGATTTTGCTAAATTTTCTTTCTTTCTTTTCTCAGCAGGTACCTCTAGTTTATGACTAGAAGGAACCCGAAAGGACCACTAGTATATGACAGTGATATTGAAGCAACCGCTCGCAAGAATAGTAGAGAAATTAGGCGAGCCCTAAATTACACAGCAGAAGAGCGAGAAGGCAGATCCAATCCTACTGAAGGGATGGATGAGAATAATCCACCACCACAAGATGTAGCAGAAAATAATGCTCCGCGTACTATGTATGATTATGCTAAACCTCATTTAACAGGAACAGAATCAAGTATTGTTAGGCCTGCTATAGTTGCTAATAATTTTGCATTAAAGCCTAACACTGTACAAATGATTCAACAATTTGTTAAATTTAATGGTTTGTAGGACGAAGACCCAAACACTCATATAGCTAATTTTTTAGAGTTCTGTGATACCTTCAAAATAAATGGCATTTTTGATGATGCCATATGTCTTCGATTATTTCCCTTTTCATTATGGAATAAAGCCAAACAGTGGTTAAACTCGTTACCACGAGGGTCAGTCACTACGTGGGATCAAATGAATGAAAATTTTTTATTAAAATATTTCCCACCGGCTAAAACGGCCAAATTACGGAATGATATCTCTTCTTTTGTGCAGATGGATTTAGAGACATTATACGACGCATGGGAGAGATATAAGGATCTCTTGAAAAGGTCTCTGCACCATGGTTTACCCTTGTGGCTCCAAGTCCAAACTTTCTATAACGGTGTAAACCCCTCAACGAGGCAACTTATTGGTTCAGCCATCGGTGGAACCCTGAACAACAGAACTCCTAAAGTAGCCTACGAGTTTATTGAAGAGATGTCACTGAATAACTATCAGTGGCAGGTTACAAGGAAAAAACCAACAAAATTAGCTGGAGTTTTTAACCTCGATGTAGTAACCATGCTATCAACACAGGTAGAGATGATGAATAAAAAGCTTGATAGTTTGTGTTCTTCGCAGGCACATCTAGTAATGCAGTGCGACGCAAGTGGAACTGTGGCGAATCCTGAGTACCTACCCTACCAACTAGGCACAGAGAGCTAACAGATGAACTATATAGGTAATAATTTCAGATCTAATAATAACCCTTATAGTAATACTTATAATCCATGTTGGAGGAACCACTCAAATTTTTCATGGGGAGGTCAAGGAAATCAAGGAAATCAAAGACAACAACCTTCTTAAAATTTCCAAAATCAGCCCTATCCGCAAGAAAAGAAGCCAAACCTTGAAGAGATGCTGACAAAATTCATGGCAGCCACAGAAAACTGTTTCCAAGACACTGAGACAACACTTAAAAATCAACAAACATTGATTGAAGAGATCAAGAGCCAAGTTGGGGAACTTACTAAGTCAGTTGGGGAAGTCACTAAGTTAGTTGGACAACTTGCAAAGTTAATTTCCGAACGACCGCAAGGGTGTCTACCAAGCAACACTGAGATTAACCCAAAGGAGCAAATCCAAGCCATCACAGCTCATGATAGTATATGGTTAGATGAACCCAATTCAATAGAAGGAAACGAGGTAGAAGAAGGTAAAGTAAAGGTAACACAAGAAAAGCCAAAACTGGTAATCAAAGAGTACCAACCTCGCATACCTTATCCCGAAGCGATAAAGAGGGACGATACAGAGGAACATTTCGGTAAGTTTCTTAAACTTTTAAAGAAATTACATATCAACTTACCTCTTCTTGAAGCTCTTTTTCAGATGCCAGATTCGAGGAAATTCTTAAAATAGGTCTTGACGAACAAGCGCAAATTAGACGAGGAACCACATGTGGAATTAAACGTAGTATGCTCAGCAATGTTACATAATAGACTACCACAGAAGCTAAAAGATCCAGGGAGTTTTACAATTCCATGTTTAATTGGTAGACTAACTGTTGACAATGCATTAGCTGATTTAGGGGCAAGTATAAATGTCATCCCTTATAAATTGTTTAAACAACTAGGTCTAGGGAAACCCAAACAAACTAGGATGAGCATTCAATTAGCTGATAAAACTGTTAGAATTCCTAGGGGTATTATCGAAGACGTTCTTATAAAAATTGATAAATTTGTTTTCCCAGTAGATTTCGTTGTCTTAGACATGGATGAGGATAATTCGATTCCCTTAATTTTAGGAAGACCCTTTCTAGCAACTGCTAGGACTAAAATTGATGTTAGCACAGGAGAACTCATACTTCAGTTAGGTGATGAATCGATCAGTTTACAAGCTCTTGACTCATCCAGGACAACAATTGATGAAGGTGAAAAAGCAAATTTAGTTGATAATCAGGTTGTTCAACTTTCACCACAAGAAACACCACAAGGATACAAACCTGAGCCGAATCATGGACCTCATGCCAACACAAAAGGATCACACAAGGAATGAAGCCTTAAGATCGACAAATTAGAAGAGTGGACGACACACTTTAAAGATGAATCGGAACCGCACGAAGAGAAACCAAAGGAGCCCCCAGAAGAGCTCACCGGAACATCAAACCACTTCAAAATAAGAGACCAGGTACTGTTAGATAAAGCAGTTCCTCGCATCACCACACCAGACCGGAGTACGAACAAAGAAATCCCTCTTGAGGTACAAAATATCTTCCCATACGGAATAGTTGAAGTAAGCAGTCCTATATTCAGCACTTTTAAGGTAAACACTTCTTGACTTAAACTTTGTCAAGAAAATAGAACTGTAAGCATGAGGGAAGATATTCAAGCCTTTAAACCTCCCTAATTTTTTTATATATGAGGAAAGTCTAGCTTAAGACTATAAACGAGCGCTTCTCGGGAGGCAACCCGAGCACTAACAATTTATTTTCACATTTTTGCTTTAATTTTATTTTCTTTTATTCTTTTTGAACACCTAGTGTAAACTAACCAAAAGTGCAGATTTCCAAACCACACGGTCTTGCACACGGCCGTGGCCGTGACCGTGTGGAAGTACAGAACCTCCGTACTGACATAACAGAGGCAGTATGAATTAGTCCCAACTAATTTTTGAATCATGGACCCAACCACCCCACCACGGGCACCTACAAAGCGTCACGGCCTTGCGACGCGGCCATGGACGACACTGACTTATCACCAACGGGCGTGGCAATCTGTAAAACGGGTGTGGGTGAACCAACACGCCTTGACACACGGCCGTGCGAAGCGACCGTGTGAATCGACACGCCCTCGGTCCACAGGCGTGAGGGAGCATCAGACTCCAAAACTCTATTTAAACCCACCTCTCCCTATTCTTGTCATCTACTTTCCACCTCTTTTCTTCCTTTTTCTCTCAGAATTCTCCCCTCTCCATAACAAAGTCTCCAACCTCTTGAGCTACACATATCCATGTCGAAGAAGCGGAAGATGACAAACGTAGTCTCCTCAAATAAGACCCCTATACATAAGTTCATGCCGGCCGCTTCATCCAAACAACAAGTCAAGGGTCTTTGAGACCATTTAGTTTCTATTTTTCTTTTCTCTTTTGCTTCAATTTCCTTCCCTTTGACTATCTTATGCTTAATCTAGTTTATTTAACTTTAGTTTATTAGTGTCAGGTTCAAAAGGCTGCTTGGGAATCACGCCACTTCCGCCACCGCCAGCAGCTCCGTCGCCTTAGAAGTCACACCCACCTCGCGAACCATCTATCAATAAGGATTCTCAAGCCCCTTTATCTTCTAACCTTAGTTTATTTTCCTTCTTAGTCTCTTTCTCTTTATCTTTCTTGTCTTATTTATATATTTAGTTTATTTTAAATGTACCTTAATAACTCCTGGCTAATTCTTTACGAGCTTCCCAATTTCTTCATCTAGCGCAGAGCTCGGTAGCAGACACCACCCCTATCGACTTCCAAATCCAGGAAACCATCCAAATTCAGGAAGTCTCACCTCCCTCTCTCTATTAAATTTAATATACATGTTTGTACATTGAGGGCAATGTACATCTTAAGTGTGGGGGGTGAATATTTATTTTAAGAAAGTGCCTAACTTTTTGCATTATTCTCAAATTCGGCCTAACTTTCTTCATTATTCTCAATTCCCTGAATTATGCTTTATTCTTAAGTAATTTCCTCATATTACTAATTAGGATGAAATTTCTGATGATTTATGATTTTTTATTGACATGTTTTTGAGTAAGTCATAGTTAATTGTGCATTGATGATTGAAATTTTAAGATACCAGAGAATCGAGCAGAATAAGTCTATTTTTTAGAATTAAAATTTTTTCTAGGTTGTTAACCTAAATTTGAATATTACGTTAAAATTCAAAATTTACGAGTTTGACATCAATTACCCATAATTTTTGTGAGATTTTGAGCCTTATAGAGCATATATCCTTTTTCGTGCTCACTTTTTGATTATGAGTGTGTCAACATTGAACCGTTATTCTAGAACTTGCTTCGATTATACATGTCGAAACCACACCTATGATTTGATATACCAAGATGATAAAGGCACCTAGGTTTTAACCCACTTACCCCACTAAACAGCCTACCTCCATAAATTAACCCTAGCGAACCCCGTTGATCCTAACAACCCTTTTTGTTGACTCACCCACTAATATTAACCCAAAACCCTTTGTATTTGTTATTACCATCCTTCTGATTACCCATTTTGTCGAGATGTGATTGTGAGTAGTTACCTAACTATGTTCTATATTTAAGTTGTTAAAGTTCTTTCTTATTATTGTAATAATTTGTTCTCAGAAAAAAAGAGAAGTATATTCATTATTAGTTCTATGGTTAAGTGAGCTTACATGTTTAAATTTCAAATCTTGAAGAAAAAGCTCGTATTATTAGTTTTCAATTGATATAATTATTCAAGATTAGTTCATTTTTCTAGTTAGGTAATTTGTCAAGTCAATCTTGACTCTAACCTTCTAATTCAGCCTTTATCCACACCTTTAACCCTAGCCCCTTTACAACCTATTAAAGACCTTTTTGATTTGTGTATCATCTCATTTTATAGTGGTGGAGATTTGATTCTCATGCAAGCCTATGGGATTAACTTTTCATGTTCGACTCTTGAGTGCTCTTTTACTGAACCTTAAACACTTCGAGTGATTTGAGTGAATCTTTTGTGAGGATGTCAATCCTTGTCGATTTTGAATTAAAGGTACTTATTTAGATAAGGGGAGACACCTATGTTTTCGTGATACAAATGTAGGACTTATATTGTTTGAATCATTAAGGACTCTTTGAGTTAAATTATCCATGTATAAATTATCTATGAATTATGATGAGACACTGTTGATAGGAATTATGAATTATGGAAAGTTCGTTTTAATTGTAAGTTGAGAATTTTGCTTGAGGACAAGCAAAAGCTTAAGTGTGGGGGTATGTGATAAACCGTAAAAGTAACATATTTTAATCCCACATTTAGCATACTCTTGGATGATTTATCCCTTCATTTATGTAAAAAGGTGCTCTTAATCCTTTCTTTTCATGTTTTATACTTAGGAAAGCACCCGAGGATGGAAAGAACGAGAAACGGGCCTAAAACGAACCAAATTGGGCCAAAGTGGAAATCGACACGGCCTGACCCCGATTCACACGGTCGTGCCTCATTAAAGAAATCTGAACATGGCTTAAAGACCATGCACACGGGCGTGTACCACGCCCGTGTCCCTGTCATGGAGAAGAGTAATTCTACTCAGAAAAGGATACTTAGGGGCAAAGAAACCTATTTCAAAAGCCTATATAAACCCCCTAAGTGTAACCTAAAAAGGAGGCGGTTAGCTAGGCCAAGAATCCAAGCCGAAAGGTCAGATTTGTGGGAATCGCTCGAGGATAGCCAGTTGATCCATCTCAAGAAGCCGGAATTCTACTCAAAACAGCGGATCTCTCATTCAATTCCTTCAGGGGGTTTTCGGGAATTTCTTATGTTTTGTTTTGATGTTTTCTTTTATTGTCATGAACTAAACCCTTCAGATACCTGAAGGGGATGAAACCTAAGACGGATCTTATTATTGTTTTCTGAACTATATGATAAATACTTGATTTGTTCTTAATTATGTGTGCTTAATTCTTGTGTTAATATTTTTGGGATATTAATTCAAGTATGATGTGCTCAGGTGGAGGAGCAAAAGTCCTTGCTTAAGAGTAGATCTAGCATAATTAAGCGGAGTTGATCGCGCGCCTAGAGATAGGGTGACGAGATTTTACCAGATTAGGGTGAAACCTAATATGGGAGTCCATGGATAGAGTTAATGTGATTCTAGGGATTTTAATTAGAAAGAGATTTCAATTAATCAACCTAAGGTTAGACGTTATTTGCCTCGAGAGAGGGTTTAATATAACTTAGGGAATCTTACGAATCAAGTCAAGTGAATAAATCGTCTGGTTCAGTGTTAGATAACAAGAGAAGTCTAGGTGGATTCTTCCTAAGGGTATCGTCTTAATCAACTGAGTTTTCCCAACAATATTTCCCCAATTCATTCTTTTTGTCTTTACGTCTTTAGCTTAGTAATTAGTTAATTTTAGATTAAACAACAACTTCACTTATTTTAGGCTAGATAATAAAAAGAAAGCTAGTATTAGTACTTTTGGTTCCTTTGGGTTTGACAATCCGGTCTTGCCTAAGCTATACTACTGTTCGATAGGTGCACTTGCCTTAAATCGTTATCAGAGTAAGTTTCCAAGTTCGATCATTCTCTTTATAAAATTTAAAACTTTACAAAACAACAATCACTATACTCAACAATTCAATGACACCGCTCGACGATTTGATGGCATTGAGGCGGCTTTTCAGCAGATTTGTCATCACTTTCACATATCGCCACCTCCACCACCTGGTGATCCAGCCGATGACGAGGACCTTTGAGTCCTTTACTTTTATTTATTTTTCAGTTTTCAATTTTAGTTTATTTTTAGATAATTTTTGTTGTTAATTAAAACTTTTTACCTTTCTCGTTTAGAATTCCTATTAGTACAGTTTTATTTTTTATCACTGGCTATTTAATTCTCGAGTATCTCTAACAACACTTATTAAATAAATACTCCTTGAACATCTAACTGATAACTTTGCAGTTTAAAAAGGTTCAATTTGCCACTCCAAGAACGAACACAGCACCGGAGTATTAACCACCACATTCACCCATGCCTAAATCATCATCACTAGCCATCCTCCAAGGATTTCATCCAACATTTAGGGAGTTACACTTCTCCCTATCTTTTTATTTTCTACTATGTTATTATCTATCTTTGTACATTGAGGGCAATGTACAGCTTAAGTGTGGGGGGTGAATATTTATTTCGAGAAAATGCCTAACTTTTTGCATTATTCTCAAAGCCCTGAATGATATCTTGTCTTTAAGTAATTCTCTCATATTAATAATTAGAATAAATTTCCTATGATTCATGATTTTTATTGATATGTTTTGGATTAAGTCATTGATAATTGTGCAATGATGATTTAAAATTTAGGAGACTAGAGAATCAGGCATGATGAGTCTATTTTTAAAATTAAAATTTTGTTAGGTTGTCTACCTGAATCTAATTATTACCTTGAAGTTTGAAATTTACAAGATTGATATCAAAAACCCATAATTCTTGTGAGATTTTGAGCCTTTTAGAGCATACATTCTTTCGTGCTCACTTTTTGTCAACATTGATTTGTTATTCTAGAACTTGCTTCGATTATACATATCGAGACCACACCTTTGAATTAATATACTGAGATGATAAAGGCACTTAGGATTTAACCCACTTACTCCACTAAAATCCTACATTCACAATTAACCCCTAGTGAACCCCTTTGATCCTAACAACCCTTTTCATTGACTCACCTGCTAATATTAACCCAAAAACCCTTTGTATTTCTCATCACCATTCCTTTTGACCACCCTAATATCGAGATTTGATTTGATCAGTTGCCTAACTATGATCTTTATTTTAATAGTTACATTCATTCTTTATTAAATACTTGATTTGTTCTTAAAAAAAAAATTGAAGTATATTCATTATTAGTTCTATGTTAGCTGAGCTTATACATTTAAATTCCAAATTTCAAAGAAAAAGCTCGTATTATTACAAATTTTCAAGTGATGTAATTATTTAGGAGTAGTTCATTTTTCTAGTTAGGTAAATTATCAATTCAATCTCGATTCTAATCTCCTAATTCAACCTTTATCCACACTCTAAGCCTCGTTACAACCCTTTTTAAAGACCTTTTGATCTGTGTATCATCTCATTTTACAGTGGTGGAGATTTGATGTTCAGGCAAGCCTATGGGATTAACTTTTATGTTCGACTTTTGAGTGCTTTTTGTTGAACCTTAAACACTTTGAGTGATTTGAGTGAATCTTTAGTAAGGATGTCAACCCTTGTCGATTTCAAATCAGAGGTAATTATTTAGGTAAGGGGAGACACTTAACTTTTTCAGGATATAAATGTATGACTTTGATTGTTTGAATATTTAGGACCCTTCTATTTAAATTATCAATGTATGAATTATCTTTGAATTATGATGGAACATTATTGATGAATATTATGAATCGAGGAAGTTCATTTTAATTGTGAGTTGAGAATTTTGCTTGAGGACAAGCAAATGCTTAAGTGTGGGGGGTATTTGATAAACCGTAATATGAACATATTTTAATCCCACATTTAGCATAATTTTGGATGATTTATTCTTTGAATTGTGTAATTTGGTGCTCTTAATCCTTTGTTTTCATGTTTTATACTCAGAAGAGCACCGGAGGATGAAAAGAATGTGAAACAGGCCCAAAACCGAGTAAATGGGCCATATCACGAAATCAACACGGCATGGGCCCAAAACCATACGGACGTGCCTCCTTAATAGTCTCAAACACGGCCTTGCCACGATTCACACGGGCGTGTCCCTGCCGTGAGAAAGAAGAGTTTCACCCGGGTTAGGGTACTTAGAGGCAAAGAAAGCCATTCCAAAAGCCTATATAAACACCCTAGAGGCCAACCTTCAGGGGGCGTCTAGCTAGGCCAAGGAGCCGAGCCAGAGAGGCCAGGATTGTGGGATTCACTCGAAGAATAGCCAGTTGATCCATCTCAAGAAGCCGGAGTTATACTCAAGACAGAGGATCTCTCTTTCATTTCCTTCAGGGGGTTTTAGGGTTTTCTTATGTTTTGTTTTATCTTTTCTTTTGAGATGTATTCTTTTATTGTTATGAACTAAACCCTCAGATACTTGAGGGGGATGAAACCTAAGATGAATCTTGCTATCGTTTGCTGAACTATATGATAAATACTTGATTTGTTCTTAACTATGTGTTCTTAATTCTTGTTTTGGTATTTCCGAGATATTGACTCAAGTATTGATGTGCTTAGGTGGTGGAGCAAAAGTCCATGCCTAAGAGTAGATCTAGCATAGTTAAGCGGAGTTGCTCGCGCGCCTAGAAATAGAGTGACGAAAATTTGCCGGATTAGGGTCAAACCTAATATGGGAGTCCATAGATCGAGTTAATGCAATTCTAGGGGTTTTAATTAGAAAGAGATTTCAATTAATCAACCTAGGGCTAGACGTTAGTAGCCTCGAAAGAGGTATTAATATAAATTAGGGAATCCTACGGATCAAGTCAAGTGAATAAATCGTCTGGTTCAGAGTTAGATAACAAGTGAAGTCTAGGTGGATTTTTCTCGGGTATTGTCTTAATCAATTGGTTTTTCTCCACAAGTATTTCCCCAAATTCATTCTCTTTGTCTTTGCATCTTTAGCTTAGTTGTTAGTTAATTTTAGATTAGATAAAAATTCCTTTAATTCTTAGGCTAAATAATAAAAAGAAAGTTAGTATTAGTACTTTTGGTTCCTTTGGGTTCGACAATCCGGTCTTGCCACATCTATACTACTATTCGATAGGTGCACTTGCCTCAATCGTTGTCGCAGTTAGTTCTAGGCTCGATCATTCTTTATATAAATTTTTAAGACTCTGATAGACATGATCAATGTACCTGCGTAGAAACACATAAACCATCAATTTTCTTATTTAATTGTTCTACCTGATTTGATAACATGGTGACTGCATCTAAGTTGAAAACAACAGCTGCTCTATTAGGCTTCGTCCTCATGACTTGCCACTGATAATTATTTTGTGACATGTAACAGCCCGATTTAGACCCTAGTCAGAACTGTGGTTTTGGGACCACAAATCTAAGGTCGAAAAAATATTTTGATATTATTTTTAGTGTCTACAGTATGTGATTAAGCATGTGTGAAAATTCTGTGTGAAAATTTCCATCGTTTGTGTGTCGACTTGTGAAAAAGGACTTAATCGCATAAAATACAAAAGTTGTGTGCTAGTTGTTAAAATGCTTAATTGCCATGGTTTATTAAATGAGAAGTCCTTATGTTTTTATTAAGCCATTAATAGATTGGATGGACATAAATGGGCATATATTTGATGATTAAATGGTTTAATGACCAAGGGTAAAATAGTAAAACATGAATTAATGTATAATAAATAAAACAAATATGAAAATATAGCCATTATCATCTTGTTCTTGCCGAAAATATCAAGGAAAAAGAAAAAAGAAAAAGAAAGCTAGGTTCAGCCATGGTATTTCTTTGATTAAGGTATGTTTTTGTTTCGGTTTTTGATAATTTCTACATTTTTGTGATCGTTGGTTAGCATACTATCAAGCCCATGCTTTAATTTTAGATTTTGATGAAGATTGTGAGTTAATCCATTGATGAATTCATGAGTTTTGTGATGTTTGATGATGAATTATGCAAGTTTGGTGATTGATATACATGTTTTATAAAGTGATTTTTTATGAATTTGAGTATTTTGGGCTAAATTGTGAAAATGAGAAATTGAAGGACTAAAATGTGAAATAAATGAAATATGTAGGCTTATATGAGCTAGGGAAAAATTTGGCTAGGCATGTGTGTAATGAAATTAAGAGGATTTTGTGATTTTATGAAAAGGGGACTAAAATGTTAAAATGTGAAAATGTGAGGGCTATTTTGTAAAATGCCCTGAATATGTATATTTGGATTGAATAGAATGATTTGGTGAATGAATGAGCTAAATTTGAATATGTATAGATCAAGAAAAGATAAATTTAGACTTAGATCGAGGCAAGAACAAAGTGCTCGATTGATCGACTTGAATCGTTAATTCTACGTCCGAGGTAAGTTCGTGTATAATACGAATTGTTTTAATTATGTTCACATTTTATGTAATGAATGAAAATGTGGTTGATAATTTAGTAATGCTAAATGTGAGTTTGAAGAGGCACTAAGTGTGCGTAAATAGAATTGATACAACGGTGAATGGCACTATGTGTGCGAGATAAAGAAAGCATCGACTATATTAGTTGGCACTGTGTGTGCGATTGATCGCTGAAATCAGAGCTTTAAAAATTTATAAAAGAATGATCGAACCTGAAGGCTAACTCTGACAATGATTAAAGGCAAGTGTACTTATCGAATAGTAGTATAGCTTAGGCAAGACCGGATTATCGAACCCAAAGGAACGAAAAGTATTAATACTAACTTTCTCTTTATTATTTAGCCTTAGAATTAGAGTGAAGATTGCTTTAAACTAAATTGACAATAACTAAACTAAGAACACAAAGACAAATAGGATGATTTGGAAAATAACTTGAAGAAAACTCAATTGATCACAACGATACCCTCAGGAAGAATCCACCTAGACTTCACTTGTTATCTAACCCTTAATTATACAAATTCTTCACTTAGCTTGATCCGTAGGACTCCCTAACCTAAATTAAACCCTCTGTCGAGGCAAATAACGTCTAACCCTAGGTTAATTAGTGGAACTCTCGTTCGCTTATAATAGCCCCCTAGGATAGCAGTAAATCGATCAATGGACTCCGAAATTAGGTTTCACCCTAATCCGGCAAAATCTCGTAACCCTATCTCTAGGCGTTCGATCAACTCCGCTTAATTATGTTAGATCTACTCTTAGGCAGGGTCTATTCCTCTTCCACCTAAGCACATTAGATTTGGATTAAGCAACATAATTAAGAACAAGCTAAGTAATTCATCATATAACTTAAAAACCCAATAACAAGATTCGTCTAGGTTTCAGGTATCAGAGGGGTTTAGTTCATAATGAATAAAGAAAACATCGCAAGAGAAAGGATAAAACAAAACATAAGAAATCCATAAAACCCCCTGAAGGAATTGAAGGAGAATTCCGTCGTCTTGACTATAACTCCGGCTTCTTGGGATGGATCATGTAATATCCTTAAATCGGGGTTCTGCATTTTGTATGTGTTTGCGTGTGTTGATATGTCTACTGTGTTTGTTTGGTGTGTTTTGGGGTCTAGGCATGACCTCGGGTTAGGCCTGGGTCATGGCTAAAATTTTTGTTTTAGCATTTAAGAGGAGGGAGCTAAATAAAGCAGGGGTTAAATAAATTTATTAGAGGTTTTGTGTCACAAGAAAAGCCTTGGGAAAGTGGCAAGGAGGCGCCACTTAGGCACCAAGGAGATGACGCCACAAGCAAGGGAAGGGAGCTTGGGTTCGAGCTGCAGCAACCTCTCCTTTGCTATTTATTTTTGATGCCACAAGTTAGAGGAGGAGTGCTTAGGTGGGACTCCTTTGAATGGATGGAGAGGAGAGATTGGAGGAGTTTGACCTGTTCAAACAGATTTGAATTGTTGGAGGGGAGCAAATTTAGGAGGTTGAATGTTTTCAAACTTATTAGAGGGTGCTTGGCCGAATTTGAACTCTAGGGGGGAGTGTTTCGGCTAGCTTGAGGGTCTTTCTTCTTTTGCATTTTCTGCTGACAACCGAACCACTGGAGCTCATTCTCTCTTTTCTCTTTCGGCAAGGTGGGCATTTGGTCAAGCTAGTTATTGCCATTCTTTTGGGAAAACCGAAACTCACATAGCTATTATCTCTGCTTTTCTTTTCGGTTCCTTCTTCGCTAACCATATTGCCGAAACCATCTTTACCCATCTTCTCTGTTCCTTCTTTTGCTTAAGGCCGAAATCAACACCCACTCCTCAATCGATTTCTTCCTTTCTTCTTCCAATCTTTGTTCCGAAAGTTCTTTCATTCTTCCTTTTGCCGAATCTCTTCTCTTTCACTTCATTTTATCTCTTCATCTCTAACATCTACAAGAAGGTCTAAACCTTGATCTAGTTTCTTTCTTTGGCCGAATATTGTGTTCTTAAACCCCTCTCTTTTGGCGATTTCTTTTCATCATCTCAAGTGCCGAATCTACCTTGTTTATTTGGATTGGCCGAATATCCTGGTAAGTGACTTCTTTTTCCTCTTATTCTCTTTTTGACCGATTTGGGTGATGTCGAAACCCACTTCTTTTCTATCTTTGCTTATATTAAAGGTATGAGTGGTAATTTCCATCTTTATTTGGGTTCATGTGTGTAGCCGAAACCTCTAGCATCAATAGGGGGTGCCGATCTTTGGTGTATAGAAGCCGAATCAATCATCAAGGTAAGGGGCGACTAACTCTTGTGGTTTCTGGATTTAGGTTATGACCGAATGGCCTATGGATTCTAAGTGTTACGATTAAATCGGTTGCAGGGAGGGCTATAGCCGAATTCTGTGAGCCTTCGGGATTTGGTGGTCAATCGAGGTAAGGTCTTAAGGTTTCAAGATTTGGTTTTTAATCGTTCAAAGCCGAAGGCTAACTGTTTCCATGTAATAGTGTATGGCTGATTGCAAGGGAGAAACATCGCAGAGTTTCGAGGTTCGATTGGAAACTAAGCCGGCTGTAAGGTGAGTGCTATATGTGGGGCGGCATATCCTTCGGGATTCCTGATAGAACCGAATGGGCTTTTTGGGGTTCACTAATTAATGTTGGCCGATTGTAGGAGCAGTGAGGGCATACTTTTCGGGATCTCGTAGTATTGCGTAGTTTCGGGATTTCTCATTAGATCTACGTGTAGTCAGGTGTGTAAACGCTTACACACTTTATTAGTTTAATGATGCTTATTATGTTACTGTATAATCTCTGGTATTAGTAACTTTGCTTAGTGGGCATAACCTTGGATTCCGGGTAAATCCCCTGCTTTGTGATTTTTGATATGTATCATTATGCATTGTTAAATGCTATGCTATGCCTTATTGCATGACACATGATATTATGACACGTACGATATGAGCATGATGACGATGGGATTGATGAGAGGAGGGGGATGATTATTTGGATTGTCACCAGTGGTTTTGACCAAAAGATGGGTTGGCCCCATCATTTGCTTTGTGACTACGGTCACCAGTGGTTTTGACCGCACTATTAATATGATTTGTGACTAAGTCCCAGTGGTTTTGACCACACGATTGATATTTGTGACTACGGTCACCAGTGGTTTTGACCACACATGGATATTGTGACTCGTCCCAGTGGTTTGGCACCACAGTGGGTTGGCCCCACATGATTAATACGGGATTGTCATCAGTGGTTTTGACCACACGATGGGTTGGCCCCATCACTTGATATTTGTGACTGCGGTCACTAGTGGTTTTGACCACACGATTGATATTTGTGACTTCGGTCACTAGTGGTTTTGATCACCAGTGGTTTTGACCACACGGGGTAGAAAAAGGAGAACGGATGGTTAGGTTATGGGGTGCATGATTTGCATGTGTTGCTAATGATCTGTGTAAGTGGATGAATTATCGGGTTGGGGATTTATACACTGAGCCTCGGTGACTCACCCCTTCCCTTATATTTTGCAGATGAGGCATAGATCACGGATATGGAGCCGGGGAGGACTCGAGGTGGCCATGCAAATCTGTTTTCGGGTTTTCAACTTTAACTTATTATTTTGGTTTATCTGATTTTCCTTAAATCTGGTTTTGGTTTTGTAATAAGGCCGCTAAGTTTATTTTAGGTTTATTATTACTTGGTTTATTCTGCTTATTTTATATATGTTGGATTTACGGATTCGATAAAGATTAACCGGTAATAAGCAATGTTTTCAAAACTATAACTCTTTCGAGTTTTAAAACGTTACCATCGGGTAACAAAGATCCACAAGTTAATAAGGTAACTTGAATGTTTTTTTCTATAACCTAAATTTTCAACCAACTTCAACAGTAAATGGTTTCTAACATGGTTATACTTGTCACATTCTGTTTTTCGTGAGTATTTAATGTTTTTCTAAAATGCATAAGTATCAAATGTTTTTTTTTTGAGTATTAACAAATGATTTTCAAACACACGATTCTTTCCAAAATTTTTACAACTATAAAATCTATTTTCAACACCATCCATTACTAAGTTTTCCAAACATCAATCCGATAAAAGAGTTTTTCGTAAAAATTCAATCGGCAACTTGTGTTTTAAATCTTTTCACTCCGTAACATACCAGATTCGGTCGTGGTGTGTTGACCGGGTTTGGGGTGTTACAATTGTGGTATCAGAGCCAGGCTCAACAGCTCGGCTGTGGGCTGAGGCCCAAAAATGTTTTAAAAGGATTATGAAAAGGCTTTTTTATGGGAAAAATATGATTTGGGAAGCATGGCACCGAGTCTCCGGCACCAATCCGCCCAGGTAAGTACCCCAAACTATCACTTTTGATGATATGATAATATAATTGTGATGATTATGGCATGACTGAATAGTGGTAGGAACTACTCTAGAGACTCAAACTATAGGATGATGTGTACTCGCGGAAACAACCCCTTATTAAAACTTTTCATAAGACTGTGCTTTAATAGACAGCGGAATAAGAGTCTAACGCATAAAACTTTTAATCAGCTTGAATTTATCGGTAGACATGAGTGCACGTGGACGTGGGCGTAACACTCGTGGACGAGGTAGGGGTAGGATGACAGTCTCGGAACCGGCAGGGTCCGAACATAGATCGAAAAATGAGGTACCACCGCCGCCAGCTATGGGCGCAGAATATTAGGATCAGACGGGAGGTAATGACGTAGTGTCGCAGGCTGTACTGCAGGAAAGGGTTGTGAGTGCAGGCGTTGGAACTGGAGCTCGGAAATCTGTGACCGAGCGACTCAAGGCTAATGGTGCAGAAGTATTTAGAGGTGTATCTGGTGTGGCACCTAGTACTGCAGAGTATTGGTTGGAGGCGACGGAACGCATTATGGATGACCTGGACTTTTCAGCCGAGGAAAAGTTGAAGGGTATAGTATCCCTGCTGCGAGATGAGTCATATCAGTGGTGGCTCACGGTCAGGGATGGAGCGATGGTAGATGACCACACTTGGGAGTTCTTTAGGACAGCTTATCAGAGGGCTAGTTATGTCGATGAGCAGCGCAGGGCTTTCTTGAACTTGGTTCAGGGCAATAAGACTGTAGCAGAATATGAGGCGGAATTCCTTCGGTTGAGTCGGTATGCATGGGGAATTGTGGGCACAGAGTATGAGCACTGTGTCAGATTTGAGGACGGGCTGAGAGACGAGCTACGGATGATAATTGCCCCACAGTAGGAACGAGAGTTTGCCGTTCTAGTGGAGAAATCTAAGGTTGCTGAAGGGGTAAAACAGTCTGTAAGGCGGAATCAGGATAGGGGATGGAATAAAAGGAGTTCTGGATCATCTGGGTATTCTGGGAATCAGCAGAAGAGGTTTAGGTATAGTGGGCCGAATCAAGCTGCTAGGTCTGCTGCTACTAATACTCAGTGGCCACCGCGGTGTGCTAGGTGTGGAAAGTCCCATACGGGAGAATGTTGGACTGGTAACAAGGGATGCTTTGAGTGTGGCTCGATGGGGCATCGAGTTAAGGATTGCCCACTGAGATCAGCTAGGTTGCAGTCTGAGGATCAGAATCGTGCACAGTTTAGGAGGGATAGTCTGCAGCCTCAGAGGGGCCGTGGTTCAGGCAGAGGAGGTAATGGCTTTGGTAGAGGCCGTGGAGCGCCGGGCAGAGGTGCGGGTGGTACAGAGGCGAGACAGCCTAGGTTGGTCTACGCAGCGAGGCGTCGAGAGGAGGGCGACGTACCGGACGTCATAACCGGTACGTTTTTAATTTTTGGAGTACCTTATAATGCTTTAATTGATGTGGGTTCGACGCACTCGTATGTTGTAAGTAGTATAGTGGAAACTCTGAACTTAGACTCTGAGATTACTTCTAGGAAGATGACTGTGATAAGCCCTCTAGGTCACTCTGTAGAAGTAAGTAGACTGTATAGGGATGTACCCCTAGAACTTCAAGGGGTCGTGTTTTTGGCTGACTTGATGGAACTGCCGTTTGGGGAGTTCAGTCTGATTCTCGGGATGGATTGGCTAGTTAAGTATCAAGCTAGTTTGGATTGCGCAGCTAAGCGCATGGTGTTGAAGACTATGGAAGGGGAAGAGGTGGTGATGATAGGTAGTAGGAGAGATTATCTATCCAATGTTGTCTTTGCAATGAAGGCTGAGAAAATGGTTAGGAAGGGTTGTGAAGCATTTATGGTGCATGTTCGTGCTTTGGAAGCTAAAGATGCAGCTGTGGAGAAGGTCTGAACTGTAAGGGAATTTGCTGATGTATTCCCAGAGGAACTTCCGGGTGTGCCTTCGGACCGCGAGGTTGAGTTTGGTATAGACTTGTTACCAGGAGCTGCGCCAGTATCTATTGCTCCATATAGGATGGCGCTGAAAGAATTAGTGGAGTTAAAGGCTCAGATTCAGGAACTGTTGGACAGAGGGTTCATCCGGCCGAGTGTATCGCCTTGGGGAGGTCCAGTGCTTTTTGTTAAGAAGAAGGATTGTACAATGCGGATGTGTATAGACTACCACCAGCTGAACAAATTGACAATCAAGAACAAGTATCCGTTGCCTAGGATTGACGACTTGTTTGATCAACTCAAGGGTGCATCGGTTTTCTCTAATATTGACCTTAGGTCGGGGTATCATCAGCTCAAAGTGAAGGAGGCTGATATTCATAAGACGACATTCCGTACTCGGTATGGCAACTACGAGTTTTTGGTAATGCCTTTTGGTTTGACCAATGCGCCGGCAGCATTCATGGACATGATGAATCGGGTGTTTCAGTCGTATCTGGACCGATTTGTCGTAGTGTTTATAGACGACATTTTGGTGTACTCGAAATCTGAGGAGGAACATGACGCGCATCTTCGGGTGATTCTACAAATTTTGAGGGAAAAGCAGTTATACGCCAAGTTTAGTAAGTGTGAGTTCTGGCTTAAGGAGGTAACTTTCTTGGGTCATGTTGTATCAGCTTAGGGAATTAGGGTGGATCCTCGTAAGATTGAGGCAGTATTGGATTGGAAACCACCCAAGTCGGTTGCAGAAATTCGGAGTTTTCTGGGTGTGGCAGGATACTACAGAAGATTCGTAGAAGGGTTTTCTTTTATCGCAGCACCGATGACTAAATTATTGAGGAAAGGGGTCCCGTTTGTGTGGACTGAGAGACAGCAAGAGAGTTTTGACAAGTTGAAGAAGATTCTGACAGAAGCTCCGATTTTGATTCAGCCTGAGGCAGGGAAAGAATTCACAGTTTATTGCGATGCATCACATACTGGCTTAGGGTGTGTGCTGATGCAAGAGGGAAAGGTGGTCGCGTATGCATCTCGCCAGTTGAGACCTCATGAAGGTAATTATCTGACACATGACTTGGAGTTGGCTGCAGTGGTGTTCGCCTTGGAGATTTGGAGGCATTACTTGTATGGGGAGAAGTCGATAGTGTATTCAGATCATAAGAGTCTGAAGTATCTTTTGACTCAGAAGGATTTAAATTTGAGGCAGCGAAGATGGATCGAATTGTTGAAAGACTACGATTGCTCAATTGAGTACCACCCAGGTAAGGCTAACGTAGTAGCTGATGCGTTGAGCCGTAAGGTGGTAGCAGACCTGCGAGCGATGTTTGCTCACCTTAGTCTTTTTGATGATGGGAGTCTTTTGGCAGAATTGCAAATAAAGCCGTCTTGGATTGATCAAGTTAAGGAGAAGCAACTGACAGATGAGGTTTTAAATGCTCGAAGGTTGCAAGTACAAGGTGGTGGATCTGAAGGTTATAGTTTGAGCAGTGATGGAGTACTGTGTTTCCAGGGAAAAATATGCATGCCTAAGGATGTTGGATTGAGACAACGGATTCTTCAGGAAGCTCATAGCAGCCCATACGCTATGCATCCTGGAGGCAGTAAGATGTATCGTGATTTGAGGGAACAGTTTTGGTGGCCAGGTCTTAAGTGGGAAGTAACTGAGTTTGTGGGCAAGTGTTTGACGTGTCAGCAAGTTAAAGCTGAGCATCAGTTACCGTCAGGGCTGTTGCAGCCAGTAAAAATTCCTCAGTGGAAGTGGGAAAGGATTACAATGGATTTCATCAGTGGGCTTCCCCTTACGCCTAGTAAGAAGGACTCAGTTTGGGTAATTGTGGATCATTTGACTAAGTCAGCTTATTTCATACCGGTGATGGTTGATTATTCGCTCCAGAAGTTAGCCAAGCTGTATGTGGCAGAGATAGTAAGGTTGTATGGAGTGCCAGTGTCAATTATCTCAGATAGGGATCCCAGGTTTACGTCGAGGTTTTGGAAAGCTTTGCATCAGGCTCTAGGTACGAAGTTGGAATTTAGCACGGCTTTTCATCCGCAGTCCGATGGACAGTCTGAGAGGGTAATCCAGATTCTGGAAGATATGCTAAGGGGCTGTGTTCTGGATTTCAGTGGTAGTTGGGAGGAGTACCTACCTTTGGCAGAGTTCGCTTATAACAATAGTTATCAAGCGAGTATTCAGATGGCACCATATGAGGCATTGTATGGACGGAAATGTCGTACTTCTACGTGTTGGACTGAACTAGATGAACGGCAGATGTTGGGTCCAGAGTTAGTAACAGAAACAGAAGATAAAGTCAAGGTGATTCGGGCTCGTCTTATGGAAGCGTCGAACAGGAAGAAGTCTTACGCTGATCTTAAGCGCAGGGATATTGAGTACACAGTGGGTGATAAGGTCTTTCTAAAGGTATCGCCTTGGAAGAAAGTGTTGAGGTTTGGTCGGAAGGGCAAGCTAAGCCCTAGGTTTATCGGGCCGTATTCGGTGTTGAAGCGAGTGGGACCGGTAGCTTATCAGCTTGAGTTACCAATAGAGTTGAGTGAGATTCACGATGTCTTTCATGTTTCCATGCTTAGGCGCTATCGATCAGATCCGTCACATGTGGTACCAGTTGAGGAGATAGAAGTGAGCCCTGATTTGTCTTTCGAGGAGGAACCAGTACGGATTTTGGATCGGGATGTCAAGGTTCTGCGACGGAAGTCAGTTCCCTTGGTGAAGGTATTATGGCGGAACCATGGCACGGAAGAGGCCACATGGGAGTCGGAGGATGTGATGCGACAGCAACACCCTCAACTTTTCTAACCAGGTAATTTCGGGGTCGAAATTATTTTTAAGGGGGGTAGAACTGTAATATCCTTAAGTCGGGGTTCTGCATTTTGTATGTATTTGCGTGTGTTGATATGTGTACTGTGTTTGTTTGGTGTGTTTTGGGGTCTAGGCATGACCTCGGGTTAGTCCTGGGTCATGGCTAAAATTTTTGTTTTAGCATTTAAGAGGAGGGAGCTAGATAAAGCAGGGGTTAAATAAATTTATTGGAGGTTTTGTGTCACAAGAAAAGCCTTGGGAAAGTGGCAAAGAGGCGCCACTTAGGCACCAAGGAGATGACGCCACAAGCAAGGGAAGGGAGCTTGGGTTCGAGCTGCAGCAACCTCTCCTTTGCTATTTATTTTTGACGCCACAAGTTAGAGGGGGAGTGCTCAGGTGGGACTCCTTTCAATGGATGGAGAGGAGAGATTGGAGGAGTTTGACCTGTTCAAACAGATTTGAATTGTTGGAGGGGAGCAAATTTAGGAGGTTGAATGTTTTCAAACTCATTAGAGGGTGCTTGGCCGAATTTGAACTCTAGGGGGGAGTGTTTCGGCTAGCTTGAGGGTCTTTCTTCTTTTGCATTTTCTGCTGACAACCGAACCACAGGAGCTCATTCTCTCTTTTCTCTTTCGGCAAGGTGGGCATTTGGTCAAGCTAGTTATTGCCATTCTTTTGGGAAAACCAAAACTCACATAGCTATTATCTCTGCTTTTCTTTTCGGTTCCTTCTTTGCTAACCATATTGCCAAAACCATCTTTACCCATCTTCTCTGTTCCTTCTTTTGCTTAAGGCCGAAATCAACACCCACTCCTCAGTCGATTTCTTCCTTTCTTCTTCCAATCTTTGTTCCAAATGTTCTTTCATTCTTCCTTTTACCGAATCCCTTCTCTTTCACTTCATTTTATCTCTTCATCTCTAACATCTACAAGAAGGTCGAAACCTTGATCTAGTTTCTTTCTTTGGCTGAATATTATGTTCTTAAACCCCTCTCTTTTGGCGATTTCTTTTCATCATCTCAAGTGCCGAATCTACCTTGTTTATTTGGATTGGCCGAATATCCTGGTAAGTGACTTCTTCTTCCTCTTATTCTCTTTTTGACCGATTTGGGTGATGCCGAAACCCACTTCTTTTCTATCTTTGCTTATATTAAAGGTATGAGTGGTAATTTCCATCTTCATTTGGGTTCATGTGTGTAGCCGAAACCTCTAGCATCAATAGGGGGTGCCGATCTTTGGTGTATAGAAGCCGAATCAATCATCAAGGTAAGGGGCGACTAACTCTTGTGGTTTCGGGATTTAGGTTATGACCGAATGGCCTATGGATTCTAAGTGTTACGATTAAATCGGTTGCAGGGAGAGCTATAGCCAAATTGTGTGAGCCTTCGGGATTTGGTGGTCGATCGAGGTAAGGTCTTAAGGTTTCAAGATTTGGTTTTTAATCATTCAAAGCCGAAGGCTAACTGTTTCCATGTAATAGTGTGTGGCCGATTGCAAGGGAGAAACATTGTAGAGTTTCGAGGTTCGATTGAAAACCAAGCCGGCTGTAAGGTGAGTGCTATATGTGGGGTGGCATATCCTTCGGGATTGCTGATAGAATTGAATGGGCTTTTTGGGGTTCACTAATTAATGTTGGCCGATTGTAGGAGCAGTGAGGGCATACGTTTCGGGATCTTGTAGTATCGCATAGTTTCGGGATTTCTCATTAGATCTACGTGTGGTCAGGTGTGTAAATGCTTACACACTTTATTACTTTAATGATGCTTATTATGTTACTGTATAATCTCTGGTATTAGTAACTTTGCTTAGTGGGCATAAGCTTGGATTCCGGGTAAGTCCCCTGCTTTGTGATTTTTGATATGTATCATTATGCATTGTTAAATGCTATGCTATGCCTTATTGCATGACACATGATATTATGACACGTACGATATGAGCATGATGACGATGGGATTGATGAGAGGAGGGGGATGATTATTTGGACTGTCACCAGCGGTTTTGACCACAAGATGGGTTGGCCCCGTCATTTGCTTTGTGACTACGGTCACCAGTGGGTTTGACCGCACTATTGATATGATTTGTGACTAAGTCCCAGTGGTTTTGACCACACGATTGATATTTGTGACTACGGTGACCAGTGGTTTTGACCACACATGGATATTGTGACTCGTCCCGGTGGTTTGGCACCACAGTGGGTTGGCCCCACATGATTAATACGGGATTGTCATCAGTGGTTTTGACCACACGATGGGTTGGCCCCATCACTTGATATTTGTGACTACGGTCACCAGTGGTTTTGACCACACGATTGATATTTGTGACTTCGGTCACTAGTGGTTTTGACCACCAGTGGTTTTGACCACACGGGGTAGAAAAAGGAGAACGGATGGTTAGGTTATGGGGTGCATGATTTGCATGTGTTGCTAATGATCTGTGTAAGTGGATGAATTATCGGGTTGTGGATTTATGCACTGAGTCTCGGTGACTCACCCCTTCCCTTATATTTTGCAGATGAGGCATAGATCGCGGATATGGAGCCGGGGAGGACTCGAGGTGGCCATGCAAATCTGTTTTCGGGTTTTCAACTTTAACTTATTATTTTGGTTTATCTGATTTTCCTTAAATCTGGTTTTGGTTTTGTAATAAGGCCGCTAACTTTATTTTGGGTTTATTATTACTTGGTTTATTCTGCTTATTTTATATATGTTGGATTTACGGATTCGATAAAGATTAACCGGTAAGAAGCAATGTTTTCAAAACTATAACTCTTTCGGGTTTTAAAATGTTACCATCGGGTAACAGAGATCCACAAGTTAATAAGGTAACTTGAATGTTTTTTTTATAACCTAAATTTTCAACCAACTTCAACAGTAAATGGTTTCTAACATGGTTATACTTGTCACATTCTGTTTTTTGTGAGTATTTAATGTTTTTCTAAAATGCATAAGTATCAAATTTTTTTTTGAGTATTAACAAATGATTTTCAAACACACGATTCTTTCCAAAATTTTTACAATTATAAAATCTATTTTCAACACCATCCATTACTAAGTTTTCCAAACATCAATCCGATAAAAGAGTTTTTCGTAAAAATTCAATCGGCAACTTGTGTTTTAAATCTTTTCACTCCGTAACATACTAGATTCGGTCGTGGTGTGTTGACCGGGTTTGTGGTGTTACAGATCAACTGGCTATCTTCGCGTTATTCCCTAACTCTGACCTTCTCGGCTTGGCTCCTTGGCCTAGCTTTGATGCCTTTTCAAAGGTGGCACTTAGGGGATATATATAAGCTCTTGGGATGCGATTCTTTCTCCCTAAGTATCCTTTTCCGACTGAAATTGTTCTTTCCAGCGACAGAGGCACGGCCATGGCACACGCCCGTGTGGATCGCGTTCAAACCGTGTTCGGACTTTTAATTTGAGGCACGGCCGTGCGAGGCAGAGTTGAAGCCGTGCTCTAGGTGATCGTCGAGGCACGGCCGTGTGGGCTTTGGGCCAGGCCGTGTCAATTTCGTACTAAGGCCTACTTACTCCGTTTTGGGCCCGTTTTGAGTTCTTTTCATCCTCGGGTGCTGTCCTGGGTATAAGACATGAAAAGAAAGGATTATAAGCACCTTTTTATATAAATCAAGGAATAAATCATCGAAAAGCATATTAAATGTGGGTTAAAATATGTTACAATTACGGTTTATCAAATACCCCCACACTTAAGCTTTTGCTTGTCCTCAAGCAAAGTTCTCAACTTACAATTAAAACGAACTTTCCATGAACTACAATTCTTTTCAACAATACCTTATCACAATTCATAGATAATTCATACATGGACAATTCAATTTAAAGAGTCCTAAAGAATTAAACGAGATAAGTCATGAGTTTGTACTTCGAAAACATAGGTGTCTCCTTTTATTTAAATAACTACCTTTTCAATTCAAAGCCGACAAGGATTGATGTCCTCACTAAGGATTCACTCAAATCACTCTAAAGTGTTTAAGGTTCAGGAAGAGATCGCTCATAAGTCGTACCTGAAAAGTTAATCCCAAAGGCTTGCCTGAAAATCAAATCTCCACCTACTGTAATATGAGATGATAAACAGATCAAAAGGTCTTTGTTAGGGTTGTAACGAGGCTAGGGTTAAAGGTGTGGTTACAGGCCGAAATTAGAGGGTTAGAATTGAGATTGAATTGATGAGTACCTACTTAAACATACTGAAATATCATCAACCGAAAAGTAATAAACCTACTAATACGAGCTTCTCTTTTAAGAATAGATTTTGATTGTGTAAGCTCACTTTCATACTACTAAAAATTTGAATGCTTTGATTTTTTTTTAGGAACAAACTCGATTTAACTACTAGAATAATAGACTTTGGTAACTTGATCACATTAATTCTCAATTTAGGGGTAGTCAAAAGCAAGGATGATAATAAAGAGGCTTTGGGTTTTTAGTAGGTGAGTCAAAGAAAAGGTTTGTTAGGCTCAACAGGGTTCACTAGGGGTTAATTTGTCAAGGTAGGCTATTTAGTGGAATTTAAGGGGTTAAAACCTAGGTGCCTTTATCATCTCTGTAATATCAACTCAAAAAGTGTGGTCTCGATATGCATAAACGAGGCAAGATCTAGAATAACAGTTCATGGTAGACACACTCATAATCAAAGAATGAGAACGAAAAATAATGTATGCTTTATAAGGTTCAAAATCTCACAAAAATTATGGGTGTTTTAACATTATCCTTGTAAATTTCAAATTTCAAAGTAGTATTCAAATTTAGGTCAACAACCTAGCAAAATTTTAATTCTTGAAAGAGAGACTTATCAAGCTTAATTCTCTAATATTCTTTAAATTTAATCATCAATGTACAATTAACTATGACTTATTCTAAAACATGTTGATAAAAATCACAAATCATTAGGAATTTCATCCTAATTAGTAATATGACAACTTTGCATAAAAACAAGACTAAATCAGGGATTTGAGAATAATGAAAAAAGTTTGGCACTGTTATTCCACTTTTACCCTCAGGGATTTGAGAATAATGAGTAAAAATCAGGCATTTTTACCCCCCCACACTTAAAATGTACATTGTCCTCAATGTACAAATATAAATAATATCTTTATTTTTATAGAAATCAAAAGTGAGGGTGTGAGGTACTCCCTGAATCCTTGGGTGGGTTCGGTGGAGGATGTGGTGAATACGGCGAAGGCGTTGATATGTGGTGGTGTTGGTTCCCAAGCTCTACGCTAGATGAAGAAATTGGGGAACTCGTGAAGTATTAGCCATGGGTTATTAAGACATAATTAAACTAAGCTAAATATAAAATTAAAAACAAAAAATAAAAAGGAAAGGAGACTAAGAAGGAAAACGAAAATAAAAGAAAAGGAGAATGGACCAAGGAGTCCTTATTGAAGGATGGTTCGCAAGGTGGGTGTGACTTCTAGGGCTGTGGAGGTGGTGGCGGTGGTGAGAGTGGTGTGGTTATCGTGGTGGTCGGCACGATTCCCTAGCAGCCTGGTGAACCTGACACTAAGAAACTAAAAGAAAATTAAACGAAAAGAGCAGTAGAGAAGTTTAGATAAGGAAAATAAAGGAGAAGAGAAACAAAAAGAAAAAATAAATTGGTCTCAAAGACCCTTGGCTTGGTGATTAGTCGAAGCTACCGGCATGAACTCATGATGATCGTTCTCCGTTGAGGAGTCTACGCTTGGCTTCTTCCGCTTCTTTGACATGATTTTGTGTGGCTCAAGGGTGTTAAAGATTTATGAAGTGAAGAATCTGAGAAGGAGAAAGGTAAAAAGAAGAGAAAGTGAAGATGAAACCAGATGAAGGGAAGGGGAAGAGTTGTGGGGTTTAAATAGTATTGAAATTCTGGCATGTTCACATGCCCGTGGTGTAAGGCTGTTTCGATTTACACGGCCGCCTCGCACAGCCGTGTTTGGTAGCCCATGCCCGTGTTTCAGCCCACCATGTCCGTGTTTGTGAAGTCAGTAGGTGGGCACGGTTGGAATGCACGGGCGTGCTCTTCCCGTGGTGTGCAAGTCAGTAGCTTCACACGGTTTAGGGACACGGCCGTGCCTTTCTGTCAGTGCCCGTGGGAAGGGTGGTTGGATCCGTGACATTGAGGGGGTGGTTGGACTGACTTGCACGGCCCCTACTCTGCCAATGTGGCGGTTTCAGTGGTCCACACAACCTCGAACACGGCCGTGTGTAAGGCCGTGTGATCTGGAATTTCTGCACTTTTGGTTAATTAAAAGGAAAAGAAAGAAAGGAAACTGAAAATAAAATTGAAAGAAAAATATGGTTAGTGCTTAGGTTGCCTCCCGAGAAGCGCTCGTTTATAGTCTTAAGCTAGACTTTCCTCGTAAAAAAAATTTTAGGGAGGTTTGAAGGTTTGAATATCTTCCCTCATGCTTAAATTTCCTTGATAAATGTGGGGTTGAGGAGCGGTTACCTTGAAATTTCCAAATATTGGATTGCTTACCTCGACTATTCCGTGTGGGAAGATATCTTGTACCTTAAGAAGAATTTCTTCCTTTGCCCTCAGGTCTGTTGTAGTGATGTGAGGATCGGCTTTTTCTAACAGTACCTGATCTCCTATTTTGAAGTAGTTGGATGTCCCTACGAGCTCTTCTGGTGGTTCTTCTGGTTTTACTTCGTGTGGATCTGGCTCTTCTTTGACCTGTATCTTCTACTCCTCTACCCTAAGGCTTCGTTCCTTGTGTGACTCTATTTTGTTGACTTGGGGTCTATGAGTTGGTTCATGTTCTAGGCTTTGTGATGTTTCCTGCAATGAAAGTTGAACAATTTGATTATTATATGAAGTGACTTTCTTACCTTCATCGATTGTTGTTCTGGCCGAGTCAAGAGCTTGAAGACTGATTGATTCGTCAGCTACACAAAGTATAAGTTCTCCTGTGGCAACATCAATTTTTGTCTTGGCAGTTGCTAAGAAGGGTCTTCCTAGAATTAGGGGAATTTAATTATCCTCATCTATGTCTAAAACAACAAAGTCTACTGGGAAAACAAATTTATCGATTTTGACTAAAACATTTTCGATAATGCCCCTAGGAATTCTAACAGTTTTATCAGCTAATTGAATGCTCATCCTAGTTTGTTTGGGCTTCCCTAGACCTAGTTGTTTAAACAATGTATAAGGCATGACATTGATGCTTGCCCCTAAATCAGCTAACGCGTTATCAACACTTAGTCTACCAATTAAACAAGGAATAGTAAAACTCCCTGGATCTTTTTGTTTCCTTGGTAGTTTAATCTATAGCATTGCTGAGCATACTGCATTTAATTCCACATGTGGCTCTTCGTCTAGTTTGCATTTGTTGGTTAAGAGCTGTCTTAAAAATTTCCTTGAGTCTGGCATATGGAAAAGAGCTTCAAGAAGAGGTAAGTTAATATGTAATTTCTCTAGAAGCTTAAGAAACTTACCGAACTGTTCCTCTGAATCGTCTCTTTTTATGGCTTCTGGATAAGGTATACGAGGTTGGTACTCTTTGATTACCGGTTTTGGCTTTTCTTGTGTTACCTCTGTTTTACCTTCGTCTACCTTATTTTCTGGCTTTGGATTAGGATCACCTAACCCCTTACTGTCCTGAACTGTGATGGCTTGAATTTTCTCTTTAGGATTAATCTCGGTGTTACTCGGTAGACGTCCTTGCTGTCATTCTGACATCAGCTTTGCGAGTTGTTCGACTGCATTAGTGACTTCTTTGACTGACTTAATTTTATTAAGTAAATATACCATAATCTCTCCAACTTTGGATGTCATCGGAGACCCATCCTTCTTCCTATGCGTAATGTCAAAAAGCTGAACGCGTCCAACTTTTTGACCGGTGGAGAGTTCCTACAGTGTTGTAGTAGAAATATAATTTAATACTATAAAGTCATTAATATTTGACAGAATTAATAAATTATAATACCTCGGCCTCAGCTACAGAAGCAAAACTTCTCGACCATGCCGTGTGCGTGAATTTTTGTTTCTGCCTGCTGCTTGTTCCGACACGATCGCGGTCCTACATAACGATGTTATTATTACGTATCTAGTAAATACTATAAACCAAAAAATTTATAAGAGTTTAGAACTAGGTAATACCTCTCCTTTCTTTAAGTTCCAGAATCTAACCGTATCTTCCCATTGATACCTCAACATTCCAGGTGGGACATTTCGCAGTTTATCCTCGAGGCTTATTTCTTCCTTAAAATATTCTTTTTTTAATATGCTTTTGTTGTCTCTCCATTTTTTTCCTAATGTCTTCTTTATATAGTCATCGGAGACCTCCAAAGTAAACCTCTCCTAAAAAAACATAAGTTTAGAAAGTAAATATAAATGAAACTTCAACCAAAGTATTATAAATTACATTCATGTTTTGTTACCTTAATGTTCTCCAGAGCTTGATTTTTGTTTGCGTCAGGCATGTGATGCCATGACTCGTAATTGATGGGCAACATATTTGCATTTCATGCAATAATGCCCAAATAGCCTGCTAGAACTCGAGCTTCAGGGCCAACAAGCTAGCCATGACTGTTTCTCCTTACTTTCACACAGTCGCCGGAATTTAATTCATATAAACCTTTAAGCAACGTACGTCCGCGACCTCTGCGCATCCCACCACTCTCAGCTGACCAATGATATATTATTGTTATATTAAAATTGAAAAATAAATCAATAAAAAAAGTCAAGATGCATGTAAAATAATTTAATTTTACTTTGTAATTCTACAGGCTCATCATCTATGTCAGGAACATTAGAGGATCCAACTATTGTTTGCTGTTCACTATTGCCCTCTTTGGAATTTACAGTATTCTGTACAATATTTAAATCTCGTAATCTTCTTCTACTCATTTTCCCTGCAATACACATAAAATAGTTGAAATATTAGTAACAAATAACAACAATAATGGTACATATAAAATATTGAACTTATATAAAATGACCATCATTAAAATTATAATATTACATATAAATAAAAAAATCGTAAAATCTTACTACATCATAATTCGTAAATATCTTCGTCCACGTCCTGACGAACCCATTGAAATTGTGCACTAGTACTAGGGATATTTTCATTTAAGTTTTGTTCTGGAAAAGGCAGAGTTTCTGATTTTTCGACGATGTCATCTCTACTTCCACTGCCCATGTCGAACAAGTCTCTAGGTGTGTTTCGAAGTACAATGTACCAACCCTCATCAGTTGGATCTTTTGAGTAAAAAACTTGTTTCACTTGAGAAGAAAACACATACGGCTCGTCTATTAGTTGTTCTTCGGTGTGAATCAATCGAGAGAAATTCACCATTGTAAAACCATATTGATCAATTTTAATTCCGCGAGTCGTATTCACATCAGCCCATTCACCTCGAAACAAGACAACTTTACATTTTCCGTAATAATCCAACTCAATGATGTCAGTAATAAGTCCGTAATACTCCAGATTCCCCTCGACAGGATTATTGTCCCTAGCACTAGAATAACTCGTAATTGAAGAATTAACAACAATTCCACAATTTTGGGTTCTCCTCAACCTCTCCCGATACCTTGTATGAAATCTATATCCGTTGATGACGAAGGCACTATATCTTTTCACTATTCGGTTTGGACCTTGTGAAAGCCATTTAACTTCATCATTTACTTCATTCCAACTCCAAACCTATTGAATGGAAAGTAAATCGAGTAATTATAAATGTTGTGCAAAAACATCATTACTTGTCAATGAAAACTTCAAATGCATACCGTTTGGCTTAACCATTCATGAAATGATTCTGCGAACATCTTATTAATTTCCCGTCGAAGTAATCTTGGGGACCGTGAACGAGCTCTCAATACTTGTTTGTACTCACTATGTTAAAAAAATGGTTACTTTGTTAGAAGACAAACAAATTATAATTAATGAGCATTTATCAAATTCTAGAACTTACTTCCGTAATGGTTCCATTGAATCGTGATGAAAAAGAACGTATCGATGTGCTTGGACCCACGATCTATCGTCTAATTCTACAATTTCGACTTTGTCGATCGGTTCTCCGAAACTTTGAAATAAATAAGTTCCGGCCAAGTTATGATCTGTGAGCCCAGCATTTCTACTTGGTCTGTTCATTCTTGTTTCAACATCTTCTAAATACCTTGAACAGAAAGTCATACATTCCTCTGCCAAGTAGCCTTTGGCAATTGATCCTTTCGGATAACGTTTATTGTGACAGTAAGACTTCAATTTGGATAGGAACCTAAACGCGGTATAGAACATTATCAAAAGTTGCAACTAAAGGCATTTAGGTGAATGAAGGAATAATTTTCAAATAAATTAAGACCTTTCAATGGGATACATCCATTGATAAAAAACAGGTCCACCAAGTATTGCTTCACGCGGGAGATGAATTAACAAGTGCACCATAATTGTGAAGAAGGAAGGCGGGAAGATCTTCTCCAGATTGCATAAAGTCAGTGCGGCTCAATCTTGTAGTGTCTCAAGTTCTTGAACATCCAAAACTTTGCCACAAATGCCTTCCATTATATTGGACAGTTCAATTACACAAGACGTCACCTTTTTTGACATACAACACCGCATAGCAACTGGCAGTAAGTCTTGCATCAAGATGTGATAGTCATGCGATTTTAAGCCATATGGTCTTCGATCTTTAAGACTCACACATTGAGATATATTTGATGCATACGCATCCGGGACCTTTATATCCTTCAACACCGTACAGAACACTTCTTTCTCCGTCTTCGACATTGAATAAATAGCAGGCGGCAACCAATATTTCATATTTGGAAGTGCTTGGGGATGAAGCTCACGCCGAATTCCCATGTGGACTAAATCAAGTCGACTTTGAAGATTGTCTTTTGATTTTCCATCGACATCCAAAATAGTCCCAATGATGTTCTCACAGACATTTTTCTCAATGTGCATGACATCAAGATTATGGCGTAATATCTGTTGCTCCCAATAAGGCAACTCAAAAAAAAATACTTCTTGTTTTCCACAAGTCCGCCTCATTAGGATCATCCTCTTCGTCAGATTCATCATCAGATTCATCCCTTGATCTTCTATTTCTTTGCGGGTTGGCCGGTTGATTCATCTTCCCATAAATGAAATTTATATCTTTCAACATGAATAATATTTCGGATCCACTGGTCTGCGAAGGAGCTTCTTTGAACTCTCCAGTACCGTCAAACTGCGCACTCAGGTATCTAAATCTATTATTTTCTGGTAACCACCGACGATGCCCCATGTAAGAGAACTTCTTCCCATTATATAACCATTTCGAACATGTCTGCGCAGCACAACAAGGACAAGCATAACGTCCCCTAGTACTCCAACCAGATAAATTAGCATAAGTCGGGAAGTCATTAATAGTCTACATCAAAGCTGCACGTAAGTTAAAGTTCTCTTTTCTCATTGCATCGTATGTCTCAACACCAACCCATAGTTGTTTTAACTCTTCAACAAGTGGCTGCAAATATATGTCAATGTAACATCCTAAAATTGGGCCTAGTAGGATTGAGCCCAATGGGCCTTAGGAGTAGTAGCGTTTAAAATTTTTGAGAACGGCATTAATGCAAGTTAGACTTATGGGATAAGTGATTTTGGAAGGTTAGAGGGCTTCTATGAAGTCCCGGGATCAAATATTGGCTTTGGGGAAATTTTGGTTTTAGGTGAAAAAAACCCTAGAAGTTGGCAGGTAGGCCTTAAGAATAAAATATGGAGAAAATGACACAAGTGGAGTATGTGGTGTAGTGGCAAAGTGACGCCACTTAGGGAGCAAGGGGGTGACGCCACAATGAAGGAAGGAGGTCCAAGGTTCAAGTCTTGGCTTTTACATTTTGGTTTCTTTTTACTTGGATCTTAGAATTTGGGCCATAGTTTATATTTAATTGCGCATGGTTTAAGAGACAAGAGGAGCTTGTGGCCAAGTGGTTAGCGGCATGGATTATATTGCAAGGGAGCCTGGGTTTGAATCTCATGAGAAGCAAGGGAGTATTTATTTTGCGGATTGAGCGGTAAGAGTTTCAGTTGAATTTAAACTCTACTGACGAAGGGATCCCACATCGGAAAGACACAAAGAATGAAGGTGAAGAGCTAGCTATATAAAGAGCATCCGAGGAGGAGAGTAAACACACCTTGGATGGCGTTTGGGATAGGAGTGGTCGGAGCGCGGATTAGCACCAGATTCCTATCAGGTGTGTAACTCTCTCTACTCTAGCTGTAGAGCGGCAAATGCCAAAGTGCCGGTCACGGCAATAGTAGCCACACGAGCGTGCGAGCGCACGTGTGGGGCTTCGACGCGATAGTTGAGGCCATCAGTAGTATTCTTGTGGGTTGGGCTGCTTGGGCCACAATGGGCCGAAGTGGGCCCAATGGGCCCATGGGCCCAAATGAGTAAATTGTATGATTGTTTAGTATATGTTGAACTAGACTAGGTGGAACTTATATACGTGGCTAGATTTGTGCTAGGTGGGCCACACGAGCGTGTGGGCCCGAATGGGCCGAAATCGGGTTTTAGGCCCAATAGTCTGGTAAGGACCGAAAATGGTAGCTGAGTCGCTCGGGGCGACATTAGGCCTTCGGAAAGGCCATTGCAGGTGCGAATTTACGAAAATACCCTTGGTGGGTAAATTACGAAAATACCCTTGGTAGGTAAAATTACTGCTATACTCTTAGAGGTTGGTTAGCTTGATTATGTTGTATATTATTATTCTGATTATGATGGTAATTCGTTTCATACGTCGTCTGATATGTTCATAATGATTACATTGTCATTTCATCATAATATATTGTATTTGCATGGGGATCGGGTTATATTTAATGAAGGAAAGGGTGTACATTTATGTACGTGGATTGATGTCAGCCTTGAGCTACATCGTGGATTGATGTTGGCTTCGTGCCTCATCGTGGATTGATGTTGGCTATGTGCCTCATCGTGGATTGATGTTGGCTTCGTGCCTCATCGTGGATTGATGATCGGCTCTGTGCCTCATCGTGGATTGGTGTCGGCTTTGTGCCACATCGTGGTTGGTGATGGCTGAGTGCCTCATCGTGGATTGATGTAAGCTACGGGCTACATCGTGGATTGACGTTGACTACGGTCACGTTGTGGATTATATTGTGATTTGATCACGTGGACCAGTGGCTAGAACACTTGGTGGATGGCATTAATTGCCGAATTGGTGTGTAGAGGTTGGAGGGTCGATTTAGTAATCCCCTGGTGTGTGGTGGCTGGATACGGGGGTGTGTAGAGGATGGACCCTAGGCTGGGTTGGGTGCATTTTGCATAATCATGTGTGGTATGTGGATTTATGTGGATTTGGGGCCAAGCCCATTTGTGGAATCATGTGAATTCATTGCATTGCAATTATTCTTGATATGCCATGACATTGGGCTAATATAGTACTGTGGGCTTAGGCCCAGTTATCGTGGTAAGGGGAATTACACACTGAGTCTCGATGACTCACCCCCTCTTTTTAAATGTTTCAGGTAATCATTAGATTGCGGATTTGGGAGCCGAGGCAGACTTGTGGTGGCCCTGCAATGTTTTCTCGTAAACTCGTTTCTTTTATTTAAACTTACTTTTAAATTTTGGGATTTTGTTGTGTAATAAGGCCAATATAACTTTAGCTTGGGCATTTTATTTGGTTTAGCTTTTAATTTGATTACTACCTATTATTATTAAATGTTCAATATGGGATTTTCCTAAAGTGATAATAAACCATTTTTTATATTAAATCTCTTAAACTCGATTTCTCACAATAAATATAAAGAATACGAACTTTTTAACGAACGCACAGTTTTTTTTAGACATTTCTTTCGTGTGACATGCCAGATCCGGTCGTAACGTCTAGGCTGGGTTTGGAGTGTTATAGTCAATATCATTCCCGGGCCCTTTCTCTCCAAGTATAATCATAGATAAGATAAAAGATGATTGTTTCATGCAAACCCATGGAGGTAAATTGTAAGGAACAAGCACCACCGGCCAAGTACTATACGCTGTGCTCATGAGTTTGTAAAGGTTAAATCCATCAGATGCTAGCCCAAGCCTGACACTCCGAGGATCGCATGCAAAGCTTGGAAATTTTGAGTCAAATGATTTCCAAGCTAAAGAATCTGTAGGATGCCTTAACAATCCATCATCGGTTCATCCATCATGGTGCCACGTCATTGACTCGGTTGTCTTCGATGGCATGAAAAGATTTGAAGCCTTGGTATTAGCGGGACATACCGCAAAATCTTAACCGGCTGCTTCCTTGACTGTGTATCATGTTCATCCTTGTTACCATCCTCTGCATTTCTTTTAATCCAACGGGATTGACTGCAGACATGACAGCACTGTTGGTTTATCCGGTCGCCCCAATACAACATGCAGTCATTTCGACAACTATGAATTTTGTTGTAGCCAAGGCCCAAATCCTTTATCAGTTTCTTCATGTCTTTAGACGATTGAGGGATTTTCGCAAATGGGAACATTTCCTGCAGAAAATCTAACAGCATTGTCAACGAGTTTCCGGTCCATCCTCCCAAACATTTCAAGTGAAAAAGACGAATACAGAAAGACAGTTTGGAAAATTTTGATCCCGTATACAGTTCTTCATTCATTTCACCAAGTAACGTGTAGAACCTTGCCGCTTCTTCCTTTGGCTGTTCATCAGGTACACTTCTTCCCCCTTCAGTGAAAGTATTTCCACCAAAACTATAATCATCGGTTGCACCCATGTCAGGTGGAAATGACCCGAAACCATCACTGCGCATATTAAAAGCATCCCGCAACATGCCTTCCATGTTATCATCTCTAACATTTTGATTGTAAGCACTATGAGGATAATCTAGATTCATCGATGAGGATGCTCCACTAGATGTACACTCTCCATGAAAAATCCATTTTTTATACCCCCGGACAAAGCCATCAACAACTAGATGTTCGTAGACAACTTCACGATAATGCCAATTGGTATTGCAACACTTATCACACGGGCAAAGAATCATATTCTCTTGGCTTGCATTTTGAAATGCGAAACTCAGAAAAGTTTCTAATCCATTTCGATAGCCGTTGCTTACCCTTGACAAATTCATCCAAGTCCTATCCATTTCGTAGTTGTTGAAGTCTAAAGTTGACAATAAATTACACGGCTAAATTGTTAATTTATAATTAACGTAAGTAATGATAATTTCATATATATAACTGAGTACTATGTAAGTTATGTATTCTTTAAGATTCATCATACGTGGCATTGTTACACCTAGGGAGGATCCATTATATCTAATAGTGAGATATAAGTCAACCCGTCAGGTTTCCAGCCTATATACTTTGAATCTTTTTTTTTTCTATACAGGTATTATGTAAGTTATATATTATGTAAGTTATATATTATGTAAGTTATGTATTATGTAAGTTAAATAATTTTATGTTAGTTATGTATTATGAATTATGTAAGTTAAATTAAAATTTCAAATCGAGAATCAGTTAAGGCTGGAAAATGTTATTATATGGTTTTTTATAATTGAAATTTGTTGTGATGTTGTTAAGTTTAAAAAGTTTTTAACTTACTTCTTTTAAAAAAAATTATTTTCTATATTAAAACATATTTAAATAATGATTTATATTATTATATTGATAACAATATTAAATTTAAAAAGTTTTTAAATTACTTCTTATAAAAAATAATTTATTTTTTATAATTAAAACATATTTAAGTAATGATCAATATTATTATTATACTGATAACAAAATATTATTACCATTTTGGAAAACATTGAAAAATATTAAATATTAAAAGCAAACATTATTAATATAAAAAATTAGTAATTAGTAATTAGTAATAAACCAAAAAGCCATATAAATGTAAGTATTCTTAAAAAAAATTATTTATTTTTTAGGGAAGATAAAGTAAAAAAAAATTCTTTAATATAATATATTATATATGTAGTGACAGGTTGTATTAAAATATGTTAATCTCTTCTTAACTTGCAAATATTTATTAAAATATGACATTTATGTTAAAAAATTATAACATATTTTAACAATTAACTTTTATATTTTGTTTATGTTATTTTTTATATCGTACTGTACCTTAAATTTTAAAAAATAATACACGGGAGCTTGTAAAAAATCTAAGCGGCATGATTAGATGGCAATTTGGAGGTTGTTCAAACATTATTAATATTAAACAGCAATAATAAACATTATTAATTGTAATATCCCGGGTTAGGGGGTTATTTTGTTGTGCATGTTATTGCCTGTATGTGGTGTGCTGTGTTGCTATTTTTATGTCTTAGGGGCTTAGCTATAGCTTAGGTGTATGCCTGAGTAAATTAGAAAATTTTGGTTTTTGGGTATTAGGTGAAGGGAGCTGAGGAAGCTGGGGTTTAAGAATTATTTTCGTGGTTTTATTGCACAAATAAAGTGTTGGCAAAGTGGTTGAGCAAGGTGCTACTTGGGAGCTAGGTGGCGTCATTCACAGGGGGTGGAGGCCTTGTGTTCGAGCTGCGGAGTGGCCATTTTGGCACTCTTTTTGGACGGCATGGAGGAAGAGGTTGGGAGCAACTTGAATTCCTCCTATGACTTGGTCTCCACTTTCAAATGGAAGGTGTGGAGTGAAGATAGGAGTGTGACTTGTTCAACTCATTTGAAATGAGTGAATGGGAGCTTTTGGGGGGATTTTGGCCGAATTTGTGGGTGCTTGGAGTGGGGGAAGTGGACGGCATAGTGGGGAGAGGTGCTAGCCGAAATGCATTTTGCATTTTTGGCATTTTGGGGTGCAATTTCGGTCTTTGGGTTATCAAGCAAGAAAGCCTCTTCTTTGGTCATTGGTTAGCCGAATATTCTAAGGGTTCTATGTTGTCTTTTGTGTACCGATTTGCCAAGTGAACTCCTCTCATTTTGTTCTTCATCTTTTGAAACCGAAAGACCAAATTTTCAAAGGTGTGCCGAAATTCTTTGCTCTCTTGAGTAGGGTGTAGCCAAATATCTCTTCCCATCTCTTTTTCTTCTCAAGGGTGAAAACCGAAACCTCTAATCCTTCTTCTTGCATCTTTGATTTTCTTTCATTCTTAAAAACTTTGTAGCCGAAACTCCTTTCTCAAAAAGCTTCTTTCCCATTCCTTCTCTTTTGGTTAATTGTGTTAAAACCGAAACCCTCTCTTCTCCATTACCCTTTTTCTCTGTTTGAGACTTTGATTGCCGAAATTAATACCTTTCTTATCATACTTTTGTTTCTTTCTCCTAGTACACTAAGTGCCGAATGCACATTGTCTCTTAGCCAAATATCTCTCTTTCTCTTAGTAGTTGTAGTGGCCGAATATCAGGGGTGTATTGGAGGCCTTGCTTCAATCGGTTGGAATTGGTAAGTCCATGGCCGAATGGCCATTTCTTTCTTTTTCTGTTCTTGATTGTTTGGGTTGGTTAAGAGCCGAAGATGGCCATGTTACTGAAAGTTAATCATTGATTTTGGAACCGATTTCATTTTAGGTTATTCGGACTTTGGATACAATCAAGTGGAAGCCTTCGTTCTCTGATTAGTCAAGAGGGGTAAGTAATTGGAATATTATTGTGAGTTGAATCCTTAGACTTCGGTTAAGATTATTCAAGTGTTTAACAGTTCTCTTTTAGGGGTGACCGATTATCAAAGGGGCTATTAGTTGGTTCGGGTTTGGTAGGAAACCAAACATTTGCAAGGTAAGGGTTCAAGCATTAATCCTTTTGGTCTATGTGGTTGTTGGCCGAATGTCATAGTGCCTAATTCTATGTTGGCCGATTGTTTTAGGGGCTTGATAATCAAGGGACTCAGAGTGATTCGTAGGGATCTTTAGACTCGGTTTTACCAGGTGTGTAACTAACACACCCTCTACTTAGTAATGTTCTTAATAAACCTGATTGCTTAATAAGATTTAAACAGTGTGAAGGATAATTGGATACCCAAAAAGGGGTATGAGTACGATTCGGGTAAGTTGTTCTATGATGAGTATTAATAATGGTACCTGATATCATGATTTATGTTATGCATGCTATGAGTTGTAACGCTTGATATGTTGGCATGATATGCATGGATTGTATGAGATGCATAATTCCATGAGTATGATATGTATGGGTGATACGAGAGGAGGGAGCAGTGATATATTGTGCTGACGAGCACCAGTGCTTTGGTAGCACACTTTGTGACTTTGGGTCACCAGAGGTTTGGCACCTCCAGAGGTTTGGCACCTCAGCGTCTCGTCCCAGTGGCTCAGTACCACAGTGGGTTGGCCCCACAGATGTTTATACGGGATTGACGCCAGTGTTTTGGTAACACACGATGGGTTGGCCCCATCATCATTGGATTTGTGACTTCGGTCACCAGTGCTTTGGTAGCACAATTGTGTCTTTGGGACACCAGTGCTTTGGTAGCACATTGACGGATATTGTGTCTTTGGGACACCAGTGCTTTGGGAGCACATTGTGACTATATGTCACCAGTGGTTTGGCACCACCAGTGGTTGGGTACCACACGGGGTAGAAAAGGAGATACGGATGGTTAGGATCGGGTTGCATTAATTATGTTGCTATGTATGATGTGTGTTAGCATGTTGTTTTATCGGGAGCGGGATTTACACACTGAGTCACTCGACTCACCCTCTCCTTTGACATTTCAGGTGACCCGTAGATGCGGACTTGGAGCCGGGATGGACTCGAGGTGCTTGTGCCATGCTGAATAAAGTTTTTACCCAGACTCTATAATTTTTGGTACTTTAGCTTATTCACTTTTATTTGGGTTTTAATTTGTTTTGTAAAAGGCCTTTAAATTATGTTTAAGTTGGTTGATGTTTTAATTAGATTTAGTATGCCTTAACAAAATAAGTCGGTATAGATTTTCCTAAAACCTGGAAAGATAATGTTTTCAAAGTTATAACGCGACGTGTTTTTAAACTATACCATCGGGTATCATACTAAGTCTTTTGATAAACAAATACAACTGGGTTCCAACTCAAACTTGCAATTCACCTAAGTTTTTAAGTGTTCTATGTATCACTAAGAAACTAATGAGGTTTTAAATGGTTTAAACTCGTTTTAACTACAAATACTGGTTAAGTTTTCAAAATCTCCGGGTTTCAAATACACCAACTGTTTTTCAAACAAGACTACTCAAATTTGTTTCAAACACACTGTGTTTTCACTCAGCTTTTAAACGGAAACTCTAACTTTTCAAAAACGATTTCCCCGTAGCATACCAGATTCGGACGTGGTGTCTTGTCCGAGTTTGGGGTGTTACAATTGTGGTATCAGAGCCAAGTTCAAAGGCTCGGCTGTGGGCCTGAGGCCCAAAATGGTTTTCAAAAGTCTGTTTAAATGTTTGTTTGAAAGTATGGTTTTGAAAGGCATGGCACCGAGTCTCCGGCACCAGTTCGCCCAGGTAAGTACCCCGGACTATTCTTTGTGAATTGATTGGATATGATATGATGTGATGACTAGCAATAGTATACTACCTTAGAGATTGAAACTGATAGGATTCTGTGAACTTGTAAAAACAAATCCTCTTTAATGTTCATAAGACTTGCCTTTAAACAAGTGGAATAAACACTGATGCATAAAATTCTTAATCAGATACGTAGAAAGATTTGACATGAGCACTCGAGGCGGACGTGGTCGTAATACTCGTGGTAGAGGTAGGGGTAGGATGACAGTTTCTGAGCCCGTAGGATCTGGGCAGGGTTCAGAAAATGAGATACCGGTTCCGCCACCAGCTGGAGGTGGTGAGTTCCAAGATCAGACTGGGGATGACGCAGTGTCACAGGCGATGCTGCGAGTGTTGGAAAGGGTAGCTGGGGCAAGTGGTGGTGCAGGAGTTAGGAAATCAGTTCCTGAGCGACTCCGGGCTAACGGGGCCGAATTCTTCCGAGGTGTATCGGGTGTTGCTCCTAGCACTGCTGAATACTGGCTGGAGGCAACTGAGCGGATCATGGACGATCTGGACTTGACGGCTGAAGAGAAGCTGAAGGGTATCGTATCGCTTCTCCGGGATGAGTCATATCAGTGGTGGCTCACGGTTCGGGATAGTGTGGCAGCAGAGGATTTGACATGGGATTACTTCAGAGCTGCATATCAAAAGAAATACATCGGGGCTAGTTACATTGACTCCCAGAGAAAGGCATTTCTGAGGCTTGTTCAGGGGAGTAAATCTGTTGCTGAGTACGAGGCTGAGTTCCTGAAGCTGAGTAGGTATGCCAGGGGCATTGTAGCCACTGAGCACGAGAGGTGTGTTCGTTTCGAGGATGGTCTGCGAGACGTGTTGAGGCTGCTGATTGCTCCTCAGCAGGAGCGCGAGTTTGCTGTCTTGGTTGAGAAGGCTAAGGTGGCTGAGGGTGTTAAGGAGTCAGTAAGACAGAGCATGGACAGGGGTAGGCTTAAGAGGAGCTTTGGGTCTTCTGGTTCGTCGGGTAATCCGCAGAAGAGGGCTCGACCGAGTGGGCAGAATCAGTCTGCTAGGTTTGTTGCTGCTAGGCAGGGACCGCCGCAGTGTAATCAGTGTGGGAAATCTCATTGGGGTGGCTGTTGGACTGGAGGTAAGGGTTGCTTCGAGTGTGGTTCTCTGGAGCATCGCATAAGGGACTGTCCGCGTAGGATGGCCAGGATTCAGTCTGAGAGTCAGGGCCGTAATCAGTTCAGAGGTAATGGACCGCCACCGCAGAGGGGCCGTGGTAATGGCAGAGGTGGTAATGGTTCTGGTCGGGGCCGTGGAGCACCGGGCAGAGGTGCAGGTAGTTCTGAGGCTAGACAACCTGGATTAGTATATGCTGCGAGGCGCCGAGAGGAGGGCGACGCACCGGACGTCATAACCGGTACGTTTTTGATTTTTGGTACTCCTTATACTGCTTTAATTGATGTGGGTTCTACGCACTCTTATGTTGCCAGTAGTATAGTAGAGACAATGGACTTAGACTCTGAGATAACTTCTAGGCAGATGACTGTGATTAGCCCTCTAGGTCACTCTGTAGTGGTAGATAAACTGTTTAGAGAGGTACCCCTAGAACTCCAAGGGGTAGTGTTTGCTGCTGATCTGATGGAACTGCCGTTTGGGGAGTTCGATCTGATTCTGGGGATGGATTGGTTGGTTAAGTACCAGGCGAGGTTGGATTGCGCGGCCAAGCGCATGGTTCTTAAGTCGGGTGATGGTGTTGAGGTGGCTATGATAGGTAATAGGAGAGATTACTTATCAAATGTGGTATCTGCTTTGAAAGCGGAGAAGATGGTCAGGAAGGGCTGCGAAGCGTATGTGGTTCATGTGTATGCCTTGGAGGCTAAAGAGTTTGCAGTTGGGAAGGTTCGTACTGTTAAGGAATTTGCTGATGTGTTTCCTGAGGAGCTTCCGGGTTTGCCGCCAGATCGAGAGGTAGAGTTCGGGATTGATCTGTTACCCGGGACTGCGCCAGTGTCTATTGCTCCGTACAGGATGGCACCAAAGGAATTGGTGGAGCTTAAGGCTCAGATCCAGGAGTTATTGGATCGAGGTTTTATCAGGCCAAGTGTTTCGCCGTGGGGTGCGCCGGTACTTTTCGTTAAGAAGAAAGATGGTACGATGCGGATGTGCATAGACTACCGCCAGTTGAACAAGCTGACGATTAAAAACAAGTATCCGTTGCCACGGATAGATGACTTGTTTGATCAGCTGAAGGGTGCTGCGATATTCTCTAAGATTGATTTGAGGTCTGGGTATCATCAGTTAAAGGTTAAGGAGGCGGATATCCATAAAACAGCGTTTCGGACTCGGTATGGGCACTACGAATTCCTGGTAATGCCATTTGGGTTGACTAACGCACCGGCAGCGTTTATGGATATGATGAACAGGGTGTTTCAGCAGTATCTGGATCAGTTCGTCGTGGTTTTCATAGACGACATCTTGGTGTACTCAAGGACAGAGGAAGAGCATGATAAGCATTTGAGGGTGGTGCTGCAGATTCTGAGGGAAAAGCAACTCTATGCTAAGTTCAGTAAGTGCGAGTTCTGGCTTAGAGAAGTGACGTTCTTGGGTCATGTAGTGTCAGCTGAGGGTATTCGAGTAGATCCTCGTAAGATTGAGGCAGTTTTGGATTGGAAGCCGCCTAGGTCAGTGGCTGAGATTCGTAGTTTTCTGGGTTTGGCCGGATACTACCGAAGGTTTGTTGAGGGTTTCTCGCTAATAGCAGCGCCGATGACCAAGTTGTTAAGGAAAGAAGTTCCGTTTGTATGGACTGAGAAACAGCAGGAAAGCTTCGATAAGTTAAAGAAGATCTTGACTGAGGCTCCGGTTTTAATTCAACCTGAGGCTGGTAAGGAATACACAGTCTATTGTGATGCATCACATACGGGTCTAGGTTGTGTGCTGATGCAAGAAGGTAAGGTTGTGGCTTACGCTTCTCGACAGCTAAGGCCACACGAGGTCAACTATCCGACGCACGATTTGGAGCTAGCGGCTGTAGTTTTCGCCTTAAAGATTTGGAGGCACTACTTATATGGAGAGAGATCGATAGTCTACACGGATCACAAGAGTCTGAAGTATCTACTGACTCAGAAGGATTTGAATTTGAGGCAGTGTAGATGGGTTGAGTTGCTGAAGGATTATGACTGTTCTATCGAGTATCACCCGGGCAAGGCTAACGTGGTGGCAGACGCGTTAAGCCGTAAGGTTGTTTCGGACTTAAGAGCATTGTTTGCCCATTTGAGCTTGTATGACGACGGGAGTATTTTGGCAGAGCTACAGGTTAAGCCTACTTGGATTGAGCAGATCAGAGAGAAACAGTTAGGGGATGAGGTTCTGAGTGCGCGAAGGTTGCAAGTGCGTAATGGTGGTTTGGAGGGTTACAGCTTGTCTAGTGATGAGGTGTTGTGTTTTCAGGGTAAGGCTTGTATGCCTAAAGATGTTGAGCTGAGGCAGAAGATCCTTTGGGACGCACATAGCAGTCCTCATGCTATGCATCCTGGAGGTAGCAAAATGTATAAGGATCTTAGAGAGCAGTTTTGGTGGCCTGGGTTGAAGAAAGAGGTAACAGAGTTTGTTGGGAAATGTCTGACTTGTCAGCAGGTCAAGGCGGAGCACCAGTTGCCGTCGGGTTTGCTTCAGCCTGTGAAGATTCCGCAGTGGAAGTGGGAGAGGATAACCATGGATTTTGTCAGTGGGTTACCGCTTACGCCAAGCAAGAAGGATTCAGTTTGGGTAGTGGTGGATCGTCTGACTAAATCAGCTCACTTTATTCCGGTGAGGGTTGACTACTCACTTCAGAAGTTAGCGAAGCTGTATGTTTCAGAGATAGTGAGGTTGCACGGTGTACCAGTTTCGATAATCTCGGATAGGGATCCCAGGTTTACTTCAAGGTTCTGGAAAGTGTTGCATCAAGCATTGGGTACTCGTTTGGATTTCAGCACGGCTTTTCACCCGCAGTCTGACGGACAATCAGAAAGGGTTATTCAGATCTTAGAAGACATGCTGAGAGGTTGTGTCCTGGATTTCAGAGGTAGTTGGGAGGAGTTTCTACCATTAGCTGAGTTTGCCTACAACAACAGTTACCAAGCGAGCATTAAGATGGCACCGTATGAGGCGTTGTATGGCAGGAAGTGTCGCTCACCTACGTGTTGGACAGAGTTAGGTGAACGTCAGTTGTTGGGACCTGAGTTAGTGGCTGAGACTGAGGATAAGGTTAAAGTGATTCAGGCTCGATTAAAGGAAGCTTCGGATCGGCAAAAGTCTTATGCCGATCTTAAGCGAAGAGACATAGAGTTTGCTGTGGGGGATCGAGTTTTTCTGAAGGTCTCGCCTTGGAAGAAGGTTCTGAGGTTCGGGAAGAAAGGCAAGCTAAGTCCGAGGTTCATTGGGCCGTATAAGGTATTGAGACGAGTTGGGCCAGTAGCGTATCAGCTTGAATTGCCAGCAGAGCTTAGTCAGATTCACGACGTTTTTCATGTTTCGATGCTTCGGAGGTATCGTTCAGATCCGTCGCATGTGGTAGCAGTGGAAGAGATCGAGGTAAATCCGGACTTGACTATGGAAGAAGAACCTGTACAGATTCTTGATCGAGATGTAAAGGTTCTGCGTAGAAAGTCTGTGCCTTTGGTTAAGGTACTTTGGCGGAATCATGGCGTAGAAGAAGCGACGTGGGAACCCGAGGATATGATGAGACAGCAATACCCGCAACTCTTTTGACCAGGTAATTTCGAGGCCGAAATTATTTTTAAGGGGGGTAGAACTGTAATATCCCGGGTTAGGGGGTTATTTTGTTGTGCATGTTATTGCCTGTATGTGGTGTGCTGTGTTGCTATTTTTATGTCTTAGGGGCTTAGCTATAGCTTAGGTGTATGCCTGAGTAAATTAGAAAATTTTGGTTTTTGGGTATTAGGTGAAGGGAGCTGAGGAAGCTGGGGTTTAAGAATTATTTTCGTGGTTTTATTGCACAAATAAAGTGTTGGCAAAGTGGTTGAGCAAGGTGCTACTTGGGAGCTAGGTGGCGTCATTCACAGGGGGTGGAGGCCTTGTGTTCGAGCTGCGGAGTGGCCATTTTTGGCACTCTTTTTGGACGGCATGGAGGAAGAGGTTGGGAGCAACTTGAATTCCTCCTATGACTTGGTCTCCACTTTCAAATGGAAGGTGTGGAGTGAAGATAGGAGTGTGACTTGTTCAACTCATTTGAAATGAGTGAATGGGAGCTTTTGGGGGGATTTTGGCCGAATTTGTGGGTGCTTGGAGTGGGGGAAGTGGACGGCATAGTGGGGAGAGGTGCTAGCCGAAATGCATTTTGCATTTTTGGCATTTTGGGGTGCAATTTCGGTCTTTGGGTTATCAAGCAAGAAAGCCTCTTCTTTGGTCATTGGTTAGCCGAATATTCTAAGGGTTCTATGTTGTCTTTTGTGTACCGATTTGCCAAGTGAACTCCTCTCATTTTGTTCTTCATCTTTTGAAACCGAAAGACCAAATTTTCAAAGGTGTGCCGAAATTCTTTGCTCTCTTGAGTAGGGTGTAGCCGAATATCTCTTCCCATTTCTTTTTCTTCTCAAGGGTGAAAACCGAAACCTCTAATCCCTCTTCTTGCATCTTTGATTTTCTTTCATTCTTAAAAACTTTGTAGCCGAAACTCCTTTCTCAAAAAGCTTCTTTCCCATTCCTTCTCTTTTGGTTAATTGTGTTAAAACCGAAACCCTCTCTTCTCCATTACCCTTTTTCTCTGTTTGAGACTTTGATTGCCGAAATTAATACCTTTCTTATCATACTTTTGTTTCTTTCTCCTAGTACACTAAGTGCCGAATGCACATTGTCTCTTAGCCAAATATCTCTCTTTCTCTTAGTAGTTGTAGTGGCCGAATATCAGGGGTGTATTGGAGGCCTTGCTTCAATCGGTTGGAATTGGTAAGTCCATGGCCGAATGGCCATTTCTTTCTTTTTCTGTTCTTGATTGTTTGGGTTGGTTAAGAGCCGAAGGTGGCCATGTTACTGAAAGTTAATCATTGATTTTGGAACCGATTTCATTTTAGGTTATTCGGACTTTGGATACAATCAAGTGGAAGCCTTCGTTCTCTGATTAGTCAAGAGGGGTAAGTAATTGGAATATTATTGTGAGTTCAATCCTTAGACTTCGGTTAAGATTATTCAAGTGTTTAACAGTTCTCTTTTAGGGGTGACCGATTATCAAAGGGGCTATTAGTTGGTTCGGGTTTGGTAGGAAACCAAACATTTGCAAGGTAAGGGTTCAAGCATTAATCCTTTTGGTCTATGTGGTTGTTGGCCGAATGTCATAGTGCCTAATTCTATGTTGGCCGATTGTTTTAGGGGCTTGATAATCAAGGGACTCAGAGTGATTCGTAGGGATCTTTAGACTCGGCTTTACCAGGTGTGTAACTAACACACCCTCTACTTAGTAATGTTCTTAATAAACCTGATTGCTTAATAAGATTTAAACAGTGTGAAGGATAATTGGATACCCAAAAAGGGGTATGAGTACGATTCGGGTAAGTTGTTCTATGATGAGTATTAATAATGGTACCTGATATCATGATTTATGTTATGCATGCTATGAGTTGTAACGCTTGATATGTTGGCATGATATGCATGGATTGTATGAGATGCATAATTCCATGAGTATGATATGTATGGGTGATACGAGAGGAGGGAGCAGTGATATATTGTGCTGACGAGCACCAGTGCTTTGGTAGCACACTTTGTGACTTTGGGTCACCAGAGGTTTGGCACCTCCAGAGGTTTGGCACCTCAGCGTCTCGTCCCAGTGGCTCAGTACCACAGTGGGTTGGCCCCACAGATGTTTATACGGGATTGACGCCAGTGTTTTGGTAACACACGATGGGTTGGCCCCATCATCATTGGATTTGTGACTTCGGTCACCAGTGCTTTGGTAGCACAATTGTGTCTTTGGGACACCAGTGCTTTGGTAGCACATTGACGGATATTGTGTCTTTGGGACACCAGTGCTTTGGGAGCACATTGTGACTATATGTCACCAGTGGTTTGGCACCACCAGTGGTTGGGTACCACACGGGGTAGAAAAGGAGATACGGATGGTTAGGATCGGGTTGCATTAATTATATTGCTATGTATGATGTGTGTTAGCATGTTGTTTTATCGGGAGCGGGATTTACACACTGAGTCACTCGACTCACCCTCTCCTTTGACATTTCAGGTGACCCGTAGATGCGGACTTAGAGCCGGGATGGACTCGAGGTGCTTGTGCCATGCTGAATAAAGTTTTTACCCAGACTCTATAATTTTTGGTACTTTAGCTTATTCACTTTTATTTGGGTTTTAATTTGTTTTGTAAAAGGCCTTTAAATTATGTTTAAGTTGGTTGATGTTTTAATTAGATTTAGTATGCCTTAACAAAATAAGTCGGTATAGATTTTCCTAAAAACCTGGAAAGATAATGTTTTCAAAGTTATAACGCGACGTGTTTTTAAACTATACCATCGGGTATCATACTAAGTCTTTTGATAAACAAATACAACTGGGTTCCAACTCAAACTTGCAATTCACCTAAGTTTTTAAGTGTTCTATGTATCACTAAGAAACTAATGAGGTTTTAAATGGTTTAAACTCGTTTTAACTACAAATACTGGTTAAGTTTTCAAAATCTCCGGGTTTCAAATACACCAACTGTTTTTCAAACAAGACTACTCAAATTTGTTTCAAACACACTGTGTTTTCACTCAGCTTTTAAACGGAAACTCTAACTTTTCAAAAACGATTTCCCCGTAGCATACCAGATTCGGACGTGGTGTCTTGTCCGAGTTTGGGGTGTTACATTAATAATAAACAGCAATATTATACTTTGAATCTTTTTTCTTTGGACAGCATTAGAACAAACAACATATATATCAACCAAGGAGGATAATAAACTGCAATTTGGACAGCAACTTGGACAAATTCATCATGATATAACTGTTACTGATCTGAATTTTGAACTAAATCAATTGGATATCTAATGTTTTTCTCTCAAATGAATATAAATCAGCAAAATGAATATAAATAAGAATAATAATGATTTCATACTTGTTAAGTTATTACCACCAAATCCAATCCAACAGTTGCAGGAGCAGTAGGAAGCAGTAACTAAAATACAAACAACATATGAATTAACAAATGCTATTGATTAATTACAAAATGCTATTTACTAAAAACTAATACTCACATTCTTTGACCGAAAGAAAAATAGTCAATTCAGTAGTCGATCTAAGTCCTCTTCAATTATACTCACTTTCAAAGTACGGATACCTTTCCCAATACAAATCTGTAACAAATACATATGAAATTTATTAAAACAAAAAGTCTATTCAAAACTTTAAAAGAATAGCAGTCTTGACTCGTGAATCAACACTTTGAAAATATAATATAAAAATTCCAGCGGCAGCGTGTAACAGTAGATGCGACAGTGGAAGATGCACTTGTTTCATCAACCAAGCAAACATCTGAAGGCTGAAAGCTAATTTATCCTACACACTCTCTTGACATTCCAGAAGACAAATAAGAAAACAACAACTCCTACATTTAAAAAAAATAACAGATTAGTTGTTTTAAAATCAAATCAAATAAAAGTAAAACCACACATTTCAATATGGAGTTAAAAGTACAGAGGTAAATCTATCTTTGGTTCATAAAGATAATGACAAAGACTAGGTTCGACTGTCAATTTGACTGTAAAACCACAAATTTCAATTTGACTGTCAATGTTATCAAGTTTCTTGATTCCAAGCAATGAGCTAAACCATATGAAATTGAAAATAAACAAAGATATATGGGGCATTATCATTGACTCTTTGTCATTATCTTTATGAACCAAAGATAGATTTACCTGTAACACCCCAAACCCGGCCCAAACACCACGACCGGATCTGGTATGTCACTAAGAAAATTTTGGAAAACATGTCGTATTTTCAGAAAATATTTTTCTAAAGTTTATCCTTTTATTCGAAAAAAATTAAATAGTTGATAGTTTAAATAAAATATGCCTTTATGAATTAAAAACCCAAATTTAAATACATGCATTAGTTCAATAAGAATTCAAATAACTAAAAGTAATTAAAGCCCAAAATAAAACAAAACATAAACTAGTGGCCCATAGCCTTATTTCAACGAGATTTAAAATCCATTAATTAAAAATATAAAATAATTAACTTGAGTCTTTTTGCCAAATCTACATATTCTTCTGCATGGCTACCTTGCGTTCCTCTCCAGCCCGGTCCGAAGCACTAGGTATCACCTGAAATGTTAATTAAAAGGGTGAGTCGCGAGACTCAGTGTGCAACCCTCATGCACCACTAGATTTTGGGCCTTAGGCCCATAAAGCAGAATATAAAACATAATATAGCAAATAACATACAATATGCAAGGCCCAACCCGTTTGCCTAGGTTTCCATCCGCTACACGCCCCCGTACCAACTGTTCACACCATTGGGGATTTCTACAATCAACCCACACCGCTACACGCCAAGATGGCAGCCATGCTACTCATCAACATATTATGGCCAAAGCCCTTATAACAGATCACGACATTAGCCGCTACAACATATAACAGATCACGGTATAAACCGCTACACATATAACGTATAACTTCCTCCTTTCATCAACCCAACCCATGCAATCATATACAAGCAAATTACTTATAACATTTAATCAAAACATTCACTGACCTGGTGATTTGCTTTTACCCTCTTTGGGTTTCTGTCATTATGCCGGGATTTCGGCATTTATCATAACATATAACACTTATTAACATATACATTAATAATCAGATCTAGATGGTGGGGAAGTATTACACACCTAATTAATGTAGATACCCTTGCTAAATCGATCTACGCTTTGCTTCAAAAAGTCAAAAAGATGTGAAAATAGGCCTCTCCAATATTCGGCCATAGTTAGTATTCTACCCGGTTTTATATATATGAATAAACAAATCCTCTTACCTTGAAATCCTGAATGTAACACGATTCTATAACTTAGAGATCTATGCGATTGACTCCTTCCTATAGAAGATTTCGACTATCCTTGTTGAGAAATTCGACAACCATAGTAGATTAGAGATCTATGAGTTTCAGCTTCTAGGAAAAATCCCGGAAAGATGATCTATCGCGCTTTCGGCTTTTGAAAGAACTAAAAATTGAAAAGATGGCTAAGGGAGATTCGGCCAATGAATATTAAGCAGAAGAATAGGTGTAGTTTCGGCTTTTGAATCAAAGTGAAGATGAGGGAATAGGCTTAGAGATTTCGGCTTTTGCAGAGAATGAAGAAGAAGATGGAACTTTAGAAGTTTTCGGGTTTTACTCAGAGAAGAAGAGAAAAGAATGAGAGAAAAACCCCAAATGCCGAAATTGAAGAGATATTCCCCCTATTTATAGAAATTTCGGCACTTACCTAACCTTGCAGATAAATCCTATCTTTTCTCCTTTATCTTAATCTACTAGCTCATTTTAAAGAGACTTAATTATCTCTAACTCCTCCCTCCTTTATCAGCATATTATCCACATATTTTAAACATTAAAATCCCTAACTTTTAGCCTTTATCTGCTTATTTTCCTCATAAAATAAATTCCTAAATAATAGCCTTTATCTGCTTATTATCCATATATTTTAAACATTAAAACCCCTAAATTTTAGCCTTATTGCCATCCATTCCACCTAGTCCTAATGCCCAAAATTTAGCTAACTTAAATTAAAAGAATTGGGCTCTATGAAACTTAAATTTGGGCCCCTTACTCCCTTGTGTGGCGTCACCTCCTAAGATTAGGCCACAAGCCCACTTTGGTATTTTAAACATAGATACTACCTTTTAAACCCTATAATGCCCAAACAAATAATTTTAATCAAGGCCTCTACCTAAGCCTGAGCCCAATTTGGACCCCTAACACTTAAATTAACACATTACACATATTCACCCATTAAACGCATAAGCCCAAAAATTCAGGATGTTACAGTTCTACCCCCCTTAAAGAAATTTCGTCCTCGAAATTTCCAACTAACTATTAATCGTACTACCTAAGTCTCACTACCATGCTTTCGCTACGCACTCCAATTCTAAACCCAAAATAAACACTTAGTATTCTATGGTAGAGTACGCACCGGTATTCACATCTAGAGCGTCCTCGTCCCCTTGTACTCATGCTATCGGTTCGCGTTTATCTGATTAAAAATTTTATGAATTATTGGTTTTCTTCCACTGCTTATCCACGAACAGTCTTATGATTAGTAGTTTTAAGAGTAGTTCTTTCGAATTCGCAATTCAGTCTCAAGTTCACCTTTCTTAGTTCTAAGAACTACATACATTCAACTGACAACATCCATACACCCACATTCAATACATAGGGGTATTTTCGTTATTCCACTACCCAGGGGTATTTTCGTAATTTTATCCTACAGGGGTATTTTCATAATTTTCAAAATAGGGTTCCTTGGTGATTTTGTGAAATAAGGGTGTTTTGGTAATTTTGCAATCTGGGGGTATTTCGGTAATTTTGAAGTCCGGGGGTATTCCAGTAATTTTGAAATCTAGGGGTATTTCGGTAATTTTGAAATCTGGGGGTATTTCAATAATTTTGAAATCCAAGGGTATTTCAGTAATTTTACAAATTAAGGGTATTTTGGTCATTTCACAAATCAGGGGTAATTTGGTAATTTTACAAATCAAGGATAATTTGGTCATTTTGCAAATCAAGGGTAATCTGGTAATTTTACAAATCAGTGTATTTTGGTCATTTTGTAAAAATAATGTGGCTGGTCCCTTTCGGGTTTTAATTATAGATTTTGGCCCGTCAACAAATCCTTGTAACTAGAGTGAATAGTCACTACGCACCAGATAGGATTCTAGTGAAGAGGAGGTGAGTCGCTAGGACTGCTTAAGTACCAAGCTCCCCCTGAATCCACTCCTAGACATGCATATGCCCATTGCCACACCCTAACTTGGCTAAGGTGAACAGTCACTACGCACCAGGTAGGATTCCAGCGAAGAGGAGGTGAGTCACTAGGACTGCTTAAATACCAGGCTCTTTCGGATCCTTCCTAGACATGCGTATGACGGTTACCACACCCTAGCCTTGCGGCTCGTTAACGGGTTTGTTCAGTGAGATTAAGTTTTATGAATTTTTAAGAAGTAGTTTGTACTAAGCCTAAAGTCCATCAAGTTCTAATTCTAACTTAATCCACGTCCCACTAGGCCCATTAAGCCCACATATATAAAGATCACACAATGGTTCGGAGTACTTACCTGGCGGACTTGGGCCGGAGACGCAGGTGCCATGCCGAGCTAACAAACCTATTATCATTTCAAAACATGCATGTTTCAAAAGCCTATTTTTAGAAAACATTTTGAGCCCAAAAACCCCAAAGCTGAGTTTTGAACTGGGCTCTGATACCAATTTGTAACACCCCAAACCCGACCCAAACACCACGACCGGATCTGGTATGTCACTAAGAAAATTTTGGAAAACATGTCGTATTTTCAGAAAATATTTTTTCTAAAGTTTATCTTATTCGAAAAAATTAAATAGTTGATAGTTTAAATAAAATATGCCTTTATGAATTGAAAACCCAAATTTATATACATGCATTAGTTCAATAAGAATTTAAATAACTAAAAGTAATTAAAGCCCAAAATAAAACAAAACATAAACTAGTGGCCTATGGCCTTATTACAACGAGATTTAAAATCCATTAATTAAAAATATAAAATAATTAACTTGAGTCTTTTTGCCAAATCTACATATTCTTCTGCATGGCCACCTTGCGTTCCTCTCCAGCCCGGTCCGAAGCACTAGGTATCACTTGAAATATTAATTAAAAGGGTGAGTTGCGAGACTCAGTGTGCAACCCTCATGCACCACTAGATTTTGGGCCTTAGGCCCATAAAGCAGAATATAAAACATAATATAGCAAATAACATACAATATGCAAGGCCCAACCCGTTTGCCTAGGTTTCCATCCGCTACACGCCCCCGTACCAACTGTTCACACCATTGGGGATTTCTACAATCAACCCACACTGCTACACGCCAAGATGGCAGTCATGCTGCTCATGAACATATTATGGCCGAAGCCCTTATAACAGATCACGGCATTAGCCGCTACAACATATAACAGATCACGGTATAAACCGCTACACATATAACGTATAACTTCCTCCTTTCATCAACCCAACCCATGCAATCATATACAAGCAAATTACTTATAACATTTAATCAAAACATTCACTGACCTGGTGATTTGCTTATACCCTCTTTGGGTTTCTATCATTATGCCGGGATTTCGGCATTTATCATAACATATAACACTTATTAACATATACATTAATAATCAGATCTAGATGGTGGGGAAGTATTACACACCTGATTAATGTAGATACCCTTGCTAAACCGATCTACGCTCTGCTTCAAAAAGCCGGACAGATGTGAAAATAGGCCTCTCCTATATTCGGCCATAGTTAGTATTCTACCCGATTTTATATATATGAATAAACAAATCCTCTTACCTTGAATTCCTGAATGTAACACAATTCTATAACTTAGAGATCTATGCGATTGACTCCTTCCTATAGAAGATTTCGACTATCCTTGTTGAGAGATTCGGCAACCGTAGTAGATTAGAGATCTATGAGTTTCAACTTCTAGGAAAAATCCCGGAAAGATGATCTATCGCCCTTTCGGCTTTTGAAAGAACTAAAAATTGAAAAGATGGCTAAGGGAGATTCGGCCAATGAATATTAAGGAGAAGAATAGGTGTAGTTTCGGCTTTTGAATCAAAGTGAAGATGAGGGAATAGGCTTAGAGATTTCGGCTTTTGCAGAGAATGAAGAAGAAGATGGAACTTTAGAAGTTTTCGGCTTTTACTCAGAGAAAAAGAGAAAAGAATGAGAGAAAAACCCCAAATACCGAAATTGAAGAGATATTCCCCCTATTTATAGAAATTTCGGCACTTACCTAACCTTGCAAATAAATCCTATCTTTTCTCCTTTATCTTAATCTACTAGCGCATCTAAAAGAGACTTAATTATCTCTAACTCCTCCCTCCTTTATCAGCATATTATCCACATATTTTAAACATTAAAATCCCTAAATTTTAGCCTTTATCTGCTTATTATCCTCATAAAATAAATTCCTAAATAATAGCCTTTATCTGCTTATTATCCACATATTTTAAACATTAAAACCTCTAAATTTTAGCCTTGTTGCCATCCATTCCACCTAATCCTAATGCCCAAAATTTAGCTAACTTAAATTAAAAGAATTGGGCTCCATGAAACTTAAATTTGGGCCCCTTACTCCCTTGTGTGGCGTCACCTCCTAAGATTGGGCCACAAGCCCACTTTGGTATTTTAAACATAGATACTACCTTTTAAACCCTATAATGCCCAAACAGATAATTTAATCAAGGCCTCTACCTAAGCCTGAGCCCAATTTGGACCCCTAACACTTAAATTAACACATTACACATATTCACCCATTAAACGCATAAGCCCAAAAATTCAGGATGTTACATTACCTAGGTACTTTTAACTCCATATTGAAATGAAATTGAAAATAAACAAAGATATAGGGAGCAATAATAAGCACTCACAGAAAATACAAGCATGTTAAAGACCTTCAAGCATTTGAAATAAGCGGCCCAACTGCAGTAGGATCATTTTGCTTATGAGTATATGTGCAACTAATGCATAATATGAAATCCAAATGAATTGTCATTGTGAAACAGCAAGGATGTTCAGATATGATGCTAGGAATGAAGACTCGGTAAAAGTTCTAAACTAATCTATTTCAAAATAAGTAGAAATCCCTAAAGGAGTTAAAACTCAAACTTAGGAAGAGGCAGACAAGAATATAAGCTCATCAAATTCCTAGCGTATATTGAAAACCATTAAAACAAGAAGTATATAGAAAGGCCACAAAAAAACAGTTAAGGAAATATATATATATATATATATATATATATATATACTATATCTAATATGTTTATATGACGACATTGACATATAAGCACAAAAAATCACATAAGAATCTCGTGATGTTTAAATTTAAAATTTCACAATGAAGGAAGCCAAATTAGCTAGAATAATTAAAGACTACTGCCGTTTTCACAGCTTTAATGTATCATGACTAGTTACAGGACCACATGCTATATTTAAACTAACAATAAATGGTTAACAAAAAGGGATTCAGACTAAAAGTCAAGCACAAATGGTAGGTTTATTTTTCATGTTCTTTTACATTATTTTTTTTTCCTTCCATAAATTTTTTCTAAGAAATAAGTGAAGCTAAATCCAAGTGCAACTAAACTTTGTTCCATTCCCAGCTTAACAAAAAATAAAATAAAATCACTGATCCAACAAGGATACCAAGAATAAAAACACTATTATCTCTCAATCAAAGCCGACTTCAAATTTGACTAACAGAAGAAGAACTATCAATCATGCTTTTCAATGCTTAATTGTTTTCTTACTTAATTCGGAATAACCCTTTATGTAGTTCAGTATTCTCTTGGTTTATGTTCAAAAAAACTAAAACTTATAAATTAAGAGCTATAGGTTTTTTTTTTTTAAGGTGACCAACAAAGAACATATAAGTGTTCACAAATTGATAGTTGTAGACTGATAAGTGACTGGAAATGAATATTATGGTTATGAGATAAAACTAACATAAACAAAACAGCGTTGGCATTGTCAATTAATTATGGAGTTTAAAAAAGTACAAACATTGTGGAGATTACCAAACTCCTAGATTTGCACTGCAAAGCATACCTTGAGACAACGACCTGGGGCTCATTGAATCAGTTCCTAGGCACGACGTGAGCCGAGCTGAAAACACTGCTGAGTGAAGTGGCAGCAGAGATTGAAGACAACCCAATCGAGAAACAGACCTGAAAAAGTTTAGTAGCATAATAAAATGGTGAATTTGAATGAAACCCAAATTTGAAAAACAAGAAAAGGAAAATACAAAACTACAGAGCTTGCCTTGAAAATGTGGGAGAAGAAGAGCGAGCATGAAGGAGAGGAGTACCTTGAGGAAGATGAAGAGAAATGAAAGCACTTCAGAACAGATTCCACGAGTAAAAGGGTGAAATGAGAACATTTTTTGGGATCAAAAACCCTAAAACCAAAAACGATTTGAAGACACAGAAAGAGAGAGAGATGGAGAGATGGGTTTCTTCTTAATCGGGTTTTAGGGGGATTCCTTCTGCTGTTTGGGGGGGGAGAAACTAGAGAAATTAGGGATTTTTCACCATGGCTCGTTTTGTTAAAACGACAGAAACAAAATACCGAAAGAAAAATGGTGACATTTTATTAAAAAAAAAATTGCCCTTTGTGGCGTTTTTAAAAAGCGCCACTAAAATACCCTAAAAAACGATGTTGTTTCAATGGTTTTTTGCGGCGTTTTCCAAAACAAACACCACTAAAACTACTCATTTGTGGCGTTTTTATGTCTAGCGCCGCTAAATCCCCAAGTAAACTATGTCGTTTTGTTTGGGAATGTTTTTGCGGCGCTTTTGCTCAAAAACGCCGCTAATACCTTCAATATTAATAAATTTTTTAGTTTAATTATTAATTAGATTCTTTTAAATTATTTTTTAGTTTAATTATTAATTATATTCCTTTAAATTAACTTTGTTTTGTTTCTAACAATATGTTTAATTTGTAAAATTTTATAATTTAATTTCTCATACCTAAATACATTGCAGAATTAATTAAAGAAATAATCTAATTGCTTACATAAACCCTCTCAATTACAATATGGTTTTTATCTATTTTATCAAAATCCCTAAACACTGAGACTCTAACTTTATTACTCGATATGGTTTAAGCACTAAACTCAAAACCCCATAACTCAAAAACAATAAAAACTAAACTATAAACACAGCCTAACCCCTAAATCCTAACCCTAAAACATAAACCCCAAACCCTAAACTGTAAAGATTAATCCATAAACTATATATCCTAAATTAAACCACATAAACCCTAAATTATCATGAGAATTAATTCAATATTTTAAAATTAGAACTATATATCTCTTTTAGATTATATAAGAAATTATTTAATAATTTTTTCATTTTTAACAAATATTTTTCTATGTTTTTACTTTCAAATTTTTTCTAAGTGTCATTATTTTTTTGATTAAAAATAATTTATATTTTAATTAAGATAAAGCAAAACTTCTTAATAAAGCAAAAATAATTAGTTAATAATTGTATTTTAATTAACATTACTAGTTAGGGTTTAAGGGTTTCGAAAAAGCAAAACTTCTTAAGGTTTAGTTATCAATTTGTAACGTACTTTTCATAATTAAGTCAGTTAATTTCAAATAGAAAAATTAAATTAAATTCAAAACAAAAATAAAAAAAATGAAAACTAAATCGAATAAAATCGAAATGAGTGTCGATTACCCTAAATGAAAATAGAATTGTTGCTCAACATTTAACGGTGATTAAGGTTAATGTTTAATGGTTAATGGTTTAGTGTTTGTATTTTAGGGGTTTATGGTCGAGTGTTTAGAGCTATGATTTAGGGTTTAGAATGTAGATTTATGGGTTATAGTTTAGGGTTTAGACTATTTATTAAGGTTTAAAGTTTAGGGTTTAAGGATAAACAGGTGCACATTCAGATTTTGTTAGGGGATGAAATTAATTTGTAACTAAAAATTGCAATCTCACCATTTTATAGCATATATTTTTATAATTTTTTAATGATTAAATCAAATTTGATATTCTGTGTTCATTTGATAAACCCTAAACCCTAAACCCGTGAACCTTAAACCATACACCCACAAACCCATAAACTCATAAACTCATAAACTCTAGCCATAACCCTAATCCTAAGACTAACCGTAAACCATAAACTGATAAAGTACACTAAATCTTGAAATGCTGAACTCGAAACCCTAGTCAGCCATACAAACCACTAAACCCTTAATTATTTAGAGAAATTTTGAATAATATATATTCTTTCAATATTTTAGGAAATTTAAATACCATTTTCAATTTACTAAATAATTTTGTTTCTCAACCACAAAACGTCATCGTATTGATTAACATATTTGCGGTTTTAATTCAAAAGACTTTTAGAGGCGTTTTTCCAGAAGCGCCGCTAATGCTCAGACTTTTAGCGGCGTTTTTCCAAAAGCGCCGCTAATGCTCAGACTTTTAGCTGCGTTTTTCCAGAAACGCTGCTAATGCTCAGACTTTTAGCGGCGTTTTTCCAGAAGCGCCGCTAATGCTTAGACTTTGAGCGGCGTTTTTCCAGAAACGCCGCTAATGCTCAGACTTTTAGCGGCGTTTTAGGAAAAAGCGCCGCTATATATCATTTTTAGCGGCGTTTATTTCAAAAGCGCCGCTGTTGCTCATTTTTTGCGATGTTTTCCTTCAAACGCCGCTAATGTATAATATTGGCGGCGTTTTTCTTTGAAACGCCACTAAAAACACCGCTAAAAGTCTATTTTGGTGTAGTGGGTGCAAAATATTTCATTAAAAACATTTCGGTCATTTGATCCCATGTAGTGTTTGACCCTCATTGTAACGAGTTTAACCACTGTTTAGCTTTATTTCTCAATGAAAATGGAAATAACCGAAGATGTATGGCATCATCAGAAACGCCATTTATTTTGAAGGTATCACAGAACTCTAAAAAATTAGCTATATGCGTGTTTGGATCTTCGTCCTGCAAACCATCAAATTGAACAAACTGTTGAATCATTTGTATTGTGTTAGGCTTTAATTCAAAACTGTTAGTAGATATAGCAGGCCTAACAATACTCGATTCTGCTCCTGTTAAATGCGGTTTCGCATAATCAAACATTGTACGTGGAGCATTATTCTCCCCCATATCGCGTGGTGGTGGATTGTTTTCGTCCATCCCTTCAGTAGGATTGGATCTACCTTCTTCCTCAATTTCTGTGTAATCTAAGGCTCGCCTGGTTTCTCGACAATTCCTGCAAGTGGTGGCTTCGATTTCACTGTCGTATACCAAAGGTCCTCTTGGGTGCCTTCTAGTCGTAAACTAGAGGTACCTGTTAGGAAAAGAAAGAAAGAAAATTTTAGCAAAAAGTAAAAATAGAAATAAAAACAAAAATAAATTGCGAAAAATAAAAATTATGGCTAAAGTAATAAAAATGGAGTTTTCTTAATATTTTAGTTCCCCAGCAACGGCGCCAAAAACTTGATGCTGAAATCAGAGCTTTAAAAATTTATAAAAGAATGATCGAACCTGAAGGCTAACTCTAACAACGATTAAAGGCAAGTGTACCTATCGAACAGTAGTATAGCTTAGGCAAGACCGGATTATCGAACCCAAAGGAACTAAAAGTATTAATACTAACTTTCTCTTTATTATTTAGCCTTAGAATTAGAGTGAAGATTGCTTTAAACTAAATTGACAAGAACTAAACTAAGAACACAAAGACAAAAAGGACGATTCGGAAAATAACTTGAAGAAAACTCAATTGATCACGACGATACCCTCAGGAAGAATCCACCTAGACTTCACTTGTTATCTAACTCTTAATTATACAAATTCTTCACTTAGCTTGATCTGTAGGACTCCCTAACCTATATTAAACCCTCTTTCGAGGCGAATAACGTCTAACCCTAGGTTAATTAGTGGAACTCTCGTTCACTTATAATAACCCCCTAGGATAGCAGTAAATCGATCAATGGACTCCCATATTAGGTTTCACTCTAATCCGGCAAAATCTCGTAACCCTATCTCTAGGCGTTCGATCAACTCCACTTAATTATGTTAGATCTACTCTTAGGCAGGGTCTATTCCTCCTCCACCTAAGCACATTAGATTTGGATTAAGCAACATAATTAAGAACAAACTAAGTAATTCATCATATAACTTAAAAACCAAATAACAAGATTTGTCTAGGTTTCATCCCCTTCAGGTATTTGAGGGGTTTAGTTCATAATGAATAAAACAAACATCGCAAGAGAAAGGATAAAACAAAACATAAGAAATCCCGAAAACCCCCTGAAGGAATTGAAGGAGAATTCCGCCATCTTGAGTATAACTCCGGCTTCTTGGGATGGATCAACTGGTTATCTTCACATTATTCCCTAACTCTGACCTTCTCGGCTTGGCTCCTTGGCCTAGCTTTGATGCCTTTTCAAAGGTGGCACTTAGGGGATATATATAAGCTCTTGGAATGCGATTCTTTCTCCCTAAGTATCCTTTTTCGACTGAAATTGTTCTTTCCAGTGAAAGGGGCACGGCCATGGCACACGCCCGTGTGGATCACGTTCAAACCGTGTTCGGACTTTTAATTTGAGGCACGGCCGTGCGAGGCAGAGTTGAGGTCGTGCTCTAGGTGATCGTCGAGGCACGACCATGTGGGCTTTGGGTCAGGCCTTGTCAATTTCGTACTAAGGCCCATTTACTCCGTTTTGGGCCCGTTTTGAGTTCTTTTCATCCTCAGGTGCTTTCCTGGGTATAAGACATGAAAAGAAAGGATTACAAGCACCTTTTTATATAAATTAAGGAATAAATCATCGAAAAGCATATTAAATGTGGGTTAAAATATGTTACAATTATGGTTTATCAGCAATATCGAGTTAAATTCAGTTTAATGTAAAGGCACTAAGTGTGCAATGATATTAAAGTCTCGGCTAAGTAATTGGCACTAACTGTGCGAGTAATCCGTTTGGTTAAAGAAGATCGAGCGATTTATGGCATGGAGTATTATGTGACATATGTGATAACTGAATATATGATGGAACAGGTATGTACAGAACCTATGTGGTTGGTTACTTCGTGTATAAAATAGATGGTTGAGTATGTGAATGAAAGTCAAAGAGGATTAGATTATGTTGCATTTATAATTACTTGTATATAAATCTTGGGATATGGTATGAATGATAGAAATGGCCTTGGATGAAATTGAATAGTGATGAGAAATGATCTATGTGTTAGTTAAATTTTGCATATTAAATTTAAAAGGTTGAGCTACTTATATTATATTATGAACTTACTAAGCTTTAAAGCTTACTGTGTGAAGTCTATCTCTATTTTACAGTGTCATTAAAGCTAGCTCGGATTCAGGGATCGTCAGCGACTCAATCGGCTATCTATTTTGGTACTTATGGAAGTTGTATATTTGGTATATGGCATGTATAGGCTAGTGATTATGGAATGTTTTGAGATGTATAGTTCTTGCCATGTGATATGGCTTGATAGTTGAATGACTTTGGTATGTGTTTTGAATATGTGAAAATGATAGTTATAAGGTGTATATGTGATGTTGTGTGAATGATCATATTGATATGTTTTGGTGATATGTAAGTGGTATTTTTCATGCTTGAATGGGTTGATTTGGTATATTGATATGATGAGAGATGCTAAGAATTGGTAAGGATTAAATGATGAATGGAATTCATGTGCTTGATGTGAAGTTGATACTTTAGATTGATATGCTTGAGTTGGAATTGAATGTAGAACTAAGTGACATAGTTAAAGGTAAATGGTATATGTTTTGGATGCCTTTGAGATATGAATTCAGAATGGCTTGATGCTTGTATGTGTGACCCAAAGTTTGGATGGCAAATTGGCCTTGCAAATAGCCTATATTTGCCCACACGGTTGAGCACACGGGCGTGTGTTTCGACCGTGTCTCTTGAGGTTGCATTTTGAAATAAGTCAGACTCGCACACGGGCTGGACACACGGGCGTGTGACTGGCCGTGTGAGCAAGTCAGTAACACCCCTAAATTTCACACTGCTTGGCATATGGGCGTGTCTTGTGGCCGTGTGGACAAGTCAGTATGTATGCCCTATTTCGCCACGACTTGGACACGCGAGTGTGTCTGATGCCGTGTGAGGCACATGGCCTGTCCACACGGGCATGTAACCTCTGTAACTTTGGAAAAATGTTTAAGTTTCTAAAAAAATTTGTATGTGCTCGGTTTAGTCCTGACCCTTTCCTAAAGCATGTTTAAGGTCTCGTAGATCTTTTAAAGGGACTCTATGTATATGATTTTCTATGATATGATGATAATGTATTTATGTTTGAAAAGTGATAGTAAAAGTTCCGTTATGTCTGGTAACGCTTCTTAACCCTAGACCGGCAATGGTTACGGGTTAGGAGCGTTACATTTTATTGGTATCAGAGCTACGGTTTAATCAATTTTAGGACTAACGTAGCATGTGAGAGTCTAGCTATACATGCCATATATATATTTGCGATAGTGAGATGATTCCTGATAGTTAAAAATGTGTTTTTATATAGTAAATGGATCTTGATCGAGCAGTTGCAGATGATGTTGAAAGTAATGCCCTGCTTCCGCTCAAGGGACAGTGCTGGCTGAATCTAGGCCGATTGCTAGTAGCCATGAGGGAGAGGCAAAACTAGCCTTCCAAATGATGAGTATGTGGTTTACGGAGTTCGTCTGAACAAGTTCGGCTGCTCAACAACCTCCACCCCTGCAAGTTTCTGTAGTGCCACAAGTTTCAAACCCGATCCGATTGAGTAAACCTCCTGTGGATAAAATTCGAAAGTACGGGGTTGAAGAGTTCAGGGGCACGGTTGATGATGATGCAGAGTGAGCTGAATTTTGGCTTGAGAATACCATTAGAGTGTTTGATGAATTATCATGTACTCTTGATGAATGCCTAAAATGTGTTATTTCATTGTTGAGAGATACGACATATCATTGGTGGAAAACATTGATATCTGTAGTTTCGAGAGAAAGAATCACCTGGGATTTCTTTCAAGCTAAATTTTGGAAGAAATATATCAGTCAACGATTTATAGATCAGAAACGTAAAGAGATACTAGAGCTTAAATAGGGTTGTATGTCTGTTACAGAATACGAGCGAGAATTTGTAAGGTTGAGTCCGTATGCGCAAGAATGTGTTTTGACAGAAACTAATATGTGTAAACGATTCATCGAAGGATTGAATGAAGACATTAAACTTTTGGTTGGAATTCTTGATTTGAATGAATTTGTAGTATTGGTTGAAAGAACCTGCAAAGCAGAGGAGCTTAGTAAAGAAAAGAAGAAAGCGGATTCAGAAGCTAGAGACGAAAGAAAAAGGTCAATGAGTAAGTAGTATCATTTTTCGTCAAAGAGATTCAAAGATGCAACCAGTCGCTCAGATGTTTTGTTTGGACATTCGAGTAAAGATCATATGAAACAAAATACTGGTTCTAAAACTCAAACTCCAATGGAATCAAGTGTTGGAAGTCTCAGAAGCAATAAGCCTAATGTAGACAGTGTGGGAGACGCCATATTGGAGAATGCTGAGGCAAGTATAATAATAGAGCTTGCTATAAATGTGGATCACAAGATCACTTTATTCGGGATTGCCCGGAGTTAGCTGAGAAAGATAATGTTCAGAGTGTGAAGCCGAGTATAGAAACATAAATTTAAAGGATTAGGAGCATCAAATTCACTAATTTACATAATAAATCATCCAAAAACGCATCGAGAATGGGATTAAAACATGTTACTTTTATAGCTTATCAAACATGTATCACAATCATTGCCATGGTTAACAACATGCGTGCTCCCATTTATTCTGGGCTCTTTGCCATGGGTAACAACTAACATGTCCCACCGAAGGCAGCACCCATATCGCAAGATCGGTTAGCAACTATCATGCCCTATCAGAAATCCAGCAGTCTCTCCAATCTAGTTAGCAACTAACGTGCCCTACCAGTGACCCATCTTATTTGCCCATCTGGTTAGCAACTAGCATACCCTACCAGTGGTATATCATAATCGCTATTCTAGTTAGCAACTAGCATGCCCTACCTGTAACACCCCTAACCCGTATTCGTCGCCGGATTAGGGTTATGAGGCATTATCAAAGAAAATACAACTTTCGTACATTCACATAATCACATAAAACATTTTCGCAAATATATATATATATATAAATCATGAGCTTATCACTATAATGACATTTAAACATTTAATAATTAGTAATTACTTATTTTCATAAATAAGTATACGTGAACTTAATAGAACAAACAAAACATTTCACAAAGTTTAATATCCAATATCACAAGTGCATAGTATATATATATATGTATACTTAATATGCTAAGATAAAACATATTTAATATAATCATCCACAAATACTAAGTGATCAAATATTATACTTCAATCCTTAATACTGACATATTTATCAAACTTATTTTATGATACAAACACCTTAGTATTCATTTAATGCAACATGCCACACATACCATTTTATTTCGAACCAAATACACCAAACCTTGTAGTTGAGCTACTATTAAATATCATTATGGTTACAAGCAATTATCACTTGCTTTCACACTTATGGACTAAGATACAAAAAACTTCAAATATAATTATAAGTACATATAACCGAATATGCATAACCTTAACTCTTATAATTACGCACAATATATGTTACTACTTCTTACCATAATTGACCTTTCATTACCATAAATCTCAAACCAACTTAACCTAGAAATACAAACATATAAACCATATCTTGACCGAACATACATATCGCATTTTCATAATTTATAACTATCTATGCCTTTCGTTAACAATGAACCTAATAATTAAATGATATACACATACTACTTTGATTAGAAAATCACTACTATGGCCTAACTGAATCTACTATATTAAACAACAACGACCCAAGTCAAGTTTTTCTCCAACTGAATAGATAATATTTGTAACACTCATTCATGTATTACGTAATACCTAAACCACATCCAAATGCAATCAATCGTTCATAGCATGAGCAAAATATTTCATCAAAACACATGAGCAATTTAGCCAAAACAAATAGCCATCTTCGCCTGGCTAATACATATACATGCTTAAGTATCATTAGTAACACATCATAGTTAGCCTATACATGCCTTTTCGAATAACAACCAAATTTATCAATACCAAAAAGAGATTCGATAGTGTGGTTGACTTCTTCAAGGATCCGTCGAGTCTGTAGCTTGAGCCAAAATCTATAAAATAAAAGTAAACAAGAACACACAGTAAGCTTGCTAGCTTAGTAAGTCTAAGCAAAACATTATCACACTCAATGATTCCACATTTAAAACAACCAACTCATGAACTTAAACATTTCTTATCTTATACATATATACATTATGGCCGAATATGCATATACATACATAACACCTCCTCGTATCTTCCTTTTCTCAGTGGCATCACATTCATACATCTATACACTCCCATATGCATGTTCATAGATCACTTAAGTAGAGATAGTACATACCTTACAACCGAATTACAAATTCACTCCCAAATGATTAGGCATACTTAGTTTATTAGCTAGATCTTACTAAACATTACCTGAATCTCACACACCGGCACTAAGCCTGCTGAACTCGAGGTCCGAACTCATAACACCGGCATTAAGCCTGCTAGGCAATAAGCCCGAATTATATCACCGGCACAAGGCCTGCTAGGCACAAAGCCCGAAATAGATCACCGGCACGAGGCCTGCTAGGCACAAAGCCCGAAATAGATCACCGGCACGAGGCCTGCTAGGCTCAAAGCCCGAAATATCAATATGGTTATTCTTCAATTCACAGTTCATAGAGCTAACTTTACAACTACTCATATATCACCTATTATTTTCTCATATCCAACCAAAATTACATTTGTTCACATCACATTTTATAATACTTCAATCAATTCAATTTAGCACCCTTGTATTCGGCTAGTTCACATATTCATGCCAAAAGTATTCAAATTTTATCATTCAATAGAATCATAAATCATTTATTAACATATATTCGCTTAAAGACTTACCTCGGCTATCGATAGACCGTGTAAATCGGCTATTCGAGAACCTTCGTCTTTCCCCGATCTAATTCCGTTTTTCTTTGCTCTTGATGTAAAACACATTAGATTCAGCTTATTCAAGTACAATTCACTTCAATTTAATCCCAAAACACATCAACATGCAAATTACCATTTTACCCCTACTAATTCACATTTTTGCATTTTGGTACTAATTACACAAAACACAAAATACTCACAATTTGCCAAGACTATACAAGGGCCGAATATTCTTAGGGACTTTGCAAGCCCTCCCACTTTATTTATTTTTCATTTAAGCCCTCTCAAATTTTTTTACTTTTACAAAATAACCCAAAATACTCAAATTTACTAAAATTTCAAATGCAAAATATACTAATCTTTAACATATCATTTACATAAAATCATAAAACACCAAAAATCACAAGAATCTAGCAATGGCCAAACCTCATACATGATCATTTTCAAAAATTCTAACATGGGTCAACAACAGTTCAAAGCAACGATCTCAAAAACGTAAAATTTATCGGAAATCAACTAAAAACTCACCTTGAATTTTAGCTTCAAAGTGCCGAAATTTCAAAGAAATAAAATCCTCCTTCCTTTCTCAACATTCGGCCATGCAAGAGTGGAAAAGATGATGGCTTTGTTTATGTTATTTTAACATATATATTAAGTAATTATTCAATTACTAATTTAACATTTAAAATGAATTAAAACTAATGTATAACTTAAGGTTAGTTATGACAATTGCCACCCACTAATCTAGAAATGGGCTAATTGCCATTTTAATACCCCATGTTAAGAAGCCATCATCAAATAGGCACTTTCTACTATAGAATGCAACTTTTTGACTTTACACGATTAAGTCCTTTTTCTAAATTAAACACATAAACAATAAAATTTTTCTACAAGACTTTCAAACACAGTAATTCACATATAATAAACACAAAATATACATTAAAAATATTCCTCGGACTCGGATTCGTGGTCCCGAAACCACCGTTCCGATTAGGGTCAAATTCGGTCTGTTACACTACCAGTGGCTGATTTTATCTGGATACTAAGTTTACGCACCAAGGAAATCATGTCTGTTTTTTGTCACTTACATGCACATGTAGATGATTATCTTCAACAACTTACCATATTTCATGAAGACGGTTTCACCTGAATTCTAAACTATGACAACTAGATTTTAGCAATATACCTTAACTAGGAGGAAACTTAGAGAAGATTAATACAGTCTGGATACTCACAGAAAAATTCAATGAAGTTGGTTACACCAAGACCTTCACTACACTCCACAACCTTTTCCTATTATTCGAACACTTGTTGGTCCTTCTCCAATGAAGAATTCCTTCTTAGACGGGGTACCAGAGTAAAGTAAGGTAAAATTAAAGAAAGGAAGAACCCCCACTATAATAGCCCTAGTGATATTTATAGCTCACGCAGTTCTCACAATAACTTACACATGGCTATCCATGCAGAGCTGACTCATCACTCCATTGTGGCCAACATAATAATTTCTAGGGAATCCCACCCTAAATATCTATTGCACTCTAGTCCATTCCTAACTAGATCTTGACAAGAAACTAAATAAAACTGTACAGTATACTTACGTGCTCATACAAAAAACCATCGGGTCCATAACCTAACAATCCACCACTTGTAGATACTAGCAGAAGTGTCCATCACACAAAACTTACCAAGAGGATTCGCTGACTGGCAGTTTCCCCACAATAACCACGCTAAGACATATAGACCTGAAACCTATACTTCGTCGAAAGACAAATCCCTCAGCTAAGTCATTACATACCTACCTGATTAGGAAAATATTTCGCCAATCATGACACGACAACAAACACTTAACACAACACTGGTGGATAGGGCGTAAATTAACCTTTTCTAGCTTATACATAGCCAACAATCTGCCCATACAAAACACCAATAAGGACTATGTCGGGCGGGATGTTACAACTCTCCCATCCTAAAAAGGAATTTTGTCCATGAAATTCTTACCATCAGGCATAACATCTTCTTGAGTTCTCAAATCATAAGCATTGGCTGATACTCTTGAGTTGGTCATAGCAAAACTTCTACTTGAAGTTCCCAGAGCAGATTTCGGTCTTATAGTACTCCTTGTTCTTGTATCACATTGATTCCTATTAATTGCTTGAACTGATTGCTCAGATTAGCCTCCAATTCTTGTTGGGAAATTTAGAACCAAATGATCAAGCGACCCCCATTCATAACAAATTTTCATCGTGTAACATCCTAAATTTTTGGGCCTATGCGTTTAATAGGTAGGATATGTTTAATGTGTTAATTTAAGTGTTAGGGGTCCAAATTGGGCTCAAGCTTAGGTAGAGGCCTTGATTAAAATTTTCTGTTTGGGCATTATAGGGGCTTAAAAGGTAGTATCTACGTTTAAAAATACCAAAGTGGGCTTGTGGCCCAATCTTAGGAGGTGACGCCACACAAGGGAGTAAGGGGCCCAAATTTAAGTTTCATGGAGCCCAATTCTTTTAATTTAAGTTAGCTAAATTTTGGGCATTAGGATTAGGTGGAGTGGATGGCAACAAGGCTAAAATTTAGGGGTTTTAATGTTTAAAATATGTGGATAATAAGCAGATAAAGGCTATTATTTAGGAATTTATTTTATGAGGATAATAAGCAGATAAAGGCTAAAATTTAGGGATTTTAATGTTTAAAATATGTGGATAATATGCTGATAAAGGAGGGAGGAGTTAGAGATAATTAAGTCTCTTTTAGATGAGCTAGTAGATTAAGATAAAGGAGAAAAGATAGGATTTATCTGCAAGGTTAGGTAAGTGCCGAAATTTCTATAAATAGGGGGAATATCTCTTCAATTTCAGCATTTGGGGTTTTTCTCTCATTCTTTTCTCTTCTTCTCTGAGTAAAAGCCGAAAACTCCTAAGGTTTCATCTTCTTCTTCATTCTCTGCAAAAGCCAAAATCTCTAAGCCTATTCCCTCATCTTCACTTTGATTCAAAAGCCGAAACTACACCTATTCTTCTTCTTAATATTCATTGGCCGAATCTCCCTTAGCCATCTTTTCAATTTTTAGTTCTTTCAAAAGCCGAAAGAGCGATAGATCATCTTTCCAGGATTTTTCCTAGAAGCCGAAACTCATAGATCTCTAAGTTATAGAATCATGTTACATTCGAGATTTCAAGGTAAGAGGATTTGTTTATTCATATATACAAAATCGGGTAGAATACTAACTATGGCCGAATATAGGAGAGGCCTATTTTCACATCTTTCCGGCTTTTTGAAGTAAAGCGTAGATCAGTTTAGCAAGGGTATCTACATTAATCAGGTGTGTAATTCTCCACACCATCTAGATCTGTTTGTTAAATATATGATTATAAGTTTTATATGTCTTGATAAATGCCGAAATTCCGGCTTAATGATGGAAACCCAAAGAGGGTAAAAGCAAATCACCAGGTTAGTGAATGTTCTGATTAAATGATATAAGTATATTGATATTCCGTGATTGCATGGGTTGGGTTGATGAAAGGAGGAAGTTATACGTTGTAGCGGTTTTTACCGTGATCTGTTGTAGTGGTTTTTACCGTGATCTGTTGTAGCGGCTTTTGCCGTGATCTGTTGTAGTGGCTACGGCCGTGATCTGATGATGAGCAGCAAGACTGCCATCAAGGCGTGTAGCGGTGTGGGTTGATTGTAGAAATCCCCAATGGTGTGAATGGCTGGTACGGGGGCATGTAGTGGATGGAAACCCAGGATTTGGGTTGGGCTTGCATATTAATTTTTATTATGTATATTAAACTGTTTATTTTGTTTTATGGGGCTAAGGCCCACATCTAACGGTGCATGAGGGTTGCACACTGAGTCTCGCGACTCAACCAATTAATTAATATTTCAGGTAGCACTTAGTGCATTGGACCGGGCTGGAGAGGAGCGCAAGGTGGCCACGCAAAAGAACGTCTGGATCCAGCAAAAAGACTCAAGTTATTATTTTATATTTTTAATTAATGGATTTTAAATCTCGTTGTAATAAGGCCATGGGCCACTAGTTTATATTTTGTTTTATTTTGGGCTTTAATTACTTTTAGTTTTTTAAATTCTTATTAAACTAATGCATGCATTTAAATTTGGGTTTTTAATTCATAAAGGCATATTTTATTTAAACTATCAACTATTTATTTTTTTGAATAAAAGGATAAACTTTAGAAAAATATTTTCTGAAAATACATGTTTTCCAAAATTTTCTTAGTGACATACCAGATCCGGTTGTAGCGTTTGGGCCGGGTTTGGGGTGTTACACATCGCATTTCAACAGATTTTCGTATGGTTTCTTCCACGGGTATTACAGAGAGGGGTCTTCATCTTTTTCAATCCACCAGAACTCGCCATAGATGTGGTTCGACGTTCATTACTACTATAGCGGATTCCCATCATTTGAGACCCTCTTGCTAGCTCATGGGAGAAATTTCTCACATCCTTAGATTTCTTAAAACTTGTGGCAGGGAGCGGTTCAACATTCTCACGCTCACTTTTTTCTCTCTCCTGCCCTCCACTTCTATCTTGAAAAATCATTTCCATCTTGTGAGCCTTAACGATCATAGCTGCAAAACTCTGAACTTCTAAAGTTGCTACAGTACAAATTTCGTCTCTTAAGCCCCACTAAAACTGTAATCCCTTAAATCCGGCCTAGACGTTATGGCTAAATCTCAAAGATCACATTAGCAATGTTAATGGCACAAAAAATAATTGGTTACTTTAGATTCAATGTCGTTATCTCCTTTAATAAAATAAAAATTTGTAAGTTGTTTTGCTTGAGAAAAACTAAGGTAAAATCTTTTGAATTTCTTGGAAAGATATTTTTAGAAAATGAATAAATTTGAAAAAGTCTAAATTTGAATATTTAAAGTTGACATCTTAACTTGAATTTGTCACAGCAGAAAATTAAACAAAAACTTGTTTGTTGACAAAAAATCATCACTGGATAAAATATTGGAATTTTAAACAAATAAGTTTAGCTCTCATAAAAACATATGATTGATTTTGTAATGAGTTTCTAATTCAAAATTATCGTTGTTTTGAAAAATTCAATTTTTCCATATTGATTTAATTAAACCATTTTAAATAATGTTTTCAAACCAAATCATGCAAAATATCCCAAAATGTCCAAAATAAATGTTCACACCACAGTCTGCAAATAATAATAACAAAACAGTCCCAAAAATACCGATAATAAATTTTATCAGTTTATTCGTAAAAATATCTGAGTCCTCCTCCATAAGCCTAGCCCATGTTCTAACCTTGTGGGTTATCTGAAAAGTCAAAAATTTGAGGGAGTGAGCTAAAAGCCCCGTGTGAATTCAATATAAAAGAAACATTAATCAAGTCATACATATCATAATTATGGCAACATATATATCTCACATAATTTCACATATGACAAGGTGCATGAGAATGTTGATGCAACTTTTTCAGAAATTAGTGTGAGTTTTCAAAAACATTACTATCCATCTCCTATACACACCAATAAAGAGTTCCCCAGAACTCATCCATCCAATAACACACCACGTTGTAGCCAAGCCACTTAATGTCGCATACAAGCTGCTTGTTGTGGTCAAATCACTCAAATATGTTGTGGCAAAGCCACTCAATAGTGTTGTGGAAAAGTGATTTAATTTTGTAGTAAAACTGCCAGATTCTTCCTCCTCTCATATTCATCCCAACCCCATGCTTGTGATATGACATATGAACAGTATTTTTAGTAGGTAAAGTTATCATGCGAATCAAATCTAAGATCAATATAATCGGCATGCTTAGTATGCAAATCAGATCTTAGTTTATCATAGTCAGCATGCTTAACTTGCAAATCAAATATCAATTAATAACAGTGGTATGATTAAAAATATATTCTGCATAATCAATTTCGCCATAAAATCACATGTCATGAGAATTGGTCTATGCACATCATTTCACATTAATTGTTTAATCACATTGCTTATTATAACACCCCTAACCCATAAATGTTGCCGAAACAAGGCTATAGAGCATTACCGGAGTTTACAGAACAAATATAATTAATTCATGTCATTTACTATTCATATCCAAATCCAATCATATTCAATCATATTGTCCCTTAAATGGACCTTCGATGCCCAATTCATGAGTTAGAAACAAGTCGGGACTAAATCGGGAACTGAGAGAATTTTTCGTGAAATTTTAACAATTTCTTCTAGGTGCAAAGGACACACACCCGTGTGGGTAGGCCGTGTAGCTCACATGGCCAAGTGACAGGCCCGTGTCCCAGACCGTGTGGGCATTTGATGTGAGGTACACGACCATGTCCTAGCCCTTGTTATTACCAGTATAACTCTCTAACTTGAATCACACGACCAGCCACAGGCCCGTGTGCTAGGCCGTGTGGAAAATTTAATTTTCAAAAATTAGGTGCAGGATTCACACGGCTGAGACACACGCCCGTGCCTCTGCCCGTGTGACCAATTTTGAGCATTTTGTTTCTCAATTTTTAAGATGGAGGGGACACACGGCCAAACCACACGCCTGTGCACATGGCCGTGTGTCACATACGGTTGAGACACACACCCGTGTGTCTGTTTGTGTGGATGAAAATAGGCCATTTTAAGGCCACCTTTCTCACCCAAATTCATCATCAACCTATAGCAACATTTGAATACATTTATCAACCAATTCAAGACATTAAAACCAAACCAAAACCAATCTTATGCAGGTCATACTAACTCATATGTTCAAGTATTTAAACTTACAAATTTCACACTTATGTTCATAGACAAATTTTATCAAATATACTAATTCAAAATCATTCATCAATAGGTTTATATACTCTCCACCATATAACCATTTCATCACACATTAAACATGTTAAAGTCTTATATAATTACATCAAAATATGCATAAGTCTAGCCATTCCAATGGCTAGTTGCAGCCAAAATATTTCATCATTTGATCTATTTTAGCCTATACATGATATTATGCTAAAAGTAGATTTACTATTTATACCAAAATGAATTGTAGGATAGTGTGATCTTACTCCGACCCGCTCCAACCTTTACGAGCTTCCGAGTACTATAAAACAAATAAAATGGACAGAGTAAGCATTTGATGCTTAGTAAGTTCGTATAACAAGAATTTAACTTATCAATCACATTAATTTAAAGTAAGTATACAAAAACGCATTCAAAACATTATGGCCAATTGCCTAGACACATGCTTTCATCAAACTAGTTAGTCATGAAATTTACATGAACATCAAGAAATCAGAGATTAGCTCATCATAAACCATTTCTAGGTATTTTAGGGATATTCAAGATATAATTCATTCAATTCTCATATTTCTCATATCAGGAGTTTTGTCCGTTGAATCATTGAAATATCGATAGATACCCGGCTAGTACACAGAAAGTGCATATATCAATGATCCATCAATTCATATACGAGGTGCTCATTAGAGCATATAATTGAGAAGCCTTCTCTTGAATCATATAACAGGAAGCACATGTGAGCCATGTAACGGGAATCTTATCCGGGCTGTATATCGGAAAGCTCATAAGAGCTATAATCGGGAAGTTCACAAAGAACCATTTCAGGAAGCTCACAAAGAGTCATATAAGGGGAGCTCCAGATAGCTATACATCGGGAAGTTCAAGCGACCACTATTGAGAAGCTTACAAAGAGCCAATTTAATAGGAAGCTCACAAAGAGCCTATAATCGAGATGCTCATAAGAGCTAAGGTGTGTCTACAACAAATATAGGATCACAACCTATCGGGACGCTTCAAAGAGCTATAACGGGAAGCTCGCAAGAACCATATAATAGGAAATTCAAGAGAGCTACGAGCTAATAACAAGACGCTCTTTCAAGCTATGGTGTGTGTAACATCCTGAAATTAGGCCTGTAGGATTGGGCCCAGTGGGCTTTAGGCGTGGGAGTGTTTAAAATTTTTTAGAACAAAAGAATGACATTATTTGTAGTTGGACTTATTAAGAAGGTAATTTTGGAAGGTTACAAGGTTTCTATGAAGTCTCGGGTTTAATTAGGCCTTAGGAAAAATTTAGTATTTTATCACTTTAAGGAGATAGAGTAAGTGACCTTAAGGCTTATAGTAATGAATGAGTAAATGGTTAGCATAAGATGAGTAATTGGTAAAGAGGTTATGGCATTAAGCGATGTACCTTGAGGGAAGAGGTTCAAATCCCATTGTTTGCAAAATTGACTATTATTTTTGCTTTCCTTCCTTATGTGTCGGCCAAGAAGTATTTTTGGTAGGTGTGGACTTCATTATTTTGGTTAGGTGGCTAAAAGAATATGTCAAGGTTAAAGTTTGGGAAAGGAATCAAGAGGAATAGGAAAGAAAGGGGGACAAGAGGCTAATATCGGGGGAGGTGTTTTGGAAAGTATGGGTGGCCAAACTCTTATCCTAGGGGGGATGCATGTGGACGGTTTTGAGGTAGATAGGTGGCTGCAAATTTTTATTTGGCATTTGGTAAAGTCTTAGCTTTGTTTTGGCCAAAATTCCTTTGACAACTTTGTGTCATTCTCTCCCAATTTTGCAACTCTCCTTGCCGAAACCTATTAGCACAATAGTGCATTTTCTTTCTCTTTTGTTTGACCACAAACTCATTTTCTTTCCACCTTATTTGATAGCCGAAATTCTCCATTGCCTTTTGATTTAATTTTTGGTGCTTGTTAGGCCAAAAACCTTTCTCTTTGCACTTTTTGGTACTCTCCAAATTTCTTTTGCTTTGTGCCGAATTTACAAGCCATTGGTGAGCACACTTTCTTCCTTTTTTTCCTTGGGGGCCGAAACCTTAATCCATCTTTCACCATTCTTTTTGTTGCCGAAATACTCACATTTCTTTTTGGTTCATATTTCTTTTAGTGTCGATCGAAACATTCCAAACACCTTGGTACACCTTCTCCATTCTTTTAATCATTTCTTCTCATTTGTGTTGACATTCACTCCTTTGATCAATCGAGTGATAGTGGAAGGCTAAAACTTTGACTCATCCATAGCCATTGTATAATCGTTAGAAATCAGAACTAATATCGTTAAGGGACTAAATCGCTCGATCTATCCCTCGTAATAAGAGACTCGGATTGTTGGTGCCGCGGAGAGTATCGTGTTACGAATTCCGAATAAAGTGTGTAATCCCGTACCCTTCCGAAAATATGTTTGAAATGGTGAGTAAATCTCACATCTCTCTGAAAGTTTACATGAAATATTCTGTGATTCGGTAGAAATACCGAAGAAAACCGATAACTGGCATCCGTGGTCACTCGGACGTGCGTATGCTCGTAGTGGTAATCATGTTTTGTAATAAAACAGTTTCGGTCAGAAACAGTGGCATGTATTTGAAAAATCACAAAAAATTGGAGAAAAGAAATTAAAAATTGAGTAAGATATCAGATTAAATCTTACTCTATTTTATTATGGAAGAAACGGAGAAGGAAAAGGAATATTATATTTTGAGAGATGTTAATTTTAGTGAGACTGGTTCTGAATGACTTCGGGGTATTCTATTTTGTCTTGGAAAAATCGTATAAAATTGTACAAAATGAATTAAGAGTTATAATTGATATGTATGGATTCCTTAATGAACCTATTTTCAATAAGAACAAGTGGGAGTAGTAGATGAAAAGCGTACAGTAATATATTTGAGATTAAGGTAAGAGAGGTTAGAATCATTGGACAGTGAAACAAGGGAAACTTTAAGGAATAAACTGTACTAAATGGTTAAGCTAAAAATTCTGAAAAAATTATAGAAGAAAGATATACGAGTTTAGTTTCAAGGAAAATTTACGGATTTAGATTTCGAGTTTCCTAACTCGAGTTATAGTCAGTTTTGTCAGTATGACGCAGATGGACAGTTTCAATTTTATGCCCCAAATTAGTAATTAAGCCTAGGTTGCGAAATTACCATCATAACCTTAGAGGGTAAATTACCGAATTACCCTTAGTGGGTACGATTACCGAATTATGAAAATGTCCTTACGGGCTGAGTTACGAAAATGCCCCTAATGGGCCGAATTACGAAATGTCCATATAGACCGAATTGCGAAAATGCCCCTATGGGCCAATCTGATATTTTGCTATATGGGCCAAATTGATATATGATTATGTGGGCCGATTGATATGTGTAATATCCTGGATTGTGGCTTATGCATTAATACTAAATTATATGAAATAGCATGCTTATGTGTGTTGTGAATGTGTATTATGAATTTTGTGAACCTTAGTGTGTAGCCAAATGCCTTAGGAATTATTTGATTTTTAAGTGTTAAGAGGAAGCTAAGCTTGATAGGGCCTTAAGAAAATAAATAGGGGAAATTAGACACAAAGATGGGCTTGTCTAAGTGGCATGGAGGCGCCACTTAAGGCCTAGTAAGTGACGCCACAAGCAAGGGGAAAGGGCCTAAGTTCGAGTCACAAGGGAAGCAAATAAAAGAATTTTATTTTGCTGCAAGGAGCAAAGGAGTTGGACGGCACCTAGGCTATATTTTAGGAGCTTAAATCCTTTTATTTTAAGAAATAAATGGGGATAATTAATTAAGGTAAGGATTATTGGAAAAAAAGATGTGATAAAGGAGAGGAAAAAGGAGAAAAATGAGGGATTAGATAAGAGAAGAGGAGTTGGCCGAATGTGGGGAATAGGAGGATGACATTTTCGATTAATGATAGTATAGGTGTGTCGAAACTTGGTCCTCTTCTCATCTTTGTTTCGCTTGTGCCAAAAATTCTTAGGAGTTCTACTTGTTTTCTCTGCTTTCTTCTTCCTTTTCTCTTCAAGTGACCAAAAGCCGAATATTCTCTTCTCAAAATCCATCATTGCCGATTCTCCTAAGCCTCAATACCCTCTCTTTTCTTTTCCTTGTTAAAGCCGAATCTCCTATATTGGTGGCCATAGCCGAATGCTTCCCTATCCTTTAGGAGCCGAATATCTTTGTGGGTTTTGGTAAAGGTGCTGTCGACTACAACACTAAAGGTAAGCATTCGATTGTTGTCATACTATTTCTTTTCCTTAAAGCCGAAATCAAAACACTAATACCATTAATGATCTTTGGCCGAAACTCTGAAGGAAGGTTTCGGGATTCTGCTATTGTCGACTACAAGGAAGGAAGTTTTTGGGATTTTAAAGATTCAAGGTAAGTCATGTGCATATTCGGCCAAGGGCCATCTATTGAGATTAAATGTTAGAATTTAATCTAACATAGTGCCTGTAGGGATTTTGACAGATACCAAGAGTAATTAGCAATTTCGGGATTTAGATCCACAAGGTAAGTGTATGTGACATACGGCCAAGGCCATAGTTGATGCTCCAGATCTATTTCTTATTTGTTTAAAAGCTGAAACTAATAATTTAGGTGATCTAGTGTTTGGTCGATTGCTGGGGGGAAATATCACGAAATTTTGGGATTTGGTTAGTAAGCAAATCAGCAGCAAGGTAAGGAGTTTTATCACAATAATCCTTCGGGATTTGATTATTTAGCCTAATAGGCTTTTCCTAAAATGCTAAGTGTTGGCTGAATGTAGGGGTTAAGGATCTAAAGCGTTAGATCGGGATTCTTCGGAATTTCAGTGAAAGCGTTAAGTAAATCAGGTGTGTACCCCACACTATGCCTTGATAGATTTTATGGTTATGTTTAATAAATGTGTTAATATGAAAGTGTAAGAATATGGCTAAAGTACCATGCAATGGTACAAAGTACTCAGGTACGTTTACCTACTCCTACTATGAGTATAATATGATCTGTTACGGCACATATGTGAAACTATAAGAATATGAATATAGAATAAGGCATGTTATTGCATGATTTGTATGACATTCGGCATATGGGTGATATGTTAAGGGGAAGTGATCTGGTGGTCTTTACCATGATATCTGAGTGTGGTGACTTATGTCACAAATATCTGAAGGTGGTGGCTTATGTCACGTAATTATCATCTGGTGGCTATGCCACAATAAATATATAAGGGCGATGAGCACGTCAATTGCAGCGACTGCCTTCGATGGTGTGTAGCGGATGGAGGGTCGACTTAGTAGTCCCCACGGTGTGATGGTTGGTACGGGTGATGTGTAGCAGATGGTATCTAGGTTTGGGTTCGGGATGCATCATTATCTATATGTGCTATATGAATATGCATGATTTGATATGCCATATCTGTTGGGACTTAATGTCGGTGGTTATACACTGAGTCTGTTTGACTCAACCCGTTGTGGGAATATTTTTCAGGTGACGCTCAGTAGATGGACCGGGCCGGTAGGAACTTAGTGGTGGCCATGCTCAGCTCAGAAATTATTTTGGACTATTTTAATTCTATGTATTTTTTTGGATTTATTCGAGATTTGTTTTTGATGTAATAAGGCCAGTAGTACTGAACTATTTTATGCATGCATGTTATTTATTTCGGTATGATACAATTTTTATCAATTTAAAGTTTAAGTAATGTTTTCAAAAATAAATAAATTCTAAATGTTTTGATAACCTATCATAAGTACGGCAATACTTCTAATTTATGATTTTCAAGTACGAAATTAAAGCTTTAATAAAACTTAGACTTTTCAATTCGAACCCAACACAAAACAAAATTTTATTCAAAAACATCCAAGTTTTCCAAAGTAAGAAATAGTTTTTGAACCCTTTTATTCAAGGAACATACCAGATCTGGTCGAGGCTCGTGGGCCGGGTTTGGGGTGTTTCAATTTGGTATCAGAGCCAGGTTTTTAAACTCTCGGCCTTGGGTTTAAGGCCCAAAATGTTTTTAAAATTAAGCCCAAAGGAATTTTGTGAAATTTTTTTTTTGAAATAAGCAGGTTTTTCTAGCATGGCACTTAAGTCTCCGACCCGAAGTCCACCAGGTAAGTACCCCTATCCATTGTGTGAATTATTGTATGATTTGTAGAAGGGTATAAATGGAACGTAGATTAGTATATTAAGTACTTGAACTAAAGGACTAATTTACCCCAACAATTACATAAGACTTTAATTCCTAATTAAACAAACCTGTGACTAAGTCGCCGAGTTAGGGTGTGGCAACCATTGTGCGCATGTCTAGGATTGGTTTCGGTGGGAGCTTGGTATTTAAGCAGTCCTAGTGACTCACCTCCTCTCCACTCGAATCCTACCTGGTGCATAGTGACGGTTCACCCTAACCAAGAGGACTTATTCACGGGCTAAACTTAATAATTAAAACCCGAAAGGGACTAGCCGTATTTTTATAAACCTTAGTTTTAAAATCTTCAAATTACCCTTTTGATTTGTAAAAACTATTCTATAAAATTTTTTTAAAATATTCCTGATTTACAAAATTACCTAAATACCCCTGGTTGAAAAATTACCAAAATGCCCTTGATTTCTAAAAATTACCATACTACCCTCGATTTTAATAAAATTTTCTTATTTTGCAAAAGTATCAAAAACCCTAGTTTGCGAAAATTCAAGATACCCTGATTGGGAAAAATTTACCAAATTACCCCTGGTTTACCAAAATTTCCAAAATAGCCCCGAATTCCAAAATTCCTGCCATACCTTTGATTTGAGAAAATTGTCAAAACTATCTTAGAGTTTTGAAATTTCAAAGTGCCCTGATTTATTAAGATTTTCAAATTGACCCCGATTTATTACCAAAATACCCATGTAGGACAAATGACGAAAATACCCCTAGGATAGGAATAAGACAAAAATGTTCGAATAGTGAATGTGTGTGGTAGATACTACTGAATGGATGTGTTTCTTTGAATTAGGATAGAAGACTTGAAACTCTGAATGATCGAAAGAACTACTATTAAACTTCTGTCATAAGATTTCTTCGCGGATAATCAGTGGAAACAAGGACTAATTCATAAGATTTCTTAATCAGACTAAAGCGCGATTGTAGAAATGAGCTCTAGGGGACATGGTCGTAATGTGCGAGGACGTGGTCGAGGCAGAATGACTGTGTCGGAACCCGTAAGGTCGGGTCAAGGGTTTGAAAATGAGGTGCCACCACCACCACCACCAACTGTTGGTGTTGAGCAGCAAGATCAGACGGGGGATGATGCTGTATCGCAGGCGGTGCTGCGAGTTCTTGAGATGGTGGCTAGAGCAGGTGGAAATATGGGAGCTCAAAAATCTGTACCCGAGCGACTCTGAGCCAATGGAGCTGAGGTGTTCCGTGGCGTATCTGGTGTGGCACCCAGTACTGCTGAGTATTGGTTGGAGGCGACCGAGCGAATTATGGATGAGTTGGATCTGACGGCTGCAGAGAAAGTGAAAGGAATGGTGTCGCTTCTTCGCGATGAGTCATATCAATGGTGGCTCACAATTCGGGATGGTGCTACGGCTGAGGAACTCACTTGGGAGTATGTTAAGACGGCATACCAGAAGAAGTATGTTGGTGCTCATTAGATTGATGTGCAAAGGAAGGCATTTCTGGGGCTGATTCAAGGGAATAAGTCTGTAGCGGAGTACGAGGCTGAATTCCTAAGGTTGAGCCGGTATGCTCGAGGAATCGTGGCTACGGAGCATGAACGATGTGTCCAGTTTGAGGACGGACTGAGGGATGACCTGAGGTTATTGATAGCTCCACAGCAGGAGCAGGAATTTGCCGTGTTAGTGGAAAAGGCTAAGGTAGCCAAAGGAATTAAGGACTCTGTGAGGCAGAACACGGACCGGAATAAGCAGAAAAGAGGATTTGGACTGACAGGGTCATCTGGGAATGTGCAGAAGAGGCCTAGAGTTGATGGGCCGCGAGGTCAGCAAGCCGTTACAAGAGGGCAATATCGTACTTGTGATCAGTGTGGGAAGAAGCACTTAGGAGAGTGTTAGAAGAAGACGAGAGGATGTTTTAAGTGTGGATCTAAGGATCATATGATTAAGGACTATCCCATGAGACTGGATGGGAATCGACCAGCAGGTCAGGGTTATAATCAGGCTGGTAGAGGTGGACAGCAGCCTCAGCGAGGTCGTGGACTGAATGGCAGAGGTAATGGTACTGGAAGAGGACGTGGAACACCTGGCAGAGGTGCTGGTAATACAGAGGCAAGACAGCCGGGCTTGGTATATGCAGTTCACCGGAGAGAGGATGGAGACGTGCCAGACGTCATAACCGGTACGTTCCTTACATTTGGCAAGCCTTACTTTGCTTTGATTGATGTGGGCTCGACCCATTCTTATGTTGCATGTAGAGTAGTTGAAACTCTAGGCATAGCCTCTGAACTGTCTGATAGGGAGATGACTGTAGTAAGCCGACTAAGTCAAACTGTAGTGGTGAATAAGATGTTTCGGAAAGTACCTTTAGAGATTCAAGGAATGGTATTCTCTGCCGACTTAATGGAACTACCTTTCGGAGAATTCGATCTCATACTTGGCATGGACTGGCTAGTGGAGTATCGAGCTATATTGGATTGTGCAGCTAAGCGAATGGAGTTGAGGACTCTAGAGGATGAGGAAGTAGTCATGATAGGAGAAAGAAGAAACTATTTGTCTAACGTAGTTTCAGCACTAAAGGCTGTTACGATGGTTCGGAAAGGATGCAAGGCATTCTTGGCTTTCGTTAGTGCGTTGGATGCAAATGAGGAAGGTGTGAGTGGAGTTCGAACTGTAAGGGATTTTGTGGATGTCTTTCTGGAGGAATTACCTGGAACACCCCCGGATAGGGAGGTGGAGTTTGGAATTGACTTGCTACCTGGTAGAGCTCCTGTGTCAATCGCTCCGTATAGAATGGCGCCAAAAGAGTTGGTTGAGCTCAAGGCTCAAATCCAAGAGTTACTTGATCATGGGTTTATTCGACCCAGTGTGTCTCCATGGGGAGCACCAGTCTTGTTTGTGAAGAAGAAGGACGGAACTATGCGTATGTGCATAGATTACCGTCAGTTGAATAAGCTGACCATCAAGAACAAGTACCCTTTGCCGAGGATTGATGACTTGTTCGATCAGCTTAAGGGGGCAGCGGTTTTCTCAAAGATAGATCTAAGGTCTGGATATCATCAGCTTAAATTGAAGGAAGTGGAAATCCATAAGACAGCTTCCCGGACAAGGTATGGGCATTTTGAGTTCGTAGTAATGCCGTTCGGACTGACGAACGCCCCAGCTGCGTTCATGGATATGATGAACCGGGTTTTTCAACCCTATTTGGATAGGTTCGTCGTTGTGTTCATCAACGACATTCTAGTGTACTCCAAGTCTGAGGAGGAACATGATGAGCATTTACGGGTTGTGTTGCAAGTGTTGAGGGAAAAGAAGCTCTATGCCAAATTCAGCAAGTGCGAATTTTGGCTCAAGGAAGTGGCGTTCTTAGGATATGTAGTGTCTGCAGAAGGAATAAGGGTAGATTCTAGGAAGATTGAGGCGGTGTTAGATTGGAAACCACCTAAGTCGGTGGCTGAGGTTCGTAGTTTCTTGGGATTGGCGGGCTACTACAGAAGGTTTGTGGAAGGGTTCTCATCGATAGCTGCACCTTTGACGAAGTTGTTGAAAAAGGAGGTACCTTTCGTATGGACGGATAAGCAACAGGAGAGCTTTGAAAAGCTTAAGAGGGTTTTGACTGAAGCTCCGGTCTTGATTCAGCCAGAGGCAGGAAAGGATTTCGTGGTGTATTGTGACGCTTCTCATACCGGATTAGGGTGTGTTCTGATGCAAGACGGGAAAGTAGTCGCTTATGTGTCTCGACAATTAAGGCCACATGAGGTTAACTACCCGACTCATGATTTGGAATTGGCGGCAGAGGTCTTTGCTCTTAAGGTGTGGAGGCACTACCTGTATAGAGAAAAGTCAGTGATCTACACAGACCACAAGAGTCTTAAGTATCTGTTGACTCAGAAGGAATTGAACCTGAGACAGCGAAGGTGGGTGGAATTACTGAAGGATTACGATTGTTCAATAGAGTATCATCCGGGTAAGGCAAATGTAGTGGCAGATGCCCTAAGTCGAAAGGTTGTGTAGGATCTGAGGGCGATGTTTGCACATCTGAGCTTGTATGATGATGGAAGTCTGCTGGCAGAGCTGCAAGTTAAGCCGACGTGGTTGAATGAAGTGAAAGAGGGACAGTTGGTGGATGAAGATCTAAGTGCTAAACTACGGCAAGTGCAGAATGGAGGGTTGGAAGATTATGGTATTAATGACGAGGGAGTATTGTGTTTCAAAGGTAAGGTCTGTATGCCAAAGAATGAGGAGTTAAGGCAGAGAATTCTTCAGGAATCGCATAGTAGCCCTTATGCTATGCATCCTGGAGGAAGTAAGTTGTACAGAGATATAAGGGAACAGTTTTGGTGGCCTGGACTTAAGCGGGAAGTTATAGAATTTGTCGGCAAGTGCTTGACGTGTCAGCAAGTTAAGGCTGAACACTAAGTTCCGTCAGGATTGCTTCAACCAATAACGATTCCGCAGTGGAAGTGGGAGAGAATCACCATGGACTGCGTTAGTGGGCTTCCCCTTACGCCTACTAAGAAGGACTCGGTATGGGTGATAGTGAACCGGTTGACAAAGTCCGCGCATTTCATTCCAATGCGGGTTGATTATTCCTTGCAGAAGTTAGCGAGGCTGTATTTGGCAGAAATAGTAAGGTTGCATGGAGTTCCGATATCAATCATTTTGGATAGGGACCCAAGGTTTACTTCTCGGTTTTGGAAAGCACTACATCAAGCTCTAGGCACCAGATTGGATTTCACTACGGCTTTTCATCCACAGTCAGACGGGCAATCTGAACGAGTAATCCAAGTGTTAGATGATATGTTGAGGGGCTGTGTGATGGACTTCAGAGGAAGTTGGGAAGATTATTTGCCTTTAGCGGAATTTGCGTACAACAACAGCTATCAAGCCAGTATTCGGATGGCACCGTATGAAGCGTTGTATGGACGGAAGTGTCGCACTCCTACGTGTTGGACGGAATTGGGGGAACGTCGAGTTTTGGGTCCAGAGTTAGTGGCGGAATCTGAAGAGAAGGTTAGTGTAATTCGAGCTCGGATAAAGGAAGCATCTGATAGGCAGAAGTCGTACGCAGATCTCAAACGAAAGGAAATAGAATTTGATGTGGGAGATCAAGTGTTTCTTAAAGTTTCACCTTGGAAGAAGGTAATGAGATGTGGTCGAAAAGGGAAGTTAAGTCCAAGGTTTATAGGACCTTATCGGGTATTGAAGCGAGTTGGACCAGTGGCATACCAGTTAGAGTTGCCACCAGAGTTGAAGTAGATGCACGACGTATTCCATGTTTCCATGCTACGTCGTTATCGATCGGATCCATCTCATGTAGTACCGGTTGAAGAGGTGGAGCTAAGGCTAGATTTTTCCTACGAGGAGGAGCCGATTCAGATTTTGGAATGAGATGTGAAAGTGTTACGAAGGAAGTCAGTTCCTCTAGTCAAAGTGTTATGGCGTAATCATGGATCGGAGGAAGCTTCGTGGGAGCCGGAAGAAGCAATGCGACAACAATACCTTCACTTATTTCAGCCCGGCAATTTCGAGGACGAAATTATTTTAAGGGGGTAGAACTGTAATATCCTGGATTGTGGATTATGCATTAATACTAAATTATATGAAATAGCATGCTTATGTGTGTTGTGAATGTGTATTATGAATTTTGTAAACCTTAGTGTGTAACCAAATGCCTTAGGAATTATTTGATTTTTAAGTGTTAAGAGGAAGCTAAGCTTGATAAGGCCTTAAGAAAATAAATAGGGGAAATTAGACACAAAGATGGGCTTGTCTAAGTGGCATGGAGGCGCCACTTAAGGCCTAGTAAGTGACGCCACAAGTAAGGGGAAAGGGCCTAAGTTCGAGTCACAAGGGAAGCAAATAAAAGAATTTTATTTTGCTGCAAGGAGCAAAGGAGTTGGACGGCACCTAGGCTATATTTTAGGAGCTTAAATCCTTTTATTTTAAGAAATAAATGGGGATAATTAATTAAGGTAAGGATTAATGGAAAAGAAGATATGGTAAAGGAGAGGAAAAAGGAGAAAAATGAGGGAATAGATAAGAGAAGAGGAGTTGGCCGAATGTGGGGAATAGGAGGATGACATTTTCGGCTAATGATAGTATAGGTGTGCCGAAACTTGGTCCTCTTCTCATCTTTGTTTCACTTGTGCCGAAAATTCTTAGGAGTTCTACTTGCTTTCTTTGCTTTCTTCTTCTTTTTCTCTTCAAGTGACCAAAAGCCGAATATTCTCTTCTCAAAATCCATCATTGCCGATTCTCTCTAAGCCTCAATACCCTCTCTTTTCTTTTCCTTGTTAAAGCCGAATCTCGTATATTGGTGGCCATAGCCGAATGCTTCCCTATCCTTTAGGAGCCGAATATCTTTGTGGGTTTTGGTAAAGGTGCTGTCGACTACAACACTAAAGGTAAGCATTCGATTGTTGTCATACTATTTCTTTTCCTTAAAGCCGAAATCAAAACTCTAATACCATTAATGATCTTTGGCCGAAACTCTGAAGGAAGGTTTCGGGATTCTGCTATTGTTGACTACAAGGGAGGAAGTTTTTGGGATTTTAAAGATTCAAGGTAAGTCATGTGCATATTCGGCCAAGGGCCATCTATTGAGATTAAATGTTAGAATTTAATCTAACATAGTGCCTGTAGGGATTTCGACAGATACCAAGAGTAATTAGCAATTTCGGGATTTAGATCCACAAGGTAAGTGTATGTGACATACGACCAAGGCCATAGTTGATGCTGCAGATCTATTTCTTATTTGTTTAAAAGCCGAAACTAATAATTTAGGTGATCTAGTGTTTGGCCGGGGGAAATATCACGAAATTTCGGGATTTGGTTAGTAAGCAAATCGGCAGCAAGGTAAGGAGTTTTGTCGCAATAATCCTTCGGGATTTGATTATTTAGCCGAATAGGCTTTTCCTAAAATGCTAAGTGTTGGCCGAATATAGGGGTTAAGGATCTAAAGCGTTAGATTGGGATTCTTCGGGATTTCAGTGAATGCGTTAAGTAAATCAGGTGTGTACCCCACACTATGCCTTGATAGATTTTATGGTTATGTTTAATAAATGTGTTAATATGAAAGTGTAAGAATATGGCTAAAGTACCATGCAATGGTACAAAGTACTCAGGTACGTTTACCTACTCCTACTATGAGTATAGTATGATCTGTTACGGCACATATGTGAAACTATAAGAATGTGAATATAGAATAAGGCATGTTATTGCATGATTTGTATGACATGGGGCATATGGGTGATATGTTAAGGGGAAGTGATCTGGTGGTCTTTACCACGATATCTGAGTGTGGTGACTTATGCCACAAATATCTGAATGTGGTGGCTTATGTCACGTAATTATCATCTGGTGGCTATGCCACAATAAATATATAAGGGCGATGAGCACGTCGACTGCAGCGACTGCCTTCGATGGTGTGTAGCGGATGGAGGGTCGACTTAGTAGTCCCCACGGTGTGATGGTTGGTACATGTGTAGCGGATGGTATCTAGGTTTGGGTTCGGGATGCATCATTATCTATATGTGCTATATGAATATGTATGATTTGATATGCCATATCTGTTGGGACTTAATGTCGGTGGTTATACACTGAGTCTGTTTGACTCACCCCGTTGTGGGAATATTTTTCAGGTGACGCTCAGTAGATGGACCGGGCCGGCAGGAACTTAGTGGTGGCCATGCTCAGCTCAGAAATTATTTTGGACTATTTTAATTCTAAGTATTTTTTTTGGATTTATTCGGGATTTGTTTTTGATGTAATAAGGCCAGTAGTACTGAACGATTTTATGCATGCATGTTATTTATTTCGGTATGATACAATTTTTATCAATTTAAAGTTTAAGTAATGTTTTCAAAAATAAATAAATTCTAAATGTTTTGATAACCTATCATAAGTACGACAATATTTCTAATTTATGATTTTCAAGTACGAAATTAAAGCTTTAATAAAACTTAGACTTTTCAATTCGAACCCAACACAAAACAAAATTTTATTCAAAAACATCCAAGTTTTCCAAAGTAATAAATAGTTTTTGAACCCTGTTACTCGAGGAACGTACCAGATCTGGTCGAGGCTCGTGGGCCGGGTTTGGGGCGTTCCAATATGTGCTTAATGGGCCAATTTGGATAAATTGTTATAATGGGCCATAAAATTTGTAAGACATATCTGAATACATTGTTGTAAATTGTTATGCATCATATACATGTTTTGCATGGGATGGGATATTTGACGAAGAGAAGATGGCTTCGTGCCCAGTTAATGGCTTCGTGCCCAGTTAATGGCTTTATGCCTAGTTTAATATATGGCTTAATGCCCAGTTGGTGTGTTGGCGGGGTGGGTGACTAAAGCTCCCCACAGGTGTGCTGGTTGGTACGGGTGGTGTGTAGCGGATGGAAACTAGGTTTGGTTTGGGAATTGCATATCACATGCATATTATATACATGTTATTATGTTATAATTGTAAATGGGCTTAGGCCCAAAATATTGCTATGTGTGTTCCGACCCAGTGGATGATGGTAAGGGGATTATACACTGAGTTCTTGTAACTCACCCCCTCTTTTCTTAATCCCTGTAGGTGATGCTCCGTGAGGTGGACTTGGGCCATGGATGACTTGGTGGAGGCCATACTTCAGAAATGGTGTTATTGAATTTTTAATTTCTATCTCCATTTATTTTATTATTTTGCTATTTTGGTTTAAGTTGTAATAAGGCCTCTGAACTATTTTTATTTTTGCTTTATGGTTGGGATTTATTTATTATTTTTCTTAAATTTTTTAAAACGAGAATTTTTCTAAAAACGTAAATAAAGGTTTTCCTAAATTGATTAACAAATGGATTTCAAAATAAACTTTTACAAATATGATTTATCTCGAACTTTCTTTCAAATTATCAATGACATTTTCAAAAGTCACGAAATTAAAGTTCAATTCCTTGATTTGTAATTCATCAATCAATCTCTCAAAAATACTTGTATTTTATCTACGTTTCCGCAATGTTTCAAAATGTTTTTGCAACTCTATTTCAAACGTCACATTTTCGTAAATTGTTATTTCAAATATGCTTTTACAACCGAAAAGGTTTATTAAAGATAATTATGTTTTCACGAAGACACAATTGCTTTAGTGTTTTGGGTTTTAACAAAGATGCTATAATTCTCAAACAAGTTTTTAACAATATGGTAAAGATGGTTTTTGAAAAACACTTCCATGTGGCACGCCAGATTCAGGCCTAACTTCTAGGCCGGGTTTGGGGTGTTACAGTGTGTCCGCAACATATGCAGGACTACAACCAATCCGGAAAACTTGCATCCATCGATTTTCATTTGACCAAACGGAACTTAACATTTGTCGGGCATTATCGGATATTCAATCAATTCCATATACATGGCAATAATATAATTCACATATACAACATTTAATTTAAACATGAAAATATACACAATTTAGTTACACGAACTTACCTTTTCACTTGTTCATATACGGAAATATACTAATCCGACACTTTTTCTTTTCCTCGATCCAACTTCGTATTTGAGTTATCCGGATCTATATATCTAACAACCCAATTTTGGGCCTAGTCAGAGCAGTGGTTTTGGGGCCACAAATCTGACGAGAAAAATCTTATTTTTATTATATTTTCATGGTCTACGATTTCACAGAAAGATTTCGTGAAAATTTCGTTCGAAAATTTCGACGTTTGGGCACTCAATTTAGTCAAAAGGATTAAATTATAAATAGTGCAAAAGTTGAGTTCCACATGTTAGAAGTGTCCAATTTCTATGAAATTTTAAATTGGAGGTCCTTAAATGATAATTAAACCATTGATTAAATTGTTGGACAAAAATGGACATGAGATAAGTGAAATAGGATATTTATAAGTGAGGGGCATTTTGGTAATTTGGTAATTATATGGACTAAAAGACAAAATAAAAGCCAAAAGCCCTTTTCCATCTTATTTTTTCGCTGAATTTGGCATGGGGGAAGCCATGTCTAGGGTTTTCAAGCTTTCAAGCTCAATAGTAAGTGCATCCAAGCCCCGTTTTTAATATTCTTTACAATTTTGAGATCCCCGTAACTCGGTTTAGCTATTTCTACCATTATTTTGAGCTAGGGTTTGTGTTTAAAAATTTACCCATGGATGGCATTCATGTGCTTTGATGTCTAATGGTAGAATATGAGTGCTCGGTGTGTAGTAATCGACTTTTACTAAGTGATTTTCGATGAAATCGCATAAAAGGACTAGTTTGTAAAAGTTGATAAATGTATGAAAATGTGTGAATGAATGCAAATTGTGGACTACTATAGTTATGAAAATGGTCTGGCTAGGCCTAAAATACAAGGAAATTGAATAAAAATAATTTTACGAGCCTAGGGGCAAAAGTATAAATATGACAAAGTTTAAGGGAAAAATGTAATTTTGCCATAATATATTTTTGGACTAATTTGAATAGATAATAACTTAATAAGTCAAATGTGATATTTTAGATAAAGAAAAATGAGTTTCGGACTTAGAACGAGGGGAAAGACGAGTATTGGAAGACTCAGTCCCTTTCGCCATTTTAAGTCGAGGTAAGTTTGTGTGAATTAAAGCGACATAATGTTTTTATATTTTTAATTTCTTGATATTATGACAAATGAATATTATTTCTATGAAAATGGACTAATGATTCCTCGATGAAAATATGATGAGAATATGTTAAGTTGAAGTCCCAGTTGAATATTCGGAATAACAAGGATACCTATATCACAACATGAGTTAAGAAAGGTCCCGTATGAGACCATGTTTGGGACATGGCATCGGCACCGAATGTAGGTCCCATATAGGACCATGTCTGGGACATGGCATCGACATCTATATACTGTAACAGCTTGATTTAGGGCCTAGTCAGAACAGTGATCTCGGGATCACTAATCCGAAGTTAGAGAAAATTATTTTCATGTTATTTTATGAGTCAGAGCATGATTACATTAGTGCATGAAAATTTTGGTGCTTTAATTTTAACGATTTCTTGCTTAATCGCGAAAAAGGACTAAATCACATAAAGTGCGAAAGTTCTATTTTATAAACTGCTAAATAGCCATAGAATGTTAATTGGAAGTCTTTAAAAGTCAATTTAGCCCTTTGTGAATGGTTGGCCGGCCATAGGGGATCATAGGAGACAAAGATGGACAAAATTGGTCAAAGTAGGTAATAGTTGGTGACTAATTTGACTTGTATTAATAAAATAAAGAAACAAAAGGTATCATCTATTCTCTCCATCTTTCTCCACCGAAAATAGCAAGAAAATAGGGGTTTTGAAAGCTCAAATTTTCAGCAAGCTCTCCTCCAATCTAGTAAGTGATTTTGATGATGTTTCTTGAAGATAGTTGTACTTTTAGAACCCCTAGAGCTTAAGCTTTCAAATGAGGGGACTAATTTGCAATATGGTGAAAACTCTAGAGTTTTGCCATGAGATCTTTCATTTTTATTTGCTGCATTCTTATGGAAGAAATTGAGTCTTAGTTGTTAGATGAACAACTTTTGTGAAAGGTATTGTCATGAAAACACCTAAAAAGGGCCTTGTTGAAAAGGCTATAAAGTTTGTAGTAAATGTGTGAAATGTTGATTTTTGATGATAGCCATAAGAGAATCAAATGTTCACCTAGGCTTGTTGAAGGTAGAAATATGATTAGAATTGATTTCTGAGCCTAGGGGTAAAATGGTCATTTTGCCAAAGTCTAGGGGAAAAATAATAATTTTTTCAAAGCATGATTATTAAAATGCTTTTATTAATGTGATGATTGAAATGAGCTAATTTACTATTATAGAGCAAGAAGAACCAAGAATTTACCTCGACCGGGGAAAGAACAAAGTCTCAGACTAGACCGACGATCTAGCTCATTTTGAAAACGAGGTAAGTTTGTATGTGATAGATTCAACATTTGTGTTAGCATGTTTGAGAATGCTTGGTATTATATTGATGTATGATACTCTACTAAATTGAGTAATTGATGTTGAATAAGATGTTGAAGTCCTAGTGGACTATAATGAAGATGAAAATGTTATCATCGAGATATGAAATGGATAAGGTCCCGTATAAGACCATGTTCAGGACATGGCCTCGGCACCGAGTTGACATCCTGTATAAGACCATATCTGGGATATGGCTTCGGTAATGAATATGAAAATCGTATAAGACCATATCCGGGATATGGCATCGATACTTGATGTAAAATTCCGTATAAGACCATATCCGGGATATGGCATCGGCATTCAGAGGTGACTCCATGTAAGACCACCTCTAGGATGTGGCATTGGCTTCATACTTATATAAATGACGATATTTGCTCCTTTGAGTATCCCTAGTGATTAATGGGATAAGTAGATGAGTTTGGAAGTAGAAATGAGATTAGTACTAAAGTCATGTGAACGAGTGAATACAGGTACTCGTGAGTAATTCACGACAGAACACTTACGATATGTGGCATGGTATGTGCTAAATAAGGGCAAGTATGAGTAAGTTGGCAAGAAGCCTAATTCTTTGTGTATGTTTAATTATTGCCATGGATGGATTTATCATGAGCTTATTGTTGTTATTCATTTCCATGCAAACTTTCTAAGCTTTATGCATACCCCTTTCCACTGCCCTTTTTCCTTGTAGTAATACAAAGTTAATTTGAGAAATTGCGGACGTCGGTGTTGGAGACCACACTATCGACCACTTTTTGGTATAGCCAAATGAGTTTTATTTTGAGTATGGCATGTGTAGGACTTGAGTATTTTGTTATGTCTTGTTGGTAAGCCAAATGTGTTGGCTATAAATGTTGTTCTAATCCATTTTGTAAATGGTCTTATAAGTTAGGCCAATACTTGGCAAATTCTTATGCCTAATGAAGATAAATGTCATGAAGTATATGCTTTTGTGTATGTTTTGATTCTTTTGAGTTCTTAGAGATACCATTTAGTCATCTTATATATTGGAATGTTTTGGTATGAGTATGATTTCTTGATAGGGTGGTAAATGGCTTGGTAGATAGCCATCTAATTGTCCACATGGGTAGACACACGCGCGTGTGTCTAGGCCGTGTGTGACACACGGTCAGCCCTATGGGCGTGTTGATCGACCGTGTGTCCCCTTGCATGTTAGCATTGCAAGTCAGTATGCCTACTGGTAAACACACTGGCAGAGACACGGCCGTGTGTCTCAACTGTGTGGGAGGCATGGCCTAGGACATGGGCGTGTGCCCAGGCCGTGTGAAGTCTGCACATTAAATGTGGAATTTAATTCGACACACGGTCTAAGGACACGGGCGTGTGCCTTGGCCGTGTGGCCATAGGGAAAAGATGACATCATAAACAGAATGTCAAGGTTTTGGCACACGGGCTAAAACACTAGCTTGTCGAGGCTGTGTGGGGGACACAGGCGTGTGTCCGGCCGTGTGAAATAAGTCAGTGTCGACCATGGGTGGAGAACACTGGCATGTCTTTGGGACACAAGGGTGTGCCCCTAGATCAGCACGAGCGTGTAATCCCTGTGTTGATGAAAGGTTTTCCAAGTTCGTAAAAGTTTCCGGTTAAATTTTGAAACCTCTCGGAGGTATGTTTAAGGTCTCGTAGGCTGAGAATGAGCAAGAGATGGGTTTAAATGAAATTTTATAACCCGTTATTACATGTTCAAGCAAGGTTAAGCATGGTAATGCCTCGTATCTGGTCCCAACAGCGGACACGGGTAAGGGGTGTTACATTTATTGGTATCAGAGCTACGGCTTATGCGATTCTATGACTAATGTAGCGTAGGTATGAGTCTAGCTATACATGCCATATGTAAGAGTACCTGTGTAATGATAGTGTGATGGCTCCTGACATTTAAAATCATGTTTTATGTAGTAAATGGATTCTGACCCAGACCAAACTGCAGCCGATGATGCTGCGAGTAATACACCGGCTCCAGCTCAAGGGCCCGCTCCAGCGAATAGCAGACCCGAGACTTTGGGTCAGGGAGAAGAGGCCCGAAAAGCCTTTCTCCGTATGATGAGCAACTGGTATATTGAGTATACCCGAGCAAATCCTAATGCTCAACCCCCTCCACCCCCACCTATTCCTCAAAATGCTCTTGTAGCTCCTCAAGTGGTTGAGGTAGTGAGAAGAGAAAGGCCTTCGGTTGATAAGATCTGTAAGCAAGGAGCCGAAGAATTCCGGGTTAGTAAGGATGATGATCTAGAGATATCGGAATTTTGGCTCGAGAATACCATCAGGGTATTCGATGAATTGTCGTGCACACCTGAGGAGTGCCTAAAGTGTGCAGTATCTCTCTTGAGAGATTCGGCTTATCGGTGGTGGAATACCCTTGTGTCGGTGGTACCAAGGGAGAGAGTTAGCAGGGAATTCTTCCAAGAGGAATTCCGGAAGAAGTATATCAGCCAAAGATTCATCGATCATAAGAGAAAGGAGTTCTTAGAATTAAAGTAAGGTCATATGTCAGTAACCGACTACAAACGGGAGTTCGTAAGGCTTAGCAAGTATGCCCGATAGTGCGTGTCTACCGAGGCCGTCATGTGCAAGAGATTCGAGGACAGGTTAAATGAAGATATCTGCTTATATGTAGGAGTCCTCGAACTAAAAGAATTTGTAGTGTTGGTAGATAGAGCCTGTAAGGCTGAAGAGTTGGCTAAAGAGAAAAGAAGAGCTGAGAATGAGTCTCGTGACTCGAGAAAAAGACAACTGAATAAGTCACTCCAATCCTCATCTAGGAAATCGAGGGATTTCGCTACTCGACTAGTCACCTCAGCTGGGTTTTCAAACCAAAGTAAGGGCAAACAATTTTTTAGGTCTAAAGGGCAGACCACATCAGTTGCTAGTGTGGGTAACGTTCGACCAAGTAGACCGGAATGCCCGCAGTATGGCAGGCGCCATTCTAGTGAGTGCCGAGCAAATAAGAAAGCTTGTTTCAGATGTGGGTCCTTAGACCACTTTATCAGAGATTGCCCCAATGTGGGCCAAAAAGAGAAGTCTCAGAATACAAGACCGGGAAGTGCTGCTAGAGGAAGACCACAGAGAAACCTGGGAAATGAAATGGGTAACAAGAATCCATCTAGAGAGCAAGTTGCAAGGGTCGAGGGTAGAGCACCGACGAGAACATATGCCATTCGTGCTCGCGAAGAGGCATCTTCCCCCGACGTAATCACTGGTACATTTTCTCTTTATGATACTCGTGTTATAGCTTTAATTGATCCGGGATCTACCCACTCATACATATTCATAAAATTAGTCTCTAGCATGAGCATGCTTATAGAGTCTACTGAATTTGTAATAAGAGTGTCTAATCCCCTTTGGTGATTAAAGGTAATTGTTTTCCGGTTGATCTTATGCTATTGCCGTTTGATGAGTTTGATGTCATCCTTGGGATGGATTGGTTAGTTACTCGTGGTGTAATTGTGAATTGTGGAAAGAAGCTTATTGAATTGAAAAATGAAAATGGGAATTTTATTCGTGTTGAATCAGATAAGCAAGGTAGATCATCAGTAATGATATCATCCTTGTCGACTCAGAGGTATGAGGCTTACCTTACCTTTTTGTTGAACAATAAAGAGATTGATTTGAAAATTGAGTCGGTACCCATAGTATGCGAGTACCCAGATGTTTTCCCGAAAGAGTTGCCAGGGCTACCTATTTTTATCGCTCCATATAGAATGGCTCCAACCGAGCTAAAAGTGTTAAAAGCATAGTTGCAAGAACTAACGGATAAAGGTTTCGCAAGGCTGGGTTTTTCTCTGTGGGGTGCTCCCATTTTATTCGTGAAGAAGAAAGATGGTTTTATGAGATTATGCATAGATTATCGGTAACTCAACAAGGTAATTGTGAAGAACAAGTACCTGTTGCCGAGAATTGATGATTTATTTGATCAGTTGATGGGAGCCACAGTATTTTCCAAGATAGATTTGAGGTCTGGGTACTATCAGCTGAGTGTCAAGGACTCAGATGTACCGAAAACCGAATTTAGGACTAGGTATTTTGGTTTAACAAATGCCCCTGCGATCTTCATGGATTTGATGAATCACATTTTTTGGCCATACTTGGATAAATTTGTCGGGGTCTTCATCGACGACATACTGATCTACTCTCGAGATGAGAACGAACATGCCGAGCAATTGAGTATGGTTCTGCAAATTTTGAGAGAAAAATAATTGTATGCCAAATTCAGCAAGAGTGAATTTTGGCTTAAGGAAGTAGGATTTTTGGGGCACATTGTCTCGGGAGATGGAATTAGAGTCGACCCGAGTAAGATTTCAACAATTGTTGATTGGAAACCGCTGAGGAGCGTAACTGAAGTAAGGAGTTTTCTAGGCCTAGCCGACTATTATAGGCGTTTTGTCAAGGGGTTTTCCATGATAGCTACCCCGATGACAAGATTATTCCAAAAAGATGTGAAGTTTGATTGGACAGAAAAGTGTCAACAGAGTGTTGGGAAACTGAAGATGCTGTTGACTGTGGCTCCTATTTTGGTGCAACCTGAACTGGGAAGAGAATTTGTGGTTTACAGTGATGCATCCCTGAATGGATTGGGTTGTGTACTTATACAAGAGGGTAAGGTGATTGCATATGCCTCTAGGCAATTAAAGCCACACGAGAAGAATTACTCGACTCATGATTTAGAGTTGGCCGTAATTGAGTTTGCGTTAAAGATTTGGAGACACCATTTATATGGTGAAAGGTGTCAAATTTTCACCGACCATAAAAGCCTAAAATATATGTTGACTAAAAAAGAATTGAATTTGAGGCAAAGAAGGTGGTTGGAGCTGATTAAGGATTACGAGTTAGTGATTGACTACCATCTGGGAAAGGCGAACGTAGTCACCGACGCTTTGAGCAGAAAATAATTGTTTGCGCTGAGAGCCATGAATACTCAAATGGCTTTGTTGGAGATGGTTCCATTCTAGCCGAATTGAGGGCTAGACCATTATTCCTCCAAGAGATTTGTGAAGCTCATAAAGAAGATAACGGCTTACAAGGCAAAAGAGTTTTATGTGAGTCAAATGTTGAGTCAGACTTTCGAATAAATCCCGATGGATGTCTGATGTTTCAAGATAGTGTCTGTGTACCTAGGAATGATTAACTTATTCGTAATATATTGCATGAAGCGCATAGCGGATGTTTAACTATGCACCCTAGTAGCACGAAGATGTACAATGACTTGAGGAAATCATATTGGTGGCCTAGTATGAAGAAAGACATTTCCGAGTTTGTATCAAGATGCCTGATTTGTCAGCAAGTGGAGGCTGAACACCAAGTACCTTCGGGTTTACTTCAGCCCATTATGGTTCCTAAGTGGAACTGGGACCGTATTACTATGGATTTTGTTACGGGCTTATCGTTGACTCCAAAGAAGAACGATGCGGTATGGGTAGTGGTTGATAGACTCACAAAGTCAGCCCATTTCATACCAGTGCGAGTCGATATTCGCTTGATAAATTGGCAGACTTGTACATGTTAGAGATAGTAAGACTTCATGGTGTACCGTTGTCGATCATTTCGGATAGAGATCCAATATTCACGTCACGATTTTGGAAAAAGTTGCAAGAGGCCTTGGGCACGAAATTGAGTTTTAGTACAGCCTTCCAACCACAAACTGATGGATAGTCGAAAAGGGTAATTCAGATACTTGAATACATGCTTTAATGTTGTATTTTGGAATTCCAAGGTATTTGGGAGAAATAATTACCGTTGGTGGAATTCGCCTACAACAATAGTTTTCAGTCAAGTTTGAAAATGACGCCTTATGAGGCATTGTATAATTGCCGAACGCCCTTGTATTGGACAGAACTCAGAGAGAAATAGATACACGGGGTTGATTTGATCAGGGAAACTGAAGAGAAAGTAAAAGTGATACGTGACTGTCTGAAAGTCACCTCAGATAGACAAAAGTCCTATTCGGATTTGAAAAGGAAAGAGATTGAATTCAAAGTCAGTGATAAAGTGTTCTTGAAAGTATCACCTTGGAGAAAAGTGTTCAGATTTGGCTGGAAGGGCAAATTAAGTCCGCGTTTTATCGGACCTTATAAAGTTACCGAGAGGATAGTACCGGTAGCTTATCGGTTGGCCTTGCCAACTGAGCTGGAAAAGATTCACGATGTCTTTCACGTGTCCATGTTATGGCGATACCGTTCGGACCCTTTACATGTAATAGTACCAACAAAGGTAGAAATTCAACCAGACTTGACTTATGGTGAAGAGCCGGTTAAGATCTTGGTACGAGAGGTCAAACAGTTAAGAAACAAAAGTATAGCTCTTGTTAAAGTGCTATGGCAGAGGCATAGAATACAAGAGGCCACATGGGAGCCTGAGGAGACTATGAGAAACCAATATTCCAACCTTTTCACCGGTAAGATTTTTGGGGACGAAAATCCTTAAGGGGGAAGAATTGTAACAACCCAATTTAGAGGATATTCGGAACAGTGATCCCGGGATCACTAACCTGAGGTTAGAGAAAATTATTTTCATGTTATTTTATGAGTCAGAGCATGACTACATTAGTGCATGAAAATTTTGGTGCTTTAATTTTAGCGATTTCTTGTTTAATCGCGAAAAAAGGTCTACATCGCATAAAGTGTAAATGTTCTATTTTATAAGCTAAAGGTGCTAAATAGCCAAAGAATGTTAATTGGAGGTATTTAAAAGGCAATTTAGCCCTTTGTGAATGGTTGGTCGGCCATGGGGGATCATAGCAGACAAAGATGGTCAAAATTGGTCAAAGTTGGTAATATTTGGTGACTAATTTGACTTGTATTAATAAAATAAAGAAAGAAAAGATATCATCTTTTCTCTCCATCTTTCTCCACCAAAAATAGCAAGAAAAATAGGTGTTTTGAAAGCTCAAATTTTCAGCAAGCTATGTTCCATTCTAGTAAGTGATATTGATAATGTTTCTTGAAAATAGTTGTACTTTTAGAACCCCTAGAGCATAAGTTTTCAAATGAGGAGACTAATTTGCAATATGGTGAAAAGTATAGAGTTTTTCCATGAGAGCTTTCATTTTTATTTCTTGCATTCCTATGGAAGAAATTGAGTCTTAGTTGTTAGATGAACAACTTTTGTGAAAGGTTGTTTCATGAAAACAGCTAAAAAGGGCCTTGTTCAAAAGGCCATAAAGTTTGTAGTAAATGTGTGAAATGTTGATTTTTGATGATAACCATAAGAGAATCAAATGTTCACCTAGGCTTGTTGAAGGAAGAAATATGATTAGAATTGATTTCCGAGCCTAGGGGTAAAATGGTCATTTTGCCAAAGTCTAGGGGCAAAATAGTAATTTTGCTAAAGCATGATTATTAAAATGCTTTTACTGATGTGATTATTGAAATGAGCTAATTTGCCATTATAGAGCAAGAAGAACCAAGAATTTACCTCGATCGGGGAAAGAACAAAGTCTCGGACTAAACCGACAATCTAGCTCATTTTGAAAACGAGGTAAGTTTGTAAGTGATAGATTCAACATTTATGTTAGCATGTTTGAGAATGCTTGGTATTATATTGATGTATGATACTCTACTAAATTGAGTAATTGATGTTGAATAAGATGTTGAAGTCCTAATGGACTATAATGAAGATGAAAATTCTATCATCGAGATATGAAATGGATAGGGTCCCGTATAAGACCATATATGGGATATGGCTTCGGTAATGAATATGAAAATCGTATAAGACCATATCTGGGATATGGCATCGATACTTGATGTGAAATTCCGTATAAGACCATATCCAGGATATGGCATCGGCATTCAGCGGTGACTCCATGTAAGACCACCTCTGGGATGTGGCATTGGCTTCGTACTTATATAAATGATGATATTTGCGCCTGAGTATCCCTAGTGATTAATGGGATAAGTAGATGAGTTTGGAAGTAGAAATGAGATTAGTACTAAAGTCATGTGAATGAGTGAATACAGGTACTCGTGAGTAATTCACGACGGAACACTTACGATATGTGGCATGGTATGTGCTAAATAAGGGCAAGTATGAGTAAGTTGGCAAGAAGCCTAATTCTTTGTGTATGTTTAATTATTGCCATGGATGGATTTATCATGAGCTTATTGTTGTTATTCATTTCCATGCAAACTTTCTAAGCTTTATGCTTACCCCTTTCCACTGCCCTTTTTCCTTGTAGTAATACAAAGTTAATTTGAGAAGTTGCGGACGTCGGTGTTGGAGACCACACTATCGACCACTTTTTGGTATAGCCAAATGAGTTTTATTTTGAGTATGGCATGTGTAAGACTTGAGTATTTTGTTATGTCTTGTTGGTAAGCCAAATGTTTTGGCTATAAATGTTGTTCTAATCCAATTTGTAAATGGTCTTATAAGTTAGGCCAATACTTGGAAAATTCTTATGCCTAATGAAGATAAATGACATGAAGTATATGCTTTTGTGTATGTTTTGATTCTTTTGAGTTCTTAGAGATACCATTTAGTCATCTTAAATAGTGGAATGTTTTGGTATGAGTATGATTTTTTGATAGGGTGGTAAATGGCTTGGTAGATAGCCATCAAATTGTCCACAGGGGTAGACACACGCACGTGTGTCTAGGCCGTGTGTGACACACGGTCAGCCCTATGGGCGTGTTGATCGACCGTGTGTCCCCTTGCATGTTAGCATTGCAAGTCAGTATGCCTACTAGTAAACACACTGGCAGAGACACGGCTGTGTGTCTCAGCCGTGTGGGAGGCATGGCCTAAGACATGGGCGTGTGCCTAGGCTATGTGAAGTGTGCACATTAAATGTGGAATTTAATTCGACATACGGTCTAAGTGTAACATCTCGAAATAAGGCCTAAACAGAACAGTGGTTTCGGGACCACAAATCCGATGTTGAGAAATTTATTTTATTTATATTTTTATGGTCTAAAATTTCACAGAATGATTTCGTGAAAATCTCATTCGAAAATTTTGACGTTTGGCCACTCAATTTAGTCAAAAGGACTAAATTGTAAAAAGTGAAAAAGTTGAGTTCTACATGTTAGAGGTGTCCAATTGTTATGAAATTTTAAATTGGAGGTCCTTAAATGACAATTAGACCATTGGTTAAGTTGGTGGACAAAAATGGACATGGATGGGTATGTTTCAAAAGATTTTTTAAGGGGCATTTTGGTAATTTAGTGAATTAAATGAATTAAAAACAAAATTTAAATGCCAAATATGTCCATCTTCTTCATTAGGACAAAATTACAAGGGTTCTCCATAGCTAGGGTTTGTTTCAAGCTTCCAAGCTCCATAATAACTGATTCCAAGCCCCATTTTTAATGTTCTTTACGTTTTTGGAGTCCTGGTAACTTGATTTAGCTTATTCTAGCAATAATTTGACCTAGGGTTCATATTTCGAAAAATACCCATAGGTAAAATGTGTTTATTTTGATGTTTTATGATAAAATATGAAGGCTGAAATAATGTTAAACAACTTTTACTAAGCGATTTTACGTGAAAACGAGTAAAACGACATAATCGGTAAAAATACCTAATGTTCATAAGTACATGTTAGAGTGAGAATTTAAAGTTTCCATAGAAGAGAAAAATGATCAGCATGTTATAAAACATAATAATAAGGGCTAAAGTTTAATTTTTGAGTTTTGGGGCAAAAGTGTAAATATGTAAAAATTTAGGGGTAAAATTGTAATTTGTCAAAAGTTGAGTTAATGACTATTTTGAATAGTATATTAATTAAATAAGTGAAATGTGATGTTTTAGACCCTGAAAAATGAGATTTGGACTTAGAACGGGAGGAAAATTAAAAATCGAAAAAGTTAGTAAAATGGCCATTTTGGTATCGAGGTAAGTTCATATGTTTAATAAGCATTTAATGATGCAAGTTTGAATGTTAAATTGAAATTTTAGTTATGAATACTTTAGTATTGATTTTCCAATATAATTATAATGTTCGATATTGACTCGACATTTTAATGGATGAATTGGTAAAATGTTGAAAAGTGGGAATTCCCGATTGAACCTTTGAAATAGAAAAGATACGAATGAGGTAGCTAGGTCACATGTGTGGTGCTAAGTGCAGGCCACTATGTGTACAAGAGAGCTACGAGATGGTTTTAGGTCACGTGTGTAGTACTAAGTGTAGGGTACTACGTGTACCAGACGGATAGGTCGCATGTGTAGTACTAAGTGCAGGCTACTATGCGTACCCGATAGTTTCGATCACATGTGTGGTACTAAGTACAGGCCACTATGTGTAAGTGATGGTTTTGGTCACATGTGTAGTACTAAGTGCAGGCTACTATGTGCACCAGATAGCTTCTGCTACAAGGGTGGTACTATGTGCAGGCCACTGTGTATCTATTATTATTCTAATGAGTTCAACGGGAAATTGACTAAGTGAAAATACAATGTGGCTATCTAACGACTAAGCGTAATTGAATATGATTATGTGATGAATAAGTGCAAGTATATGCGTGTAAACTTAGGAGCAATGTGCTCGATATGTGATCGAACTTTGGTAAGATTGATACGGAGTAAGTGTTCCAATGAAAGTTACTATAAAGAAAACATGAAAGAGTGAAATTTAGACATAAAACAGTTTTGGATAGCAGCAGTAGAGTAACTTTAAAAAAATCACCAAAAATGGTAGAAATGGAATTAGTAGTTGCGTGAGATATGAAATTAAATATGAAAGAAACAAAGAAAGCAAAGAATTTCTGTAATTTGAGATATTTAGATTTTTGTGAGACAGGTTCAGAGTGATTTCGAGATCCCCTATTCTGACTGGGAAAAATCATTACAAATTGTAAAAAAATAATTTTGGAACATAATTTATATGGTTAGATTCCTTAATGAGTTTAGTTTCAAATGAAACAAATTATAGCATTATTTGAATTCTTCACAAGGATAAAATTGATTCTTAGTGAAAAGTGGTCAGAATAGTAAAACAGTGAAATGGAGGAAATTTTAATGAATAAACTGTACTAATTGGCTGAGCCAAAAATTTTGTAAATTTTATGGTATGAAGATATGTGAGTCTAGTTCCAGGGAAAATTAGTGGTTTGAAATTCGGAGCTCTGTAGCTCGAGAAATAAATAATTTAGTGACAGTAATTCAAGTAGACAGATTAATGTGAACATAAGTAATAAGGTATAAGCATGTGATTTAATGATTGTATCAATTTGAGAACTTGTTGTGAGGATTTGTCATGTTGAGGCTTTAGTAAGGCTACAAATGAGTAAGTTGGGAAAGTAAGAACTTAGCATTATTTATGCAAGTTATGACAGCTTAGTAGTAAGCTAAATTCATTGCTAATGCTTATTATTTTTACATGTGAACTTACTAAGCTTTATAAGCTTACCCCCTTTCCTTTCCCATGTTACAGAGTCCTACTCAACAAGCTCGGGTTGGAGGTCGTCGGAGATCGCTTCACACTATCAAGCTATCTATGGGTATCTTTATTTATAATTGATTTAAGTTATGGCATGTATAGGGACTTGACTAAGTCATTTTATATATGTGTTAATTAATTTGACAAAATGTATTGTTAAGTCTGGTAATGCCTCGTACTCGGTTCCAGCAGAGGATATGGGTAAGGGGTGTTACATTTAGTGGTATCATGCTCTGGTTTAGTTTATTCTCGGACTAACATAGCAAGTGTGAGAGTCTAGTTATACATGCCACCAATATGTGATAGTGTGATGCCTTCTGACATGATTGAGGATATTCTTATTAAAAGAGAAGTACTCTCCAACCGAGCTATATCCGACCATTTGATAGTGATACTGAAGTGTTTGAATAAAGTGTAGCTATGATGAGTTAAACTCGAAAAAGTATGAATAAGAATTCGTAATGTGTATATGTGATAATGTGTGAATGAAAGTTTATACAGTAATATGCTTATTCATATTTTTCCGACCTTCACATATTGTAGCATGCTTGACAAAAATTGATTAGTGAATGTGATAAGTAAGTTATTCAAATTTTGTAGAATGTATGGATGAGTGCACTTGTTTGAATGAGATAATTGAAAATTTTATGTCAGGCAAATATGAATAATAAATTGTTCGAAGTGGGTAGTATAGTTATAATGACATATGTTGATAATGAAAGATGTGTCATATGTATATATATGTGTGTGAGAATCGAGTTAGAGGCTGTACGACCTCACCCCCTTACTGATGAGGTGTTTATACCTGAAATTCATGAGAATCATGTTGATTATGTTCCTAAGTGTGGAATCAAAGAGTTCAGTTATAGAATAACTATAGATATGATCAAAGACTGAGGATGGTTGACAAATGAGGGACAGAATTAGAGAAATATCGATTGACTCAAGAATTATTTGGTTTATACAATATCATAATTAGTGAAAAAATTAACTTTGATAAATTGACTTATTCAGATAAGATACTGAAAGGAAGTATTAACTGAAATTTTTCTGAACTGATTTTCTTTAGTGAAAGAAATAATGTGGAAATTAGTGAGGGCAGAATTAGTCAGAAGAATGATGTGTGACATGTGAAGATGTTTAAATATGACAGTCATAGTTGAGCAGTTCACGACTATCTCTTCTGGTTTTATGTTTTTGTATCTTTTCAGAGACAATTATGATTGGTTGTTTTCTGAGTAAAGAATCATCAGTTTGATTGATCTATGATTGGTATTCCACTATCTTTTATTGAAATTTAATTCCATTACGTCTGGGATAAGAGTTGACAGTGAACTTGTATGAAATGATTCTACTGTTTCTTTTGGCTATTATTCTGTTTATATTTGTATAGAATATATTTTATCTCTGTTATAATCGACTTTGGAACACAATGGAATTATAATTTTTCAGTGGCGCACCAATGAACGGATTTGAATGCGTATATTCTCTAGAATGTAAAGTAATGGTTCATGTTTTCAGACAATTAATATTACATTAAAAAGAGCTGTTCGGTTAGTAATTCAGATATGGTTATTATTATGTCTGTATTGAAAAATTTGATGACACTGTTTGTTTAACGCGGATTGTCATATGTTTGCTGGTTTCGAGCGTTTAATATATCTGATGGCATAGCAAAATTTGAGTTTAAGACAGTGGTGATGAATTAAGCTATTGAAAGATTGTGAGTGATCATCGATTGATCTGTGGGGAGCCAAGAGAAATGCTAGTGGGTTGTTTTCGAACGTTTGATGGAATTACCATAATAATTTCAATATGTATCGATTCTTTGTTTGACAGAATTCACTAAGTTCTATTAGGATTCAGATCGATGATAGAGTATTGCTGAAAATATCGTCTTGAAAAAGATTATTTAGTGATGTTGGAAATTATGAGAAATATATTAAACCTTATTCTATTAAAATTTTCGGGGACGAAAATCCCTAAGGGGGGAGAAATATAACATCCCGAAATAAGGCCTAAACGGAACAGTGGTTTCGGGACCACAAATTCGATGTTGAGAAATTTATTTTATTTATATTTTTATGGTATACAATTTCACGGAATGATTTCGTGAAAATCTCATTCGAAAATTTTGACGTTTGGGCACTCAATTTAGTCAAAAGGACTAAATTGTAAAAAGTGCAAAAGTTGAGTTCTATATGTTAGAGGTGTCCAATTTTTATGAAATTTTAAATTGGAGGTTCTTAAATGAAAATTAGACCATTGGTTAAGTTGGTGGACAAAAATGGACATGGATGGGTATGTTTCAAAAGATTTTTTAAGGGGCATTTTTGGTAATTTAGTGAATTAAATGAATTAAAAACAAAATTTAAATGCCCAATATGTCCATCTTCTTCATTAGGACGAAATTACAAGGGTTCTCCATAGCTAGGGTTTGTTTTTGTAACAATCCGGTTTATACCCTAGTCGAAACAGTGGTATCGGGACCACAAATCTGAGTCCGAATAATATTTTTAATATTATATTCTGTGCTGTTAATATGTGGTTTTGTATGTGTTAAATTTCTGTAAGTTAATTTGATTGCCTGTATGGTTAATACGACAAAAGGATTAAATTGCATTAAATGTGAGAGTTGCTTGCTATTTATTAAAGTACCTATGTGTGATGGCTTTTTGAAGTTATGGCCTTAAGTGGCAATTGAACCACTATTTAGTTAGTGGGTGGTTTTGGTTAAAAATGACCTTGTTATTTATGTTATGAAATTTTGTTTTAAACGGCTAGAATAGGAATTATGTTATTAAGATATTTTTAATCAAATAAAGCATGAACATGGACATTTTCTCATCCATTTTTCCACCAAATTTGGGAAAGAAAAGAAAGAACAAAAGCTTTCAAATTTTCAGCTATTACAAGCTTAAATCAAAGGTTAGTTTTTGATCCGTTCTTGATAATTTTTACGTTTTTGTAATCGTTGCTTTGAGAGCTACAAAACCCATGTTTTAATTTGATGAATTGATGAGGTTTGTGTGAGATGCCATTGTTGATATTTTAAGCTTTTTGATGATTTTTGGTGTTAAATGAAAGATATGAGTTAGATGAACATACTTTGTTCTTGAATTTTTGATGAATTTAGCTAAATAGGGCTAAATTGTGAAAATATTATTTTGGAGGACTAATGTGTGAATTTGATGAAATATTTGGACTTATATAGTCCTTAGGGAGGTTCGGCTATGCACATGTGTGAACTAATTTTGTATATTTGATGTTTTGAGAAAATTGGACTAAATTGATAAATTATGCAAATATGAGGGTTAATTTGCAAATAGCCCTAAATACGTGTGTATGGATTAAATTGTATGAATTAGTGAATAAAAGGGTTAATTCTGAATATGTTTAGATCAAGAACTGAAGAAAACAGACTTAGATCGCGGGAAAGCGAAAGTAACCGAGTAGCCGTTTTCACTTCGATATACCAAATCTGAGGTAAGTCACTATGCAAATAAACGTACTTGTATGATATTATACTTGTTCATATGATTAATGTTGATTATGGATATTTATGAGAAGTCATGTATATGAATTCCGAGATAAGTCCGATATAGTGACTAAGTCTGAGAAGCCCCGTATGAACCTAGGAATAGATGGGATTAGTTATGTCATGATATAGGTATCTGTTCTATTTTATCATGTAAGACCACGTCTGGGACGTTGGCATTGATTTGAGACTCGTGTAACACCATGTCTGGGACGTTGGCATTGATATAAACTATACATGTAAGACCATGTATGGGACATTGGCATCGTATTGATTCGTGTAAGACCCTGTCTAGGACAGTGGCATCGATATCCGAGTACATGTAAGACCTCGTCTGGGATGTTGGCATTGTACTACTATTTCGAGCTTTCTGAGTATCTTACTAGATTCCTAATGGTTCAACGAGCAAGTCTATGAAACGATTTGTAAATCCGAGCTATGAGTTAATAAGTGAATGAATATCCGTTTCAGGTACGTTAAATGTACATTAAATATGTATAAGAAGTAAGTACCTATATGACTTTATCATGAAGAAAAGTATGATTGAATATGGGAAAGTGAATTTTTGAAATGCTGAAAGTGGCAAATGTGTTCATAAGTTGATGAACCAAGTTACATATATGTGTGATGATTTGATAAGTGATTGGGATATGCCCAAGTATCTATTTGTATATTATGTATCCTATTCTAAGTTTATTTGTATATTGGCTTACTAAGCTTTTGGAAAGCTTACTCTGTGTGTGTGTTTTCTCTGTTTTATAGGTCGTTAAAGCTACTGTAGGTTCAGGACCGTCAAGGATCATCATCACACTTCTAAACTCGTTTTGGTAACCTTTTGAAAATGTATATAGCTTAATATGGCATGTATAGGCTAGATATGTGTATATGATTCTGAAGTGAATTTAGTCATGTGTTTTGACAAGTTTTGAGTTGATAAATGCTTGAATGAATGAGCTATATGATACAAATTTTGATATGAGTTGATGCATATGAAATGGTTAAGTTTTGTTTAAACAATGGATGATTATGATTGTGTATGAATTAGGTGCATTTTGTGGGTTTTAATAACCTAAAAATGGTGAAAATTGCAGTTTTCACACGGCCTAGTGTAACACCCCATACCCGAGTCCGATGCTAGAACTGGATACGAGACATGACCATGCTTTACTTACTAATACCTACTGTTACGGGCTGTAAAAATTTAAGCCAACTTAAAACTTTACTTTCTTGGTCAAAACGCACGTATCATGGGCCTACGAAGCCTTAAACACTTATCTGAAAACTTTCGGACACTTAAATGAAAACTCAACTTGGAAGTAGGATTCACACGCCCATGTCACTTGGGACACGCTCGTGTACCCTTAGACACGCCCATGCCTACAACCGTGGGGAGTTACTGACTTAATTCACACGGCTTTGACACGCCTGTGTCTGAAACCGTGTAAAGCTACTGACTTCAATCACACGGCCTAGGCACATGCCCATGCTTGGACCGTATGTCTCACACGGCTCATACACACGGCCGTGCAAGATGACCATGGCCTATCCTGATTTAAAGCATTAAGGTGCAGGGTTAGCACGGTCTAGACACACACCCGTGTGTCTAACCGTGTGGGCACTTAGAGGCTATTTACCAAGCCATTTACTTCCCTGCAATAAAGATCATACTCATACTCAAATCAATAATTCAATATCAACATGCCATTCATGAATAATGCTACATATTTCATTGATGTCTAAATACAAACAAACTTAAACAAATTTGGCCAACTACTTAGCCATATACAAAAGAATAATGAACTTGATAGCCTATACAATGGCCCTTCTCAAAAACATGTTATCAAAATGAATGTTTCCTATACATGCCATACTTAGTAAAATAGCTTGGCTATACCAAAATAAGAGTTGATAGTGTGCTACAAGTTCCGACTCCAATGATCCTCAAGTTAGCTTGGCGGGACTACATAGAAAGAAACAATAAAAAATGTAAGCACTTAGCTTAGTAAGTTTGTATGTATAACACATATCAAATAAACTTGCTTCATATAAACCATTTGACATAACAATGGTATCATTATTTCAGCTATAAGGCTTACTTACTCATACATGATTTTTTACTTGTCTCATGATACTTACTATTCTCATACTTGTAAGGTAAACAAGGTACCTGTATCACTTGATCTCATTAATTAGTATACTTTAACAATAATAATCATGATCTCTACTTCTTCATTTATAATATGAATAATACTCAATTTCATCTTGATACTAGCCTTGCTTTCTTAGCTTTCTTGCTATCTCATTTTAACCTTACTCGTTTGCCCGATGAATTTCTGCGAAATACTAAATCTCTTCCCACGAACTTGATGCCAAAGCCATATCCTAGATATGGACTTAAATGGAATATCTCTTCTTGAATCAATGCCAAGCTTGAGTCCTTGGTCTTACATGATATCTTGCTTGATAACTTGATCAACGCAAAGCTTGCCTTGGACTTACATGATATCTTACTTGATAAATTGATCAATGCCAAGCTTGCCTTGGACTTACATGATATCTTACTTGATAACTTGATCAATGGCAAGCTTGCCTTGGACTTACATGATATCTTATGTGGCAGATCGAATATCCTGGGAAATTCATCTTCAATCGGGACTTCCTCATAATTAATGACATTAATTTCTTGGTTGACATAGCATTAAACATTTCATGAAAATAGCATACATTACACTAAGCAATTCAATGATAAAAATCATAAAGCTTAGAAATCATACAAACTTACCTCAATATACAAAATGTATGTAGTTATGCAATTTAGTCCTCGACTTTGTTCTTGCCTCGGTTTTGATCCGGGCTTTGTTTTTCTTGATCTATAATCATAAATAGATAATTTAATAACCATATTGACTAAATTGACTCATAACTCATACTTTGGCAAAATTACTATTTTGCCCCTATACTTTCTAATATTTGCACTTTTTCCCCAATGCTCGTAAAATAATTTCCATACAACTTTCGTAAACTACATGCTTAGCTGATTAATAGTCTCAACTATAGCAATCCTTGTAACATCTTTAAATCGGGGTCTCTGCATTTGTGTGTGATTGCATGTGATAAGATGCTTGTGGTGCTAGTTTAGGGTGTTTTGGGGTCCAGGCGTGACCTCGGGTTAGGCCTGAGTCATGGCTAAAATTTTTGTTTTAAGTACTTGGAAGGGGGGAGCTAAGGAAGTTAGGGGTTAAAAGGAATTGTTGGAGTGTCTTGACACATATAACCTAGTGGTAAAGTGGCAAGGGAGGCGCGACTCAGGTACGAGGAAGGTGACGCCACAAGCAGGAAGGAGAACTCAGGTTCGAGCAGCAAAAATCCCATTTCTGCTTTTTTTTTTTGACACCAAAGCTAAGGAGGTAGTGTGCTGATGATGGACTCTCTTGGATAAGTGTTGAAGGAGTCAACACATTTGAAAGGTGTGGATGAGAGAAATTTGTGTAGTTTGATGTATTCAAACTTGTTTGAATTGGTGGTCAAGAGAAAAACAAGGAGAGAATGGGGGGATTGAGAAGGGGGTGTGTAGCCGAAATTTGGAGGGTGTTTTGGGCAAGGGAAGCATTCGGCTTTGGGTTCCTTTGGTGGTGGCCGAATGTGCCTTGGGGAGTAGCTATAATCGGCTAGCTAGGGGAGTGCTTTTAGAACTCTTTCTTTCATTCTTTCTTTGTGCAAGTCTTAGCCGAACCCTTTTTCCTATTTTACGTCAAACCGAAACTCCATAGTACCTTGGTGCATCATTTTTTCTCAAAGGCCAAACCGAATTCTCTCTACTCTCTTTTCTCTATTTTGCTTCCCATTCGATTTCTTCCTTTTTCTTTCAATCTTATTGTGCCGAAATACCCAGATCTTCTTCTCTTCTTCTATTCGAAATCATCATCCCTCTCCCCCCTTGCGATTTCTTCTGTCCTTCTCTTTTGGATTCATAGCCGAATCTCCCTAACCGAAATCTTCTATTTTGGTGAAGTAGCCGAAATTCCTAAACATCTCTAGGGAGTGCCGAACCTTGGTGGTTGGTGGCCGAACCTGTCAGTCTAAGGTAAGGGAGACGATCTCTTTTGGGTTCAGGTTATTTTTTTCTTTCTTTTGGGATTTATGTTAATGTCGAATGGCTATTGGATCTATGGTGATGTGTTTGGCCGATTGTAGGAAGGAGTGTAGCCGCATTCAGTTGATCTTCGAGATTTGTTGGGGTTGTGATTTAAGCCTAAAGGCTCGGGTGTTGTCGATCTAGGTAAGGGTGTCTATCTCTGTGCGTTATATCCTTCGGGATTTCTTGGTGAAGCCGAATGTTCTTAATAATAAGGGTTGGCCGATTATAGGAAAGGTGAAGGCAAGCGTTTGGATCGCCGGGTTTCTATCGGTTTGTAGGTAGATCGTAGTTTCAGGATTTCGCTAGATCCGCAAGTTGTCAGGTGTGTAACTCTTACACACTTCATTAGTAATATATGTTAATTATGTTTATCGTTAAAAGCCGAAATAGCCATTGAAACCAGTGTTTTGCTTTGTGGGTATGTGCGTGGACTCCGGGTAAGTCCCTTGTCGATTGATTATTGTGATGTGTTGTTATTCCATTGGATCATGCTATGCTATGTGATATTTACATTTTAAATATGATATTTATGTCATGATAAATATGTTCACTGTCGTGGGTATGATGAGAGGAGGGGGAGGATGATTTAGACTGTCACCAGTGGTTTTGACCACACAGTGGGTTGGCCCCGCTTTTCTTATTATTTGTGACTAGTCTCAGTGGTTTTGACCACTAGTGGTTTTGACCACACGGATGTTATTTGTGACTACGGTCACCAGTGGTTTTGACCACACATGGATAATTGTGACTCGTCCCAGTGGTTTGGTACCACAGTGGGTTGGCCCCACATGTTGATTATGGGATTGTCATCAGTGGTTTTGACCACACGGTGGGTTGGCCCCAACATATGATTTGTGGCTACGGTCACCAGTGGTTTTGACCACATTACACGATTTGTGACCACGGTCACCAGTGGTTTTGACCACTAGTGGTTTTAACCACACGGGGTAGACACAGGAGTTCGGATGGTTAGGTTGGGTTGCATGATTGGCATAATTACTTATGACTTGTGTAAGTGCTTGTTATTCTCGGGATGGGGATTTATGCACTGAGTCTCGGTGACTCATCCCTTCCTTTATATTTTGCAGATGAGGCATAGATCGCGGATATGGAGCCGGGGAGGACTCGAGGTGGCCATGCACTTTACGTTTGGGTTTCGTTTGAAACTTTAATTTCGGGTTACACTTTCTTTAAATTTGGTTTGGTTTGTAATAGGGCCGCTAAGTTATTATTTTGGGGATTTTTATTTATCTGCTTTCGGGTCATCATATTATGCTTAAGTTAAATAACCTTGCATGCTCAAATAACTGGTAATAATCCATACAAGATGATAACAAGATAACTTAAATGTTTTTTTTTTATCTAACTTTTCTTCAAAATAAAAAGCGAACAATTTTTAACTTAATTATGTTCAACTCACTCGGGTTTTAGTCGAATCGCATGACTTTTCCAAAATTTGAAACGGTAAACAGGTTATTCAAAAAAAATGAGTTTTCTAGGTTCCAAAGCAACAAAACGTTTTCAACAACACTTTACACGGATTTCCACTAAACTCAAAACATCAAAGGGTTTTTCGATAAAGGTAAATTGGCAGACTTGTTTAGTCAAAACATTTTTCACTCTATAACACGCCGGATTCGGTCGTGGTGTGTTGTCCGGGTTTGGGGTGTTACAATTTTGGTATTAGAGCCTGGTTCAAAAGCTCGGCTATGGGCCCGAGGCCCAAAATGTTTCAAAATGAGTTATGAAAGGTTCCAATGGGAAATGTATGGTTGGGAAAGCATGGCACCGAGTCTCCGGCACCGATCTGCCCAGGTAAGTACCCCTAACTATTGTTTATATGCTTGTAATGATGATGCTATGACTAATAGTATTAGGGAATCACTTTAGAGACTAGAACCTTAGGATTGTGCGAACTTGCGAAAACGATCCCCGTATTAAGCTATTCATAAGATTGTGCCTTAATAACAGTGGAATAAGTCTAACGCATAAAACTTTTAAACCAGATCAATTCGTGAACAATAGTCATGAGTGCACGAGCACGTGGGCGTAATATACGTGGACGAGGTAGAGGTAGGATGGCTATATCTGAGCCAGCTGGGTCTAGCCATGGGTCAGGAAATGATGCACCGCCACCGCCAGCTGTGGGCGCTGAGTTTCAGGTGTAGACGGGTGGTGATGTCGCGGTGTCACAGGCGATGTTGCAGGTTCTGGAGAGAGTAGCTGGAGCAGGTGGAGGTATGGGGGCTCGGAAATCTGTGTCTGAACGACTCCGGGCTAATGGCGCGGAGGTATTCAGAGGTGTATCTGGTGTGGCTCCCAACACGGCGGAGTATTGGCTGGAGGCGACAGAACGTATCATGGACGATCTGGACTTTACGGCTGAGGAGAAGCTGAAAGGTATAGTATATCTTCTCCGGGATGAGTCATATCAGTGGTGGCTCACAGTTAGAAATGGAGCAATGGCTGACGACATCACATGGGATTTCTTTAGGGCAGCTTATCAGAGGAAATACATCGGGGCTAGCTACATCGATACGCAGCATAAAGCGTTCCTGAATTTGGTTCAGGGAAATAAGTCAGTATTGGAGTATGAGGCAGAATTTCTTCGGTTAAGTCGGTATGCACGTGGTATTGTGGGCACGGAGCCTGAGCGCTGTGTCAGATTCGAGGATGGGTTGAGAGATGAGCTGCGGATGGTGATTGCTCCACAGCAGGAGAGAGAATTTGCAGTTCTGGTGGAGAAGGCCAAGGTTGCTGAGGAAGTGAAACAGTCAGTGAGACGGAACCAGGATAGGAGTTGGAATAAGGGGAGTTCTGGGTCGTCAGGGTTTGCCGGGAATCAGTAGAAAAGGGCTAGATATGGTGGGCCGAATCAAGCTGCAAGGCCTGGTGCTGCTAATACTCAGTAGCCGCCACAGTGTGCTCGGTGTGTGAAGTCTCACACGGGGGAATGTTGGACTGGAAACAGAGGGTGCTTCGAATGTGGGTCAATGGGGCACCGAGTGAGGGATTGCCCAGAGGTCAGCTAGGCTTCAGTCTGGGGATCAGAATCGTACACAATTCAGGAGGGATGGTCAACAACCACAGAGGGGTCGTGGTGCGGCCAGAGTAGGTAATGGTTCTGGTAGAGGCCACGGAGCACCGGGCAGAGTACAGGTAGTACAGAGGCGAGACAGGCTGGGTTGGTCTACGCAGCGAGGCGTCGAGAGGAGGGTGACGCACCGGACGTCATAACCAGCACGTTCTTAATCTTTGGACTACCTTATACTGCTTTGATAGATGTTGGTTCGACGCACTCGTATGTGGCCAGTAGTATAGGGGAAACTATGAACTTAGACTTTGAGATTACATCTAGGGAGATGACAGTAATAAGCCCTCTAGGTCACTCCGTAGAGGTAAATAAACTGTATAGGGATGTACCCCTAGAACTTCAAGGGGTAGTGTTTTTGGCTGACTTGATGGAACTACCGTTTGGGGAGTTCGATCTGATTCTTGGGATGGATTGGCTAGTGAAGTACCAGGCCAGTTTGGATTGCGCGGCTAAGCGCATGGTGTTGAAGACAGTTGAAGGCGAAGAGGTGGTGATGATAGGTAATAGAAGAGATTACCTATCCAATGTTGTATCTGCACTGAACGCTGAGAAAATGGTGAGGAAAGGTTGTGAGGTGTTTATGGTGCATGTCTGTGCTTTGGAAGCTAAGGATTCAGCTGTAGGGAGTGTTCGAACGGTGGGGGAATTTGCTGACGTATTCCCAGAGGAACTTCCGGGTTTGCCTCCGGACCGTGAGGTTGAGTTCGGTATAGACTTACTACCCGGAACCGCGCCAGTGTCTATTGCCCCATATAGAATGGCACCGAAGGAATTGGTGGAGTTAAAGGCGCAGATTCAGGAATTGTTGGACAGAGGTTTCATCCGGCCGAGTGTATCATCGTGGGGAGCGCCTGTCCTCTTTGTTAAGAAGAAAGACGGTACAATGCGGATGTGTATAGACTACCGCCAGCTAAATAAGTTGACGATCAAGAACAAGTATCCGTTGCCCAGGATAGACGACTTGTTTGATCAGCTTAGGGGTGCATCGGTTTTCTCTGAGATAGATCTTAGGTCGGGGTATCATCAACTCAAGGTGAAGGAGGCTGATATTCATAAGACGACGTTTCGTACTCGTTATGGGCACTACGAGTTTTTGGTAATGCCATTCGGGTTGACCAATGCGCCGGCAGCATTCATGGACATGATGAATCGGGTGTTTCAATCGTACTTGGATCGATTTGGTGTAGTGTTTATAGACGAAATCTTGGTGTACTCGAAATCGGAGGAGGAACATGACGCGCATCTACAGGTGGTTCTACAGATTCTGAGGGAGAACCAGTTATTCGCCAAGTTTAGTAAGTGTGAGTTCTGTCTTAAGGAGGTAACTTTCTTGGGTCATGTAGTATCAGCTGAGGGGATTAGGGTGGATCCTCGGAAGATTGAGGTAGTGTTGGATTGGAAACCGCCTAAGTCTGTAGCAGAGATTCGGAGTTTTCTGGGTTTGGCAGGATATTACAGAAGGTTCGTAGAAGGCTTCTTTTTGATTGCAGCGCCATTGACCAAATTGTTGAGAAAAGGGGTTCCGTTTGTGTGGTCGGAAAAACAGCAAGAAAGTTTCGACAAGTTAATGGAGATTCTAACAGAAGCTCTATTTTGATTCAGCCGGAAGCAGGGAAGGAATTCACGGTCTATTGTGATGCATCACATACTGGCTTAGGGTGTGTGCTGATGCAAGAGGGGAAAGTAGTGGCATATGCGTCTCGACAGTTGAGACCTCATGAAGGTAACTACCCGACACATGATCTGGAACTGGCTGCAGTGGTTTTCGCCTTGATGATTTGGAGGCATTACTTATATGGGGAGAAGTCGATAGTCTACACTGATCATAAGAGTCTGAAGTACCTCTTGACTCAGAAGGATTTGAATTTGAGGCAGCGGAGGTGGATCGAGTTGTTAAAGGACTACGACTGCTCGATTGAATATCATCCGAGTAAGGCTAACGTAGTAGCTGATGCGTTAAGCCGCAAGGTGGTAGCAGACCTGAGAGCAATGTTTGCTCACCTCAGTCTATATGACGACGGGAGTCTATTGGCCGAATTGCAAGTAAAGCCAACTTGGATTGATCAGGTTAAGGAGAGGCAGCTGGTGGATGAGGTTTTGAGTGCTCGGAGGTTGCAAGTGCAAGATGGTGAATCAGAAGGTTACAGATTGGGCAGTGATGGAGTACTGTGTTTTCAAGGGAAAGTATGTATGCCGAAGGATGTGGAGTTGAGACAGAGGATTCTTCAGGAAGCTCATAGCAGTCCATACGCTATGCATCCTGGAGGTAGCAAGATGTATCGGGATTTGAGGGAACAGTTCTGGTGGCTGGGTCTTAAGCGGGAAGTAACTGAGTTTGTGGGTAAGTGTCTAACGTGCCAGCAAGTCAAAGCTGAGCATCAGTTACCGTCAGGTCTGCTGCAGCTGGTAAAGATTCTGCAGTGGAAGTGGGAAAGGATTACGATGGATTTTGTCAGTGGGCTACCCCTTACGCCTAGCAAGAAGGATTCAGTTTGGGTAATTGTTGATTGTCTGACTAAATCAGCTCATTTCATACCAGTTCGGGTTGATTACTCGCTTCAAAAGTTAGCCAAGTTGTATGTGGCAGAGATAGTAAGGTTGCATGGAGTGCCAGTGTCAATTATCTCAGATAGGGATCCCAGATTCACGTCACGGTTCTGGAAAGCTTTGTATCAGGCATTGGGTACGAGATTGGATTTCAGCACGGCTTTTCATCCGCAGTCTAATGGACAGTCAGAAAGGGTAATCCATATTCTAGAAGATATTTTAAGGGGTTGTGTTCTGGATTTCAGCGGTAGTTGGGAAGAGTGTCTTCCATTGGCAGAATTCGCGTATAACAACAGTTATCAAGCGAGTATCCAGATGGCACCATATGAGGCATTATATTGGCGGAAGTGTCGTACACCTACGTGTTGGACAGAATTGGGTGAACGTCAGATGTTGGGTCCGGAGTTGGTTGCTGAAACAGAGGATAAGGTTAAGGTGATTTGGGCTCGTCTGAAGGAAGCGTCGGACAGGCAGATGTCTTACGCCGATCTCAAGCGCAGGGATATAGAGTACGCAGTGGGTGACAAGGTCTTCTTGAAGGTATCGCCGTGGAAGAAAGTGTTGAGATTTGGTCGGAAGGGCAAGCTAAGCCCTAGGTTTATCAGGCCGTATACGGTGTTGAAGCGAGTGGGACCAGTAGCCTATCAGCTCGAGTTACCAGCAGAATTAAGTCAGTTTCACGACGTGTTTCATGTTTCAATGCTTAGGCGCTATCGATCAGATCCATCACATGTTGTGCCAGTTGAGGAGATAGAGGTGAGCTCAGACTTGTCTTTCGAGGAGGAACCAGTGCGGATTTTGGATCGGGATGTCAAAGTTCTACATAGGAAGTCAGTACCTTTGGTAAAAGTATTATGCCGAAACCATGGAACGGAGGAGGCCACGTGGGAACTAGAGGATGTGATGCAGCAGTAATACCCTCAACTCTTCTGACCAGGTAATTTCGAGGCCGAAATTATTTTTTTACGGGGGTAGAACTGTAACATCCTTAAATCGGGGTCTTTGCATTTGTGTGTGATTGCATGTGATAAGATGCTTGTGGTGCTAGTTTAGGGTGTTTTGGGGTCCAGGCGTGACCTTGGGTTAGGCCTGAGATATGGCTAAAATTTTTATTTTAAGTACTTGGAAGGGGGGAGCTAAGGAAGTTAGGGGTTAAAAGGAATTGTTGGAGTGTCTTGACACAAATAACCTAGTGGTAAAGTGGCAAGGGAGGCGCCACTCAGGTACAAGGAAGGTGACGCCACAAGCAGGAAGGAGAGCTCAGGTTCGAGCAGCAGAAATCCCATTTCTGGTTATTGTTTTTGACGCCAAAGCTAAGGAGGTAGTGTGCTGAGGATGGACTCTCTTGGATAAGTGTTGAAGGAGTCAACACATTTGGAAGGTGTGGATGAGAGAAATTTGTGGAGTTTGATATATTCAAACTCATTTGAATTGGTGGTCAAGAGAAAAACAAGGAGAGAATGGGGGGATTGAAAAGGGGGTGTGTAGCCGAAATTTGGAGGGTGTTTTGGGCAAGGGAAGCATTCGGCTTTGGGTTCCTTTGGTGGTGGCCGAATGTGCCCTGGGGAGTAGCTATAATCGGCTAGCTAGGGGAGTGCTTTTAGAACTCTTCCTTTCATTCTTTCTTTGTGCAATTCTTAGCCGAACCCTTTTTCCTATTTTACGTCAAACCGAAGCTCCATAGCACCTTGGTGCATCATTTTTTCTCAAAGGCCAAACCGAATTCTCTCTACTCTCTTTTCTCTATTTTGCTTCCCATTCGATTTCTTCCTTTTTCTTTTAATCTTATTGTGTGGAAATACCCAGATCATCTTCTCTTCTTCTATTCGAAATCATCATCCCTCTCCCCCCTTGCAATTTCTTCTGTCCTTCTCTTTTGGATTCATATCCGAATCTCCCTGACCGAAATCTTCTATTTTGGTGAAGTAGCAGAAATTCCTAAACATCTCTAGGGAGTGCCGAACCTTAGTGGTTGGTGGCCGAACCTATCAGTCTAAGGTAAGGGAGACGATCTCTTTTGGGTTCAGGTTATTTTTTCTTTCTTTTGGGATTTATGTTAATGTCGAATGGCTATTGGATCTATGGTGATGTGTTTGGCCGATTGGAGGAAGGAGTGTAGCCGCATTCAGTTGATCTTCGGGATTTGTTGGGCTTGTGATTTAAGCCTAAAGGCTCGGGTGTTGTCGATCTAGGTAAGGGTGTCTATCTCTGTGTGTTATATCCTTCGAGATTTCTTGGTGAATCCGAATGGTTATGTTCTTAATAATATGGGTTGGCCGATTATAGGAAAGGTGATGGCAAGCGTTTGGATCTTCAGGTTTCTATCGGTTTGTGGGTAGATCGTAGTTTCTGGATTTCGCTAGATCCGGAAGTTGTCAGGTGTGTAACTCTTACACACTTCATTAGTAATATATGTTAATTATGTTTACCGTTAAAAGCCGAAATAGCTATTGAAACTAGTGTTTTGCTTTGTGGGTATGTGCGTGGACTCTGGGTAAGTCCCTTGTCGATTGATTATCGTGATGTGTTGTTATTCCATTGGATCATGCTATGCTATGTGATATTTGCATTTTAAATATGATATTTATGTCATGATAAATATGTTCACTGCCGTGGGTATGATGAGAGGAGGGGGAGGATGATTTAGACTTTCACGAGTGGTTTTGACCACATAGTGGGTTGGCCCCGCTTTTCTTATTATTTGAAACTAGTCTCAGTGGTTTTGACCACCAGTGGTTTTGACCACACGGATGTTATTTGTGACTACAGTCACCAGTGGTTTTGACCACACATGGATTATTGTGACTCGTCCCAGTGGTTTGGTACCACAGTGGGTTGGCCCCACATGTTGATTATGGGATTGTCATCAGTGGTTTTGACCACACAGTGGGTCGGCCCCACCATATGATTTGTGGCTACGGTCACCAGTGGTTTTGACCACATTACATGATTTGTGACCACGGTCACCAGTGGTTTTGACCACACGGGGTAGACACAGGAGTTCGGATGGTTAGGTTGGGTTGCATGATTGGCATTATTACTTATGACTTGTGTAAGTGCTTGTTATTCTCGGGATGGGGATTTATGCACTGAGTCTCGGTGACTCACCCCTTCCCTTATATTATGTAGATGAGACATAGATCGCGGATATGGAGCCGGGGAGGACTCGAGGTGGCCATGCACTTTACGTTCGGGTTTCGTTTTAAACTTTAATTTCGGGTTACACTTTCTTTAAATTTGGTTTGGTTTGTAATAAGGCCGCTAAGTTATTATTTTGGGGATTTTTATTTATCTGCTTTCGCGTCATCATATTATGCTTAAGTTAAATAACCTTGCATGCCCAAATAACTGGTAAAAATCAATGTCTTCAAAAATTTACTCCTTATCGGTATTTTCAAACCTTACCATCGGGTGATAATCCATACAAGACGATAACAAGATAACTTAAACTTTTTTTTTATCTAACTTTTCTTCAATATAAAAAGCGAACAAGTTTTAACTTAATTATGTTCAACTCACTCGGGTTTTAGTCGAATCGCATGACTTTTCCAAATTTGAAACGGTAAGCGGGTTATTCAAAAAAAATGAGTTTTCTAGGTTTCAAAGCAACAAAACGTTTTCAACAACACTTTACACGGATTTCCACTAAACTCAAAACATCAAAGGGTTTTTGGATAAAGGTAAATTGGCAGACTTGTTTATTCAAAACATTTTTCACTCTGTAACAAGCCGGATTCGGTCGTGGTGTGTTGACCGGGTTTGGGGTGTTACAATCCTCAATTCTTACTATTTCTTGTAGATATGACCAATTTTGCAACTATTACAAAATGGTCCATACCATCATTTTTCATGAAATTCATTAAGGAAAAGATGTTTATCTAACATCAAGCTCTCCTAAACTTCCATAAAACATCATTTAGCATGCATGTCATTCATGGGTAAATTTTTAAACATGCATCTTAGCTCATTTTATAGCTAAAAATAGCTAATTCCATATACGAGAACTTCAAAAATACGAAGAATATCAAAAACGGGACTAAAATGAACTTACTAGCAAGCTTGAAAAAGATGAAGAACCCTAGCTATGGAGTCTCCAAATTTTCATCACAAGGGGGGAAGAAGATGCATAGATTTTTATCATCTTTTTCCCATTTTAATCATTTAATACATAAATGACCAAAATGCCCTTATCATTAAAATTTTCTATAACACCATTTCAAGGCCAATTTTGTCCAAAATTATATTTTTGGAAAAATTGTTATTTAAGGATTCATACTTATTATTCCAAAGCTATTTCATACAAAAAGCTTCTAGAGACTCATATTTTGAAACTTTTACAATTGAGTCCTTTTTGGACCAATTGACCTCAACTTAATAAAATTGATTCACGAAACTTTCATACTAGCATGCAAACATGGCATAAACTTTAAAAACTCATAAATTCATCTTGGTTTCATGGTCTCACACCACTATCCCGACTAGGCCCTAAATCGGGCTGTTACACCTAGACACATGGGCGTGTGCCCAGGCCGTGTGGCAAAGTCAGAATCAAAATGAATCGCCCACGGGCTAGTTCCACGGGCGTGTGTAGCAAGTCAGAATCTGCCCACGGGCTTCCCACGGCCATGTGATTTCCCCATGGGCAGGCCACATGGGCATGTCCCAAACCACACGGGCATGTGCCCCTATTTTCAAGAAAAAGTTTCTAAAGTTTCTATTTTAGTCCCAAATCATTTCCTAATCATATTTTGGGTCTTGTAGGGCCATATTAGGGTCGTAAAGATGAAATTTGAAGAATTTTAAATTGGGCCTCAGGATTATGTCCCAATATACTCGTTTATTTATGTTTAACTCCGGTAATACATCGTAACCCTGTTTCGATGGCAATTTAGGGTTAAGGGGTGTTACAGTTTCAAGCTTCCAAGCTCTATAGTAAGTGATCCCAAGCCCCATTTTTAATGTTCTTTACATTTTTGGAGTCCCGGTAACTTGATTTAGCTTATTCTAGCAATAATTTAACCTAAGGTTCATATTTGGAAAAATACCCATAGGTAAAATGTGTTTATTTTGATGTTTTATGATAGAATATGAAGGCTGAAATAATGTTAAACAACTTTTACTAAGCGATTTTACGTGAAAAAGAGTAAAACGACATAATCGGTAAAAATATCTAATGTTCATAAGTACATGTTAGAGTGAGAATTTGATGTTGACATAGAAGAGAAAAATGGTCCGCATGTTATAAAATATAAGAATAAGGGCTGAAGTTTAATTTTCGAGTATTGGGGCAAAAGTGTAAATATGTAAAAGTTTAGGGGTACATTGTAATTTTGTAAAAGTTGAGTTAATGACTGTTTTGAATAGTACATTAATTAAATAAGTGAAATGTCGTGCTTTAGAACCCAAAAAACGAGATTTGACCTAGAACGGGAGGAAAATTAAAAATCGAGAAAGTTAGTAAAATGGTCGTTTTGATATCGAGGTAAGTTCATATGTTTGATAAGCATTTAATGATGCAAGTTTGAATGTTAAATTGAAATTTTAGTTATGAATACTTTAGTATTGATTTTCCAATATAATTATAATGTTCGATATTGACTCGACATTTTAATGGATGAATTTGTAAAATGTTGAAAAGCGGAAATTCCCGGTTGAACCTTCGAAATAGAAAAGATACGAATGAGGTAGCTAGGTCACATGTGTGGTACTAAGTGCTGGCCACTATGTGTACAAGAGAGCTACGAGATGGTTTTAGGTCACGTGTGTAGTACTAAGTGTAGGCTACTACGTGTACCAGACGGATATGTCGCATGTGTAGTACTAAGTGCCTAAATGATGGTTTTGGTCACATGTGTAGTACTAAGTGCAGGCTACTATGTGCACCAGATAGCTTCTGCTACAAGGGTGGTACTATGTGCAGGCCACCGTGTATCTGTTATTATTCTGATGAGTTCAACGGGAAATTGACTAAGTGAAAATACAATGTTGTTATGTAACGACTAAGTGTAATTGATACGGAGTAAGTGTTCTAATGAAAGTTACTATAAAGAAAACATGAAATAGTGAAATTTAGAAATAAAACAGTTTTGGACAGTAGCAGTAGAGTAACTTTAAAAAAATCACAAAAAACGGTAGAAATGGAATTAGTAGTTGAGTGAGATATGAAATTAAAGCTTATTGAGTCTATTTTCATATGAAATAAATGGAGAAAGAAAAGAAATTCTGTAATTTGAGATATTTAGATTTTTGTGAGACTTGTTCAGAGTGATTTCGAGATCCCCTGTTATGAATTGGAAAAATCTTTAAAAATTGTACAAAAATAATTTTGGAGCATAATTTATATAGTTAGATTTCTTAATAAGTCTAGTTTCAAATGAAAGAAACTATAACATCATTTGAATTCTGCACAAGGAGAAAATTGATTCGTAGCAAAAAGTTGTCAGAATAGTCAAAAAGTGAAACAAAGGAAATTTTAATGAATAAACTGTACTAATTGGCTGAGCCGAAAATTTTGGAAATTTTATGGTATGAATATATGTGAGTCTAGTTTCAGGAAAAATTAGCGGTTTGAAATTTGGAGCTCTGTAGCTCAAGAAATAAATAATTTAGTGACAGCAAATCAAGTAGATAGATTAATGTGAACATGAGTAATAAGGTATAAGCATGTGATTTAATGATTGTATCAATTTGAGAACTTGTTGTGAGGATTTGTCATGTTGAGGCTTTGATAAGGCTACAAATGAGTAACTTGGCAAAGTAAGAACTTAGCATTATTTATGCAAGTTATGATAGCTTAGTAGTAAGCTAAATTCATTGCTAATGCTTATTATTTTAACATGTGAACTTACTAAGCTTTATAAGCTTACCCCCTTTCCTTTCCCATGTTACAGAGTCCTACTAAACAAGCTCGGGTTGGAGGTCATCGGAGATCGCTTCACACTGTCAAGCTATCTATGGGTATTTTTATTTATAAATGATTTAAGTTATGGCATGTATAGGGACTTGACTAAGTCATTTTATATATGTGTTAATTAATTTGACAAAATGTATTGTTAAGTCTGGTAATGCCTCGTACTCGATTCCGGCATAGGATACGGGTAAGGGGTGCTACATTTAGTGGTATCAGAGCTCTGGTTTAGTCGGTTCTCGAACTAACATAGCAAGGGTGAGAGTCTAGTTATACATGCCACCAATATGTGATAGTGTGATGCCTTCCGACGTGATTGAGGATAATCTTATTAAAAGAGAAGTACTCTCCAACCGAGCTATATCCGACTATTTGATAGTGATACTGAAGTATTTGAATAAAGTGTAGCTATGATGAGTTAAACTCGGAAAAGTATGAATAAGAATTCGTAATGTGTATATGTGATAATGTGTGAAATGAAAGTTTATACAGTAATATGCTTATTCATATTTTTCTGACCTTCACATACTGTAGCATGCTTGACAAAAATTGATTAGTGAATGTGATAAGTAAGTTATTCAAATTTTGTAGAATGTATGAATAAGTGCACTTGTTTGAATGAGATAATTGAAAATTTTATGTCAGGCAAATATGAATGATAAATTGTTCGAAGTGGGTAGTATAGTTATAATGACATATGTTGATAATAAAAGATGTGTCATATGTATATATATGTATGTGAGAATCGAGTTAGAGGCTGTACAACCTCACCCCCTTACCGATGAGGTGTTTATACCGAAAATTCATGAGAATCATGTTGATTATGTTCCTAAGTGTGGAATCAAAGAGTTCAGTTATAGAATAACTATAGATATGATCAAAGACTAAGGATGGTTGACAAATGAAGGACAGAATTAGAGAAATATCAGATTGACTCAAGAATTATTTGGTTTATACAATATCATAATTAGTGAAAAATTTAACTTTGAGAAATCGACTTATTCAGATAAGATACTAAAAGGAAGTATTAACTGAAATTTTTCTGAACTGATTTTTTTTAGTGAAAGAAATAATGTGGAAATTAGTGAGGGCAGAATTAGTCAGAAGAATGATGTTTGACATGTGAAGATGTTTAAATATGACAGTCATAGTTGAGCAGTTTACGACTATCTCTTCTGGTTTTATGTTTTCGTATCTTTTCAGAGACAATTAAGATTGCTTGTTTTCTGAGTAAAGAATCGTCAGTTTGATTGATCTATGATTAGTATTCCACTATCTTTTATTGAAATTTAATTTCATTACGTCTGAGATAAGAGTTGATATCTGTTTATATATGTATATAATATGTTTTATCTCTATTAGAATCGACTTTGGAACACAATGGAATTATAATTTTTCAGTGATGCACCAATGAACGGATTTGAATGTGTATATTCTCTAGAATGTAAAGTAATGGTTCATGTTTTTCGACAGTTAACATTACATTAAAAAGAGCTATTCAGTTAGTAATTCAGAGATGGTTATTATTATGTCTGTATTGAAAAATTTGATGACACTATTTGTTTAACGAGGATTGTCATATGTTTCCTATTTTCGAGAGTTTAATATATCTGATGGCATAGAAAAATTTGAGTTTAAGATAGTGGTGATGAATTAAGCTATTGAAAGATTGCGAGTGATCATTGATTGATCTGTGGGGAGCCAAGAGAAATGCTAGTGGGTTATTTTTGAACGTTTGATGGAATTACCATAATAATTTCAATATGTATCGATTCTTTGTTTGACAGAATTCACTAAGTTCTATTAGGATTCAGATCGATGACAGAGTGTTTCTCAAAATATCGTCTTGAAAAAGATTATTTAGTGATGTTGGAAATTATGAGAAATATATTAAACCTCATTCTATTAAAATTTTCAGGGACAAAAATCCCTAAGGGGGAGAAATGTAACATCCTGAAATAAGGCCTAAACGGAACAGAGGTTTCGGGACCACAATCTGATGTTAAGAAATTTATTTTATTTATATTTTTATGATATAAAATTTCACGGAATGATTTCGTGAAAATCTCATTTGAAAATTTTGACGTTTGGGCACTCAATTTAGTCAAAAGGACTAAATTGTAAAAAATGCAAAAGTTGAGTTCTACATGTTAGATGTGTCCAATTGTTATGAAATTTTAAATTGGAGGTCCTTAAATGACAATTAGACCATTGGTTAAGTTGGTGGACAAAAATGGACATGGATGTGTATGTTTCAAAAGATCTTTTAAGGGGCATTTTGGTAATTTAGTGAATTAAATGAATTAAAAACAAAATTTAAATGCTAAATATGTCCTTCTTCATTAGGACGAAATTACAAGGGTTCTTCATAGCTAGGGTTTGTTTCAAGCTTCCAAGCTCCATAGTAAGTGATTCCAAGCCTTGTTTTTAATGTTCTTTACGTTTTTGGAGTCCCGGTAACTTGATTTAGCTTATTCTAGCAATAATTTAACCTAGGGTTCATATTTGGAAAAATACCCATAGGTAAAATGTGTTTATTTTGATGTTTTATGATGGAATATGAAGGCTGAAATAATGTTAAACAGCCTTTGCTAAGCGATTTTACGTGAAAACGAGTAAAACGACATAATCGATAAAAATACCTAATGTTCATAAGTACATGTTAGAGTGAGAATTTGATGTTTCCATAGAAGGGAAAAATGATCAGCATGTTATAAAACATAAGAATAAGGGCTGAAGTTTAATTTTCGAGTATTGGGGAAAAAGTGTAAATATGTAAAAGTTTAGGGGTAAAATTGTAGTTTTGTAAAAGTTGAGTTAATGACTATTTTGAATATTACATTAATTAAATAAGTGAAATGTGATGTTTTAGACCCCGAAAAATGAGATTTGGACCTAGAACGAGAGGAAAATTAAAAAACAGGAAAGTTAGTAAAATGGCCGTTTTGGTATCGAGGTAAGTTCATATGTTTAATAAGCATTTAATGATGTAAGTTTGAATGTTAAATTGAAATTTTAGTTATGAATACTTTAGTATTGATTTTCCAATATAATTATAATGTTCGATATTGACTCGACATTTTAATGGATGAATTGGTAAAATGTTGAAAAGTGGGAATTCTCGGTTGAACCTTTGGAATAGAAAAGATACGAATGAGGTAGCTAGGTCACATGTGTGGTACTAAGTGCAGGCCACTATGTGTACAAGAGAGCTACGAGATGGTTTTAGGTCACGTGTGTAGTACTAAGTGTAGGCTACTATGTGTACCAGACGGATAGGTTGCATGTGTAGTACTAAGTGCAGGCTACTATGCGTACCCAATAGTTTCGATCACATGTGTGGTACTAAGTGCAAGCCACTATGTGTAAGTGATGGTTTTGGTCAGATGTGTAGTACTAAGTGTGTAACATCCTGAAATTTCATAATTTTATGTTTTGAAGAATATCATGCGATAGGCTAGTTAAAATGTTAATTGTGTATGTTTAGGGGTCCTAAGAAGGCCCGGGGTTGAATTGGGCCTTAGTAAAAATTTTGTGTTTAAGCACTTTAAGGAGAGAAGGTTTGTGACATCAAGACTTAAGGAAATAAGTGTGCATTTTGCAGCACAAGTGAAGCTAGTAGAGGAGTGGTGTGGCGTTGCATGTATGGGCTTGAGGGGTGGAGTTCGAATCCCACCTAGTGCAAAAGTTTGATTAATTTTTGTGCTATCCATCCATAGTGTCGGCCAAGGCTTCAATTATGGTAAGGAAGACTTTTTATTTAATGAAAGATGGCTAAAGAAATAAGGTAAGGAGGAGAGTAAGGAAAGAAGTAAAAGGAAAGGAGTAAGAAGGGGGATATGTTGGCCAAATATTTGGTAAGTACTTGGAATAGAACTGGTCAACACTTATCCTTTTGGCAAAAATACTACACGGTTTTGGTTAGGGAATAGTGAGAGCCAAATTTTTCTTTGGTCATTTTGCAAAGCTTTGTGCATGATAAGGTTTTGGTTCTTTTAGCATTTTGGGTACTCTTCTTTGCCAACATCTTTTCCCTTTTGTTTTGGCTGAAACACCTAGTGATTTTGTTCATTTTTCTCTCTTGTTTATCCGTAACACTCAACCCACCCTTGCTCATTTTTCTTTTGTTAGCCGAAACTAACAAAGCACTCTTCCTTCATCTTTTCTTTTCTTTTGATCAATTTATCAACCCTTTTTCTCTTCAATAGCCGAATCTTGATCATCTTCTCTTCCTCATCTTGCAAGTTGGACATTTCTTTCTTGACTAAATCGGGTAAGTGACGTTATTCTAATCTTTTCATTCTCTATTCTCCCTAGCCGAATGAGTGTTCCCCATCATTCGGTTGTTTCATCTTGTTTTCTAAACCGAAATGGTGTTTTCCCATACTCCCTCATATTTTGATAATCTTCTATTTGTAGTATTCTAGTGGATTGGCTGAATACCACATCTTAGCCGAACCATTTCTAGTCTTGCGCCCAATCGATAGAAGTGGATCTATTATTGTCAAGGTAATGGATTTCTTCAAGGTTCAATATCTCAATACTTGGTTATTCGGCTAAAAAACGGATTGATGACTATGTATACACGTTTATTCTAGGGACTATATCGATCGTTGATATTCGCTTGTTGATTCTACGAAAATAGTGGTAAGCCGAACCCTTTTTCCTTAGACAATCGATATATATCATTGTAATATAATTTTGATTAAGACTTTTTCCAATGAAGGCAAGTGGAACCGATTTGAAAAGGAAAAGCGATTGGAGAACACAAAAGGAGTGGATTTGCAATTCCTACTCCTAAGTTCAAGCATAGAGCGGTTTCAGCGGTTCGAGATTTTCCACCGGGTTATGGACCATCATCCGGTGAGAATAGGCAAATCGTGGTCATACACGATATTGAGAGTAAGTATATTAGACCGTTGATTTAGATTTGGATTAAGAGAAACCTCTTATGTTAGTTAATCAAGTATTATGTTGTCATAGGTGCCGACGATCAAGAGGGTTTAATACTTACCATAATCAGGTGTGTAATCTCACACCAAAATTCTGTAAATCTGTGATTTAACATCATATTAGAAATATCGATCGATGTTGCCTAAAAACTTAATAACAATAAAATGGTATGAATCGAATGTTTTGCTTAAACATCATAAATATTAAGATTTCTCAAAACCGGAGTTAATTTGTAAAATTTACGAAAATGCCCTTAAGGGTCGAATTACGAAAATACCCTCAATGGGTCGTTTTTGTCAAAATGCCTCTATGGGCCGATTTATGAAAATGCCCCTATGGGCTGATTTACTAAAATGCCCCTATGGGCCGATTTACTAAAATGCCCCTATGGGCCGAATTGCTAGAATGCTTTAGTGGCCCAAATTACAAAGTTCTATAATTGGCCGATTTACCGTAATAAATTACTGGATTAATGATTGTTGTTTATATATGTGGATATTATGCTTTATTATGTATGTTGCAATTACATATTTTGCATGGGCTGGGAAAAATGTTGAAGAGAAGTGTAGCCTGGTGGCATTGCCACAAAAATGTTTAATATTATGTTTCATTATGATTTCGGTGGCTTGGCCACAACAAAAATATTATAAATGGCAACTTGTCTACGATTTGGTGTGAGCGGCGGGGTGGGTTGACTTGATCCCCATAGGTGTGATTGGCTAGTCGGGGGTGTGATTTGTTGGAACGCCGGTACCCCATGGCGCAGCAGAATAAAATTAGATCCGGCGATCCAAATCATGGATCCATGTGTGAGGAACGAATCGGGGTGAAATAAAGGTTTCGAAATTACCAAAACTTCAATCTGAGTAGACAGCGACGCCTTGGCAACAAGAGTTTTGATCTACTGTCGAATCAAGCCTCAACCTTTTCCGATGTTGGCCTCTACGTAATCCACCCAGTTTGACTATGAACGGAAGAAATCTCCAAAACTGTTTTCGAGGCTTATTTGCTTGACGGCTGCTAGACCTAACAAGCAATCACTTAGGGTTTTCATATTTGGTTTTGTCTCCTTTTAATACCTTTTATAATGGGTGCCTTTCTCATTGGGCCTTTTATAATAGGTATCCTCTTAATTGGGCCTTTTATAATTGGTATCTCTTGAATGTATTACAAGATTAAATAAATACAATAAAGTTTTTAACCGAAAATTATAATTACATTAATTATATCTGAAAATTATAATTACATTAATTATAATAAGGATTCCGGTAAACTATATTTATTTAAATTTATATATGAATCAAATTCATATATTAATAAAATTATGTTATCATTATGTGTACAACATCCTTGTACATATAATATGTTCAATATTTGATTGCCCAATTAAATTAATTCTTTAATTAATTTAATTTATGTGACAACCAAGCACAATACCAACTATATTTTATTCCGTTCATTTCAACCATAGGGTGTGACCCTGTAGGTTCTTGCAACGTTAGTAGTAATACTAGAACGATTCTATTGTCACAGACAATGAGTGGCATCTAGCAATGCATCATTGCTACCTAAGTTACAAGAAGTCATGATTCGACATAACCTTTCGTGATTAACCTTTCATGCATTAATCCTTAAGTCCTTTATCTCTGGAACGGATACAAGTCATGGGATAGTCACACTTGCATAATCCATCCCATGTTTCTTGATATCTTGAGTAGACTATGATATACAAATTAGTATGACATCTCATATCAACTTATTTGAGCATGGCCATGCATTTCTAGTCTCACTCAATCAAGTGGCCTAAGATATTACTCCTATTATGTAGGAGGGACTTATCCTTTATTGATCAACCATATCCCTCTACATAGATTGTGGTATATCCAACATCAGCCTTTATAGAACAACCTGTTACGGTGTACGTTTGACTGTATCAAAATATACAACTCACGATGCTGGGATAATAATGATCTCAAGTCTGAGGATCATATACATATTAATCACTATGAGTAATGTTGTGACAATTACATAATAATCCAAGAAACATACTCATAGCGGGTCAATCCAATATGTTGTTATCTAACACACATATTCATGCATTGATTTTGACACTCCATATCAATGACAACTCTTTATCATCAATCAACTACATGTTAGTCTTAATGCATTATTATTGTCCTAGTCAACAATAATACTCGACTAAGGATCTTTTAAGAATAATCATATTATTCTCAGGACATTATTATAAAACAGTTTATCTATACACACAGAAAGAAAAACTGAAATAATAATGACAACGCTTTATATTAATAAACATGGTAAATTAAGTATGTTATTACAACCATCTCATGATTGATCTTTGGGCATACTCTTACATGATGGATGGATGGGTTGGGTTGCATACATTGCACATATATATACTCTATTATGTAAATGGGCTTAGGCCCAAGATAATGTTAAATGAGTTCAAGCCCAGTGGACAACGGTAAGGGGATTATACACTGAGTTCTAGTAGCTCACCCCTTTTCCTTAACCCTTGCAGGTAATGCTCAGTGATGTGGACTTGGGCCATGGATGACTCGGTGGAGGCCATACTTCAGTAATGGTGTTTTTTATTTTTTGAACTTTAGATTTCTATTCCCGTTCACTTTATTACTTCTACTATTTTGGGTTTTTTTTTGAAGTTGTAATAAGCCTCTGGAATATTTTATTTTTGCATTATGTTTGATGTATTTATTATGTTACTTGAATTATTTTTAAATGGGGATTTTCTAAAAGCATAACCAACGGTTTTCCAAAATTGATTAAAAAATGGATTTCATAATAGACTTTTACAAATATTTTAACTTAGAAATTTTCTTTCAAATTATCAACGATATTTTCAAAAGTCACGGTTTTATAAGATCACTAGTTCAATTATTGATTTATCAACCTTCGAGGTTAGTAGTATTTTAACAAATATTTTAAACCAAACCTGTTTTCTTGATTATAACATAATAATACCTATTTTAGTACGAATAAAAAGGATTTAACACGTTTTTCTCATGTGACATGTTAGATCCGGGCATAACGCATGGGCCGAGTTTGGGGTGTTACAGTATGTGATAAATTCAACATTTATGCTAGCATATTTGAGAATGTTTGATATTATAATGATGCATGATATTCTATGAAGTTGAGTATTGGTGTTGAATGAGAAAGATGATAAAAGTTGAGATGTTGAAGTCCCAATGGAACTATAATAAATGTGAAATTACTATCACCGAGACATGAGATGTATAATGATAAGGTCCCGTGTAAGACCATGTCGGGGACATGGCCCGGGCACCGGATGGAGATATGGCATCAACATTCGGAAGTGACCCCATTTAAGACCACATCTGGGATGTGGCATTGGCTTCTTGTTTATGTAATGACGATGAATATGCATCTTTGAATATCCCTAGTGATTTAGCGGGATAAATAGATAAGCTTGGAGATAGAAATGAGATTTAGTACTAAAGCCATGTGATTGAGTGAATACAGGTGCACATGAGTAATTCACGAGGAATGTTTACGATATGTGGCATGGTATGTTCTAGATAAGAACAAGTACGAGAAAGTTATGGCAAAGTGCTTATGACTTTGTGTGGTTATCTAATGCCATGGATTGATGTCATTATGAGCTTATTGTTGCTATTTATTTTCATGCAAACTTACTAAGCTTTATGCTTATCCCTCTCATTTCCTTTTTTTCCTTGTAGTATTGCCAATATAACTCAAGGATCCTGGGACGTCGGAGTTTGGAAATCACACTATCGACATCCCTTGGGTATAACAAGTTAAACTTATTTTGAGTATAGCATGTATAGGACTTGGGTATTTTGTTATGTCATATTTGTTAGCCAAAGTGTTGGCTATTTACGTTATCAAATACATTTTGTAAGTGGTCATTGGAACTGGGCCAATACTTGACAAGTTATTATATATTCAATGATGATGAAATTATAAAGTTTATGCTTGTGTGGATGCTTTGATTTGAGTTCTTAGAAGTGCCTTAGGGTCATGAGTTATGATGAATTGAGTTGGTATAAGTATGGTTGCTATGTAGGGTGGCATTTGGCTTGGAATATAGCCTTTTTAATATCCACACAAGTAGACACACAGGCATGTGTCTAGGCCGTGTGAGACACACGGTCAGCCTGATCATCGATTTCAGAGTTTTAAATTTATAATGAGAACAATCAAACCTGGAAACTAACTCTGACAACGATTTTTAAGGCAAGCGCACCTATCGAACAGTAGTATAGTTAAGGCAAGACCGGAATGTCGAACCCAAAGGAACTAAAAGTACTAATACTAACTTTCTTTCTATTATCCATCCTAAAATAAGTGAAGTTGTTGTTTAATCTAAATTTAACTAACTACTAAGCTAAAGACGCAAAGACAAAAAGAATGAATTGGGGAAATACTATTGGGAAAACTCAATTGATTAAGATGATACCCTTAGGAAGAATCCACCTAGACTTCACTTGTTATCTAACACTGAACCAGACGATGTATTCACTTGACTTGATCCGTAAGATTCCCTAAGTTATATTAAACCCTCTCTCAAAGCGGATAACGTCTAACCCTAGGTTAATTAATTGAAATCTCTTTCTAATTAAAACCCCTAGATTTGCATTAACTCGATCTATGGACTCCCATATTAGGTTTCACCCTAATCCGGCAAAATCTCGTCACCCTATCTCTAGGCGCGCGATCAACTCCGCTTAATTATGCTAGATCTACTCTTAAGCAGGGACTTTTGTCCTCCACCTAAGCAATCATACTTGAATCAATATCTCGAAAATATTAACACAAGAATTCAGCACACATAATCAAGAACAAATCAAGTATTTATCATATAGTTCAGAAAACGATAACAAGATCCATCTTAGGTTTCATCCCCTTCAGGTATCTGAAGGGTTTAGTTCATAACAATAAAAGAAAACATCTCAGAAGAAAAGATAAAACAAAACGTAAGAAATCCCTAAAACTCCCTGAAGGAATTAAAGGAGAGATCCTTCGTCTTGAGTAGAATCCCGGCTTCTTGAGATGGATCAACTGGCTATCTTCGAGTGTTTCCCACAAATCTGACCTTTTCGGCTCGGCTCCTTGGCCTAGCTAACCTCCCTCCTTTAGGTTACACTTAGGGGGTTTATATAGGCTTTTGAAATAGGTTTCTTTGCCCCTAAGTATCCTTTTCCGAGTGAAATTGTTCTTTGCCACGACAGAGACACGGCCATGGCACACGCCCGTGTGAATCGTCTTTAGGTCATGTTTGGATTTCTTTAATGAGGCACGACCGTGTGAATCGGAATCAGGCCGTGTTCTAGTTTATCAGGGAGGCACGACCGTGTGGGCTTAAGTCCAGGCCGGGTCGATTTCTACTTTGGCCCAATTTGGTCCGTTTTAGGCCTGTTTCCTATTCTTTCCATCCTCCGGTGCTTTCCTGAGTATAAGACATGAAAAGAAAGGATTAAGAGCACATTTTTACACAAGTCAAGGGATAAATCATCCAAAAGTATGCTAAATGTGGGATTAAATTATGTTACTTTTACGGTTTATCACATACCTCCACACTTAAGCTTTTGCTTGTCCTCAAGCAAAATTCTCAACTTACAATTAAAATGAACTTTCCAAAATTCATAATTCCTATCAACAATGTCTCATCATAATTCATAGATAATTTATACATGGATAATTTAACTCAAAGCGTTCTAAAGATTCACACAATATAAATCATACATTTGTATCACGAAAACGTAGGTGTCTCCCCTTATCTAAATAATTACCTTTAATTCAAAACTGACAAGGATTGACATCCTCACAAAAGAATCACTCAAATCACTCGAAGTGTTTAAGTTTCAGGAAAAGAGCACTCATAAGTCGAACCTGAAAAGTTAATCCCATGGGCTTGCCTGAAAATTAAATCTCTACCATTGTAAAATAAGATGATAAACAGATCAAAAGGTCTTTAACAGGGTTGTAACGGGGCTAGGGTTAAAGGTGTGGATAAAGGCTAAATTAGAAGGTTAGAATCAAGATCAAATTGACAAGTTACTTATCTAGAAATACTGAGACGATAATTACATCAACTGAAAAGTAATAACTCTAGTAATACGAGCTTTTCTTTTGATAAATAGACTTTAACTGTATAAGCTCGCTTTTCATAATACTAATACTGAATATACTTTGATTTTTTTAAGAACAAGTCAAATAATAAAGGATAAATTCAACTACTGAAATAATATAATTAGGTAACTAATCAAATCAAATCTCGATATAAGGGTAGTCAAAAAGGAATGGTGATAACAAATACAAAGGGTTTTGGGGTAATATTAGTAGGTGAGTCAATAAAAAGGGTTATTAGGATTAAACGGGGTTCACTAGGGGTTAATTATGAAGATAGGCTTTTTGATGGAGTAAGTGGGTTAAAACCTAGGTGCCTTTATCATCTCGGTATATCAAATCAACGGTATGGTCTTGACATGTATAATCGAAGCAAGTTCTAGAATAACAGTTCAATGTTGACACACTCATAATCAATAAAGTGAGCAAGAAAAAGAATATATGCTCTATAAGGTTCAAAATCTCACAAAAAATTATGGGTTTTTTATATCAATCTTGTAATTTTTCAAACTTCAAGGTAACATTCAGATTCAGGTAGACAACCTAAAAAAAAATAATTTGAAAAATAGACTTATCATGCTTGATTCTCTAGTATCCTTCAAATTTAATCATCAATGCACAATTAACTATGGCTTACTTCAAAAACATATCAATAAAAATCATTAATCATCAGAAATTTCATCCTAATTAGTAATATGAGGAAATTACTTAAGAACAAGATATAATTCAAGAATTTGCAAATAATACTATAGTTAACCCCCCCACACTTAAGTTGTACATTGCCCTCAATGTACAAAAATAGATAATATCAAAATAATCATAAAATCGTAAGATGGGGAGAGAAGTGAAACTTCCTGAATTTTGGATGAAGTCAATGAAAAGAAACCGGATAGGATTGGAGGTGAACGTAGGGGAAGCGTCTCGAACCGTTTGAAATTGAGTCCTCGAAGCAGCCGTCTTGATTTTATTGTATCCTAAGCTAAATCTAAATGGTACGAATAATAAGAAGAAAATAAGGAAAATAAAAAAAATAAAAATAAAAATAAAAGTAAATAATGGAAAATGAAAGAAGAAAGATAACGGGAAAAGGAAGGGAAGAAGGGGGTTAAATAGAAATTATGGATCTGGTAGTTGGCCCCACCCTTGTACCCTCCTGTGGTGGCCACACGGCCATGGCAACGGCCGTGTGCAAGGCCGTGTGGTATGGAAATCTGTACTTTGGTTAGTTTATGGTTAGGTGCTAAAAGGAAAAATAAAAGTAAAAAATAAAAAATGTAAAAATTAATGGGGTTAGTGCTCGGGTTGCCTCCCAAGAAGCGCTCGTTTATAGTCTTAAGCTAGACTTTACCTCTCACTCGCATGGTCATGGTGGTTTGAAGAGGTGAAAATCCTTTCTTATGCGACCAATTCGGTTATTGTTATAAAATTTAAGTCGAGTAGTCTTTACCTTAAAGGTGCTGATTTTAGGACTAGTTACCTCGACTGTTCCATCTGGGAAGATTTTGAGTACCTGATCTCCTATCTTAAGCTGGGTTGTCCCATCATTAAGTTCGTCGTGGAGTCGCCTCGTTTTTGCTTCGTGTGTTTTTAGTTTCTCTTTGAGGTGTGTCTTCCATTCGTCTAGTTCATCAATCCACAGCCTTCGTTCCTCATAAATTTCTTCTTTATCGCCACGAGGTCTAGGATCTGGCATTTGCAAAAGAGCTTCAAGAAATGGCAAGTTAATATGAAATTTCTTTGGAAGTTTAAGAGACTTACCGAATTGTTCCTCTGTGTGGTCTTTCTTTCTCCATTAGGGTATGGCACAAGAGCTTGGTACTCTGTAATTACCGGGTTTGGTAAATCCTGGCTTACCTCAACCTTACCTTCACTTACCACAAGCTCTTGCCTTGGGTCAGATTCTACTAACCTTTCACTGTCATGAGTTGTTACAGCTTGAATTTGCTCTTTTGGGTTAGTTTCAGTGTTGCTTGGCAATCTTTCTTGTGGTTGTTCTAAGATCAGCTTAGCAGGCTGACCTAACTGATCCTCGATCCCTTGAATCGATGCTTCTTGTTTCGTTTCTATATTGTGGTAGCGTGTTTCTGTGTTTGCTATGAATTTTTTTAGCATCTCTTCAAGGTTCGACTTATCTTCCTGTTGGTGAGGTGGTTGTTGAAAATCTGGATTTTCTGTGGTTGCTATGAATTTTGCAGCATCTCTTCAAGACTCGACTCCTCTTCCTGTTGGTGAGGTGGTTGTTGAAAATTTGGAGGAAGTTCCTGTCTTTGGCTACTTTGATCATACCACGAGAAATTGGGATGGTACCTCCAACCTGCATTATAAGTGTCACTATAAAAATTATTTTGATGTCTAGAATAGTTACCCATATAGTGGACTTGTTTGTTCTCCATGCCATATCCGTAGGGTGGGTACTCAGGATTCGCCACGCCTCCTGAATTCGAGTAATATTGCATTACTGGGTGTACCTGCGAGAGGCTATACAAACCATCAATCTTTTTATTCATCATCTCTAGCTGGTTTGATAGCATGGTTACTGGGTCGAGGTTGTAAATATGGGCTGCTTTTGTTGGCTTTGTCCTCATAACTTGCCACTAATAGTTATTTAGTGCCATCTCCTCTATATGCCAAAATCAAATAAAAGAAATTTTAACAAAGTAAAAAAAATAAAAAATAATAATGAAAATAAATTGCAATAAAAAAATGGCTAAAGTAATAAAAATAGAATTTTCTTAATATTTTAGTTCCCCGGCAATGGCGCCAAAAACTTGATCATCGATTTCAGAGTTTTAAATTTATAATGAGAAAGATCGAACCTGAAAACTAACTCTAACAACGATTTTTGAGGCAAGAGCACCTATCGAACAGTAGTATAGTTAAGGCAAGACCGGAATGTCGAACCCAAAGGAACTAAAAGTACTAATACTAACTTTCTTTCTATTATCTAGCCTAAAATAAGTGAAGTTGTTGTTTAATCTAAATTTAACTAACTACTAAGCTAAAGATGCAAAGACAAAAAGAATGAATTGGGGAAATACTATTGGGAAAACTCAGTTGATTAAGATGATGCCCTTAGGAAGAATCCACCTAGACTTCACTTGTTATCTAACACTGAACCAGACGATGTATTCACTTGACTTGATCCGTAAGATTCCCTAAGTTATATTAAACCCTCTCTCGAAGCGAATAACATCTAACCCTAGGTTAATTAATTAAAATCTCTTTCTAATTAAAACACCTAGATTCTCATTAACTCGATCTATGGACTCCCATATTAGGTTTCACCCTAATCCGGCAAAATCTCGTCACCCTATCTCTAGGCGCGCGATCAACTCTGCTTAATTATGCTAGATTTACTCTTAAGCAGGGACTTTTGCTCCTCCACCTAAGCACATCATACTTGAATCAATATCTCGAAAATATTAACACAAGAATTCAGCATACATAATCAAGAACAAATCAAGTATTTATCATATAGTTCAGAAAACGATAACAAGATCCATCTTAGGTTTCATCCCCTTCAGGTATCTGAAGGGTTTAGTTCATAACAATAAAAGAAAACATCTCAGAAGAAAAGATAAAACAAAACATAAGAAATCCCTAAAACCCCCTGAAGGAATTGAAGGAGAGATCCTCCGTCTTGAGTAGAATTCCGGCTTCTTGAGATGGATCAACTGGCTATCTTTGAGTGTTTCCCACAAATCTGACCTTTTCGGCTCGGCTCCTTGGCCTAGCTAACCGTCCTCCTTTAGGTTACACTTAGGGGGTTTATATAGGCTTTTGAAATAGGTTTCTTTGCCCCTAAGTATCCTTTTCTGAGTGAAATTGTTCTTTGGCACGAAGGGACACGGCCATGGCACACGCCTGTGTGAATCGTCTTTAGGCCATGTTCGGATTTCTTTAATGAGGCACGGCCGTGTGAATCGGGATCAGGCCATGTCCTAGTTTATCGGGGAGGCACGGCCATGTGGGCTTAAGTACAGGCCGTGTCGATTTCCACTTTGGCCCAATTTGGTCCGTTTTAGGCCTGTTTCCTGTTCTTTCCATCCTCCGGTGCTTTCCTGAGTATAAGACATGAAAAGAAAGGATTAAGAGCACATTTTTACACAAATCAAGGGATAAATCATCCAAAAGTATGCTACATGTGGGATTAAAATATGTTACTTTTACGGTTTATCACAGCCCCATGGGTGTGTTGATTGGTCGTGTGTTCCCTGCATGTTAGGTTTACAAAGTTAGAATGGTCAGTAGTAAACACACGGGCAGAGACACGGCCATGTGTCTTAGCCGTGTGGGAGGCATAGCCATGGACATAGGCTTGTGCCCAGGCCGTGTGAAGTCTGCACTTAAAATTTGGAATTTAATTCGACACACGGCCTAAGGACACTAGCGTGTGCCTTGGCCGTGTGACCATAGTGAAATGATGATGTCATAAATAGAATGCCATGGTTTTGGCACACGGGCTAAAACATAGGCGTGTCGAGGCTGTGTAAGGAACACGGGCCAGGGACACGGACGTGTGTCAGGCCGTGTGAAAACCCCTATAGGTTCAAATTAGAAAATAAACTCCACACGAGCTAGGGACATGGGCGTGTGTTGTAACACCCTAAATTAGGGGTTGTTTGTAACTTAGCTAATTTTCCATGTGTGTGCCTGAAGAATAAATATTATGACTTATTTGGCGTATTTTAGGGTCTAGAATTAAACCCGAGTTAGGCCTGATCTAGTGTTAGAATATTTTTTTTTTACCATAAAAGAGGGAGCGAGAGGAGAGAAGGCTTTAATAGAATTTTGGGCGAGTTAAGGCACAAAAGATGGGCTTGGTACAAGTGGCGTGGGGCGCCTAAGAGTTTGCTAGGGGCCTTGGGTTCGATTCGTGGAAGAAGCAAGGGGGAAATATTTTTCCTTTTGGGTTGGGCGTTAGGCCTAGAAAGGCCTTTTAATTAAATTAGGAGGGCTTATTGACATGAAAGTGGGTTGGCTAAGTGGCTGGTGTTGGGCACATGGTCTTGGTTTTGTTTTTTTTTTATTATTTGATGGGATTAATAAGGATAATATGAGGATAACAATTAGTTTTTAAATTGGATTTTTATTAATTCTAAGGATAATAGAAGATAAAGAAGATATTGGTTGGATTATTAATTGATTAAGAGGGGATTAATTCAAACTACTTTGAATTAATTAAACGAATGGCTTGGAGTAAATCAAGAAGTTGGATGGAATTTGAACTCCCTAATTGGAGTGGACGGCAAGCTTTAGGGGGAGGGGGTGCCGAATTCCTTTATAAGCACCTATCAACCATTGTGATTTTCTTTTACCATTTTTTTTTCTTAGCCGAAATTCTTAACCCCTCTTTCTTCTTTATTTTTTTCTTTTATTTTATTTTCCATCCTCTCAAATCCCTTTAGCCGAAATCCTCATCACCTTTCCTTTCCATTATTTTTCTTTCTTCCATTCCTTGGCCGAATACACCATTTGAAGTGCCGAAATTTCTTCCTTCCTAATCCGTGAAGTCTTGGCTGAATATCAGAGTGAGGGGTAAGTATGCCGAAACTCTCCCACACTATTATTTTCCTATGTCGACTTGGTTATAAGAGAAAAGCCAAAATTTGTTTGGTTGCTAAGCAATGTTGGAACGATCTTGTTTAGGTGCCGAGAATTCTAAGGCGTTCGTTCTAAGCCGTCATTCTTTGTCAACCGAAATTGGTAAGTGTGGGTAAGGCCTATGTTGTATTCAAAAGCCGAAAGTTTTGATTATGAGTATTAGTACTAACCGATGGTAGTTGACACAGCAGATTCGGGAATTGAGTGCCGTGGTTAGTAGCAAAAGCAAAGGTGAGATTTCGGGATCCTAAGGAACCCCTTCTAATATTTTGGTTTGGCCGATTAGGCCATAGTGCTAATTATAAGGTTGGCCGAATATAGGTGCAGAGAGATCTAGGGAGGCCGACTCCTCTTTTCGGGATTTAGAGCATCCAAGGGTGACAGGTGTGTACATACACACTTATAGCAGTTAATGTTTGTGTTAAATATATGTTGCCTGTAAATCTGCTTGATATAGATACGGATTTAGTACCTCAATGGTACAAGCGAGGATCCCGGTAAGTCTCTGTTAATACGAGATTATTATGCTTTTGGGAAGCATGGTTTATATGTTACATGTGATAAATGTATGAGATCTATTCATGACTATTTGACTATTGTGGGTTAAATGAGTGGAGGGGGCAGGATTATTCGTGCCGACGGGCACCAGTGTTTTGGTAACACACCGTGACTACGGTCACCAGAGGTTTGGTACCTCCAGAGGTTTGGCACCTCAATAGCGACTTATCCCTGTGGTTAACACCACCGTGGGTTGGCCCCACTTGAGATATGGGATCGTCTGCCAGTGATTTGGTATCACACGATGGGTTGGCCCCATCACCCGATTTGTGTCTACGGACACCAGTGTTTTGGTAACACATTGTGACTATATGTCACCAGTGGTTTGGCACCACCAGTGGTTTGGTACCACAACGGGGTAGACAGTGGCGTTTGGATGGCTAGGTTGGGTATTTAACATTCTGCATATTAATTGCTATATGTTGTGTATGAAAATGTTTTAAAACGGGGGAAGGGTTACATACTGAGTCTTGGTGACTCACCTTCTCCTTTATATTTTTCAGGTGACACATAGATCGCGGATGTGGAGCCGGGTTGACTCGAGGTGGCCATGCGGTGGATTTAATTAAATGAACTTTCATTTTGTTATGATAAATTTTATTTTGGGTTGTTAGTTATTTGGTTGTAATAAGGCCTCCTAATACTTTACTTACATTATTTTTCTCATGTTGGATATTGTTTAAATTATATTATTATTATTATTGGATTTAAATCACATATTTTCCAAAATTAACACAAAAATGTTTTAAAATGCCATCGGGCACAGTTGAAGTTTGTTTTATAACTTGACTTAAATATGTTTTTAAAAATAAACACTAAGTATGATTTTATCAAGATTACCAAATACGAGAAGTTTTCAACAAAACTTAATGGGTTTCAAAAAGGTTTTCCCCGTAACAATCCAGGTTCGACCATAGTGTTTGGGCCGGGTTTGGGTTGTTACAAAGTTGGTATCAGAGCCCAGTTCAAAGCTCGGCTGTGGGGGCCCAAGGCCCAAAAATGTTTTAGTAGGCTCTTTTAAGTGCTTTTGGGTTATAAAGCAGCATGGCCCGAGTCTCCGGCAACTATCCGCCCAGGTAAGTACATCTAAACCTCTTGGTGAATTATATTTTGTAGAAGGGTAGGAAGCATGGAACGTAGATAGACTTATTGGACTTGGACCCTAAGGTTAGATTACTCAAACACAAACGGAACATAAGATTTAAAGAACTAAACCAACATATGGCTAAGTCATTTGAGCTAGGGTGTGGTAACCTCCGTACGCATGTCTAGGATTGGAACCTGAAGAGCTTGGTACTTAAGCAGTCCGTGTGACTCACCTCCTCTTCGCAGGTATCCTACCTGGTGCGTAGCTTCGGTTCACCCTAACTCAGAGGGCTCAGTGGTGTGGCAACCTCTGTGCGCATGTCTAGAAAGGTTCGATGAGAGCTTGGTATTTAAGCAGTCCGCGTGACTCACCTCCTCTTCACTTGAATCCTGCCTGGTGCGTAGCTTTGGTTCACCCTGGCCAAGAGGGCTCGGTCATAGGCCTAATATAATGACTAAAACCCGAAGGGGATCTAGCCACGTTTTGAAAGGAACGAAACAATAAGAACCCTAATGTTTTCAAAATTTTTGCAATAACTCTTTCAAATCGGAGAACATCATTTTTACAACGTTTTCCTCGAAAAACTTGATTTGTGGAAAATTACAGAAATGCCCTTAGGAGTAAAATTACTAAAATGCCCTCGATTCATAAAATATCAGTTCAATGGTTTTGCTCAAAAATTTCAACTATGTTACAAATATTCAGCAACTTAGCTTTGAAAATCACCAACAAAATATTTTGGTTTTGGAAAATTACGAAAACGCCCTCGAATTCAAAATTACCAAAATGACCTTGACTTTTGAACTTTTTGCAAACAGCAACGTTTCGAGAAAGAAAAACTTGCAAAAGGAATCCTCAGAGTTTTACAACTGTTAAAATACCCCTGACTTATTAAAATTAAGAAATTGCCCCAAGTGAAAAAATTACTAAAATACCCCTGGTTTCCGAAACGATGTTATACCTTCAAATTTTTACAAAATCTTCAGAAACCTCTCCAGTTTTGAGAATTTCAAAATGATATGTTTTATTTTACAAACTTTTTATTTCAAAAATACCCTTATAGGAAAAATGACGGAAATACCCCTGGGTTAGAAATGGGCAGAAATGTCCGAAGTGCGAATAGGTATGGAAAGTATTAAGGAATGGATCCATGAACTCCTTTTGCGTGAACTAGGATAGAAGACTGAAACATTGTTTGCTCAAAAGAATCTCTGATCAAAACTCTATCCATAAAATTTCTTCGCGAATAAGAAAGGGGAACAAATGCTAACGCATAAAAATTTTCTTAATCAGATTAAAAGCGCAAGTAGATAGAATGAGTTCTAGAGGACGTGGACGCCGTGGACGCGGTAGGGGTAGGATGACCGTGTCAGAACCTGTTGGGTCGGGACAAGGTTCTGAAAATGAAGTACCACCGCCACCACCACCTCCTACTTTTAGAGCTGAGGAGCAGGATCAAACCGGTGGTGAGGCTGTGTCGCAAGTGGTATTGCGAGTTCTGGAGATTGTGGCTGGGGCTGGTGGAAACCTAGGAGCTCGAAAATCTGTTCCGGAGCGAATTCGGTCTAACGGAGCTGAGGTATTCCGGGGTGTGTCGGGAGTGGCACCTAGTGCAGCAGAGTATTGGCTGGAATCGTCCGAGCGAATTATGGACGACCTTGACCTGTCCAATGAGGAGAAGCTGAAAGGGGCGGTGTCGCTTCTAAAGGATGAAGCGTATCAGTGGTGGTTGACAGTCCGGGATGGAGCCAGAGCTAATGATCTCACGTGGGATTACTTTAAAAATGCCTTTCAGAAGAAGTATGTGGGTACTAGCTACACGGATGCTCAAAGGAAACTTTTTCTGGGACTAGTGCAAGGAACTAAGTCAGTAGCGGAATATGAGGTGGAGTTTTTAAGACTGAGTAGGTATGCTAGAGGCATCGTGGCTACTGAACACGAGCGCTGTGTCCGCTTTGAGGATGGACTCCGGGATGATTTGAGGCTACTGATTGCCCCACAGCAAGTTCGCGAGTTCTCATCTCTAGTAGAAAAGGCTAAGGTAGCTGAAGGGATCAAGGAGACCGTAAGACAGAAGCATGATAGGAACAACCAGAAGAGAGGCCTTGGATCGCTTGGATCGGGCAGTAATGTGGAGAAGAGGGCTAGATTTGGGGAATCAGAAAGAACCACAGAGCCTGCTCAGTGGCCACCTCAGTGTGTTAGATACGGGAAATCCCATTCGGGAGAATGTTTAGCAGGAAGTAGAGGGTGCTTTGAGTGTGGATCGTTGGATCACCGTGTAAGGAATTGTCCTCGGAAGTATGCCGAAACTCTCCCACACTATTATTTTCCTATGTCGACTTGGTTATAAGAGAAAAGCCGAAATTTGTTTGGTGGCTAAGCAATGTTGGAACGATCTTGTTTAGGTGCCGAGATTCTAAGGCGTTCGTTCTAAGCCGTCATTCTTTGTCAACCGAAATTGGTAAGTGTGGGTAAGGCCTATGTTGTATTCAAAAGCCGAAAGTTTTGATTATGAGTATTAGTACTAACCGATGGTAGTTGACACAGCAGATTCGGGAATTGAGTGCCGTGGTTAGTAGCAAAAGCAAAGGTGAGATTTCGGGATCCTAAGGAACCCCTTCTAATATTTTGGTTTGGCCGATTAGGCCATAGTGCTAATTCTAAGGTTGGCCGAATATAGGTGCAGAGAGATCTAGGGAGGCCGACTCCTCTTTTCGGGATTTAGAGCATCCAAGGGTGACAGGTGTGTACATACACACTTATAGCAGTTAATGTTTGTGTTAAATATATGTTGCCTGTAAATCTGCTTGATATAGATACGGATTTAGTACCTCAATGGTACAAGCGAGGATCCCGGTAAGTCTCTGTTAATACGAGATTATTATGCTTTTGGGAAGCATGGTTTATATGTTACATGTGATAAATGTATGAGATCTATTCATGACTATTTGACTATTGTGGGTTAAATGAGTGGAGGGGGCAGGATTATTCGTGCCAACGGGCACCAGTGTTTTGGTAACACACCGTGACTACGATCACCAGAGGTTTGGTACCTCTAGAGGTTTGGCACCTCAATAGCGACTTATCCCTGTGGTTAATACCACCGTGGGTTGGCCCCACTTGAGATATGGGATCATCTGCCAGTGATTTGGTATCACACGATGGGTTGGCCCCATCACCCGATTTGTGTCTACGGACACCAGTGTTTTGGTAACACATTATGACTATATGTCACCAGTGGTTTGGCACCACTAGTGGTTTGGTACCACAACGGGGTAGACAGTGGCGTTTGGATGGCTAGGTTGGGTATTTAACATTCTGCATATTAATTGCTATATGTTGTGTATGAAAATGTTTTAAAACGGGGGAAGGGTTACATACTGAGTCTTGGTGACTCACCTTCTCCTTTATATTTTTTGGGTGACACATAGATCGCGGATGTGGAGCCGGGTTGACTCGAGGTGGCCATGCGGTGGATTTAATTAAATGAACTTTCATTTTGTTATGATAAATTTTATTTTGGGTTGTTAGTTATTTGGTTGTAATAAGGCCTCCTAATACTTTACTTACATTATTTTTCTCATGTTGGATATTGTTTAAATTATATTATTATTATTATTGGATTTAAATCACATATTTTCCAAAATTAACACGAAAATGTTTTAAAATGCCATCGGGCACAGTTGAAGTTTGTTTTATAACTTGACTTAAATATGTTTTTAAAAATAAACACTAAGTATGATTTTATCAAGATTACCAAATACGAGAAGTTTTCAACAAAACTTAATGGGTTTCAAAACGGTTTCAAAAAGGTTTTCCCCGTAACAATCCAGGTTCGACCATAGTGTTTGGGCCGGGTTTGGTTTGTTACATGTGTGACCACACGGCCCGCCCACACAGGCGTGTGGCCCCTGCTAGGCAAAATTTTTCTAAGAATGTAAAAGTTTCCAGTTTAATTTCGAGACCTTCCGAATATATGTTTAAGGCCTCATAGGCCCATGATAAGGATGTTATGAATTTGAATGAGAACTTTTAAGTTGGGGATGGATTTTTAGAGCCCAAAGTTGTAATATCCCGGGTTAGGGGCTGTTTTGTTGTTGCATGTTATTGCATGTATTTAGTGTGCTGTGCTGCTATTTCGGTGTTTTAGGTGCTTAGTTGTAGGCTAGGAGTGTGCCTGAGTGAATGGGAAAATTTTGGGTTTTGGGTGTTGAGTCAGGGGAGCTGTTGGAGCTGGGGTTTAAGAATTTTATTCGTGGTTTTGTTGCACAAGTGAAGAGCTGGCAGAGTGGCAAGGGGGAGCTTGGTGTGGCGTCAACTTCAAGGAGCAGAGGTCTGGTGTTCGAGCTGCAGAGTTCCCTTTTTGGTCACTCATTTTGGACGGCATAGGAGGGAGAAGTTGGTTGGAGTTCAAATTTCCTTTGGACTTGGTCAAGTGATGAGGTGGGGGGAAGAGAGGAGAAAGTGGAGGTTGAATTGTTCAAATTGTTTGAATGCGTGGATGGGAGTGAATGGGGGGATTTGGCCGAATGTTTGGGGGGTGGTGGAGTGTATGGCCGGTTTTGGGAAGTGGGGAGGTGTGTGCCGAAATGCATTTTGCATTTTTGGCATTTTTCTTAGGCAATTTCGGTCATAGGTGGTGGCAAACAAGGTTTCTCTTTTTTCTTTGTTTTGGTCTTTTGTAGCCGAAATTTCTAAGGGGTGTTCTTCTCATTTTCTCCATTGCTTTGAAACCGAAAGTCTAGAGAGTTGGTGGCCGAATCTTACTTTGCTTTTCTCTCAACTTTCTTGGCAAACCGAATGGTATTTCCTCTACTCCATAATTCTTTCTTTGGCTTGGAAATTCTTGATAACCGAAACTAGTATTCCCTCTCTTCATACCTCATTTTTCTTCTCTTTTGGGAACACTAAAGCCGAAATTTACCTTATCCAAACCGAAATCTCCATTCATCCCTTCTATTTCTTATCTTCTCTAAACCGAATTTTCCCTTCTTTTTGTTGAAGCTTTGGCCGAATATCAACCCATCCCTTCTCCATCTTTTTCTTACGTTTCTTTCTTGGTCAAGACCGAATCTCTTCTCTCCCTTGTAGCTTCCTTGGCCGAATATTGGTGTTGGTAAGCTCTTGGCCGAATGGCCATTCCTTCTCTTGCTCTGTTCTTGATCGTTTGGTTGATTAAAGGGCCGAATATGGTTATGTTGGAAGGGTTCTAATCTCTTTGTTTTAGGGTCTTTGGGAGTGTAAAGCAAACAAGGGAATCGTCATTCTTTTGTGATCGACTGGTAAGTAGGGGTAAAGATATGGTATTGTTATTATTTCAATCTTTTAGGTCCGATTATGGCAAAGGTAACAAAAGATTAATAGCTCTCTTTTGAAGGTAGCCGATTGTTGGAAGGAAAGCCTTTGTGGTTCGGGTTTGATAAAGAATCAAACCAATAGCAAAGTAAGGATGATTCGACAAACCCCTTTGGTTAATGGTTGTTGGCCGAATGTAGTGATGCCTAACCTCTATGTTTGGCCGATTGTAGGATCTAGGAATCGAGGGACTTAGATCGTTTTCGTTGGGATTCTAGACTCGTATTATCAGGTGTGTAAACTAACCCACTGATACTTAGTAATATTATTAATAAACCTGTTTGCCTGTTAAAAATTATAACAGTATGATGGACAATGGGATACCCAAAAGGGGTATGTGTACGGTTCGGGTAAGTTTGTTCTATTATGAGTACTATTAATGAAGTATGATACCATGATCTATGTTATGTATGTATGCTATGAGAGGTAATGTTTGGTATGTTGGCATAGTATGCATGACTTGTATGAGATGCATGATTACATGAGTATGGTATGTTGATGGGTGATATGAGTGGAGGGAGCAGTGATATTTTGTGCTGACGAGCACCAGTGTTTTGGTAACACACTTTGTGACTTTGGGTCACCAGAGGTTTGGCACCTCCAGAGGTTTGGTACCTCAGCGTCTCGTCCCAGTGGCTCAGTACCACAGTGGGTTGGCCCCACGGATGAATATACGGGATTGACGCCAGTGATTTGGTATCACACGATGGGTTGGCCCCATCACCAGATTTGTGACTACGGTCACCAGTGCTTTGGTAGCACATTGTGTCTTTGGGACACCAGAGGTTTGGCACCTCATTGCGACTTGTCCCTGTGGTTTGACCACCGTGGGTTGGCCCCACTTGAGATATGGGATCGTCTGCTAGTGATTTGGTATCACACGATGGGTTGGCCCCATCATCATTGGATTTGTGACTTCGGTCACCAGTGCTTTGGTAGCACAATCGTGTCTTTGGGACACCAGTGGTTTGGTACCACATTGACGGATATTGTGTCTTTGGGACACCAGTGTTTTGGTAACACATTGTGACTATATGTCACCAGTGGTTTGGCACCACCAGTGGTTTGGTACCACACTGGGTAGAAAAGGCGATATGGATGGTTAGGATCGGGTTGCATTAATTATGTTGCTATGTATGATGTGTGTTAGCATGTTGATTCTTCGGGAGCGGGATTTACACACTGAGTCACTCGACTCACCCTCTCCTTTGATATTTCAGGTGACCCGTAGATGCGGACTTGGAGCCGGGATGGACTCGAGGTGCTTATGCCATGCTGAATAAAGTTTTTACTCAGACTCTATATTTTTGGGTACTTTAGCTTATTTACTTTTATTTGGGTTTTAATTTGTTTTGTAAAAGGCCTTTAATTTATGCTTTAAGTTGTTTGATGTTTAATTAGATTTTAATATGCCTTAACAAAACAAGTTGGTATGAATTTTACTAAACCTTGGAAGGAGATAATGATTTCAAAACTATAACGCACTGTGTTTTTAAACTATACCATCGGGTATCACACTAAGTCTTTATGATAAACAAAAACAAATGGTTTCCAATTCAACCCTGTAGTTCTCCTAAGTTTAAAAGTGTTTTATGTATCACTAAGAAACTAATGAGGTTTAAATGGTATAAACTCGTTTTAACTACACATTCTGGCTGAGTTTTCAAAATCTCCGGGTTTCAAATACTCCAACCGTTTTCCAAACAAGTCTACTCAAATTTGTTTCAAATACACTGTGTTTTCACTCAGCTTTTAAACGGGAAATCTAACTTTTCAAAAACGATTTCCCCGTAGCATACCAGATTCGGACGTGGTGTCTTGTCCGGGTTTGGGGTGTTACAATTGTGGTATCAGAGCCAAGTTCAAAGGCTCGGCTGTGGGCCTGAGGCCCAAAATGGTTTTCAAAAGTCTGATTAAGTGTTTGTTTTGAAAGTATGGTTTGAAAGGCATGGCACCGAGTCTACGGCACCAGTTCGCCCAGGTAAGTACCCCGGACTATTCCTTGTGATTTGATTGGATGTTATATGATCTGATGAATAGCAATAGTATGCTACCTTAGAGATTGAAACTGATAGGATTCTGTGAACTTGCGAAAACAAATCCTCTTTAATATTCATAAGACTTGCTTTTTAAACAAGTGGAATAAACACTGATGCATAAAATTCTTTAATCAGATACGTAGAAAGATTAGACATGAGCACTCGAGGCGGACGTGGTCGTAATACTCGTGGTAGAGGTAGGGGTAGAATGACGGTTTCTGAGCCCGTAGGATCTGGGCAGGGTTCAGAAAATGAGATACCGGTTCCGCCACCAGCTGGAGGTGGTGAGTTCCAAGATCAGACTGGATACGACGCAGTGTCACAGGCGATGCTGCGAGTGTTGGAAAGGGTAGCTGGAGCAGGGGGTGGTGCAGGAGTTAGGAAATCTGTTCCTGAGCGACTTCGGGCTAATGGGGCCGAATTCTTCCGAGGTGTATCGGGTGTTGCTCCGAGCACTGCTGAATATTGGCTGGAGGCAACTGAGCGGATCATGGATGATCTGGACTTGACGGCTGAAGAGAAGCTGAAGGGTATCGTATCGCTTCTCCGGGATGAGTCATATCAGTGGTGGCTCACGGTTCGGGATAGTGTGGCAGCAGAGGATTTGACATGGGATTACTTCAGAGCTGCATATCAAAAGAAGTACATCGGGGCTAGTTACATCGACTCCCAGAGAAAGGCATTTCTGAGGCTTGTTCAGGGGAGTAAATCTGTTGCTGAGTACGAGGCTGAGTTCCTGAAGCTGAGTAGGTATGCCAGGGGCATTGTAGCCACTGAGCATGAGAGGTGTGTTCGTTTCGAGGATGGTCTGCGAGACGAGTTGAGGCTGCTGATTGCTCCTCAGCAGGAGCGCGAGTTTGCTGTCTTAGTTGAGAAGGCTAAGGTAGCCGAGGGTGTTAAGGAGTCAGTGAGGCAGAGTATGGACAGGAGTAGGCTTAAGAGGAGCTTTGGGTCTTCTGGTTCGTCGGGTAATCCGCAGAAGAGGGCTAGACCGAGTGGGCAGAATCAGTCTGCTAGGTTTGTTGCTGCTAGGCAGGGACCGCCGCAGTGTAATCAGTGTGGGAAATCTCATTGGGGTGGTTGTTGGACTGGAGGTAAAGGTTGCTTCGAGTGTGGTTCTCTGGAGCATCGCATAAGGGACTGTCCGCGTAGGATGGCCAGGATTCAGTCTGAGAGTCAGGGACATAATCAATTCAGAGGTAATGGACCGCCACTGCAGAGGGGCCGTGGTAATGACAGAGGTGGTAGTGGTTCTGGTCGGGGCCGTGGAGCACCGGGCAGGGGTGCGGGTAGTTCTGATGCTAGACAGCCTGGATTGGTGTATGCTGCGAGGCGCCGAGAGGAGGGCGACGCACCGGACGTCATAATCGGTACGTTCTTGATTTTTGGTACTCCTTATACTGCTTTAATTGATGTGGGTTCTACGCACTCTTATGTTGCCAGTAGTATAGTAGAGACAATGGATTTAGACTCTGAGATATCTTCTAGGCAGATGACTGTGATTAGTCCTCTAGGTCACTCTGTAGTAGTAGATAAGCTGTTTAGAGATGTACCTCTAGAACTCCAAGGGGTAGTGTTTGCTGCTGATCTGATGGAACTGCCGTTTGGGGAGTTCGATCTGATCCTTGGGATGGATTGGCTGGTTAAGTACCAGGCGAGGTTGGATTGCGCGGCTAAGCGCATGGTTCTTAAGACGGTTGATGGTGATGAGGTGGCTATGATAGGTAATAGGAGGGATTACTTATCAAATGTGGTATCTGCTTTGAAAGCGGAGAAGATGGTCAGGAAGGGCTGCGAAGCGTATGTGGTTCATGTGTATGCTTTGGAGGCTAAAGAGTCTGCTATTGAGAAGGTTCGTACTGTTAAGGAATTTGCTGATGTGTTTCCTGAGGAACTTCCGGGTTTGCCGCCAGATCGAGAGGTAGAGTTCGGGATTGATCTGTTACCCGGGACTGCGCCAGTGTCTATTGCTCCGTATAGGATGGCACCAAAGGAATTGGTGGAGCTTAAGGCTCAGATCCAGGAGTTATTAGATCGAGGTTTTATTAGGCCAAGTGTTTCGCCGTGGGGTGCGCCGGTTCTTTTTGTCAAGAAGAAGGATGGTACAATGCGGATGTGCATAGACTACCGCCAGTTGAACAAGCTGACGATTAAAAACAAGTATCCGTTGCCACGGATAGATGACTTGTTTGATCAACTGAAGGGTGCTGCGGTATTTTCGAAAATCGACTTGAGGTCTGGGTATCACCAGTTAAAGGTTAAGGAGGCTGATATCCATAAAACAGCGTTTCGGACTCGGTATGGGCACTACGAATTCCTGGTAATGCCATTCGGGTTGACTAACGCACCGGCAGCATTTATGGATATGATGAATAGGGTGTTCCAGTAGTATCTGGATCAGTTCGTCGTGGTTTTCATAGACGACATTTTAGTGTACTCAAGGACAGAGGAAGAGCATGATGCGCATTTGAGGGTGGTGCTGCAGATTCTGAGGGAAAAGCAACTCTATGCTAAGTTTAGTAAGTGCGAGTTCTGGCTTAGAGAAGTGACGTTCTTGGGTCATGTAGTGTCAGCTGAGGGGATTCGGGTAGATCCTCGTAAGATTGAGGCAGTTCTGGATTGGAAGCCGCCTAGGTCAGTGGCGGAGATTCGTAGTTTTCTGGGTTTGGCTGGATACTACCGAAGGTTTGTTGAGGGTTTCTCGTTGATAGCAGCGCCGATGACTAAGTTATTAAGGAAAGAGGTTCCGTTTGTATGGACTGAGAAACAATAGGAAAGCTTCGACAAGTTAAAGAAGATTTTGACTGAGGCTCCGGTTCTGATTCAGCTTGAGGCTGGTAAGGAATACACAGTCTACTGCGATGCATCACATACGGGTCTGGGTTGTGTGTTGATGCAGGAAGGTAAGGTTGTGGCTTACGCTTCTAGGCAACTGAGGCCACATGAGGTCAACTATCCGACGCACAATTTGGAGCTAGCGGCTGTAGTTTTCGCCTTAAAGATTTGGAGGCACTACTTGTACGGAGAGAGATCGATAGTCTACACGGATCATAAGAGTCTGAAGTATCTACTGACTCAGAAGGATTTGAATTTGAGGCAGCGTAGATGGGTTGAGTTGCTGAAGGATTACGACTGTTCTATTGAGTATCATCCGGGCAAGGCTAACGTGGTAGCAGACGCGTTGAGCCGTAAGGTTGTTTCAGACTTAAGAGCATTGTTTGCCCATTTGAGCTTGTTTGATGATGGGAGTATTCTGGCAGAGCTGCAGGTTAAGCCTACTTGGGTTGAGCAGATCAGAGAAAAACAGTTAGAGGATGAGGTTCTGAGTGCGCGAAGGTTACAAGTGCAGAATGGTGGTTTGGAGGGTTACAGCTTGTCTAGTGATGAGGTTCTGTGTTTTCAAGGTAAGGCTTGTATGCCTAAAGATGTTGAGCTGAGGCAGAAGATTCTTCAGGACGCACATAGCAGTCCTTATGCTATGCATCATGGAGGTAGCAAAATGTATAAGGATCTCAGAGAGCAGTTTTGGTGGCCTGGCTTGAAGAAAGAGGTGACAGAGTTTGTTGGGAAATGTCTGACTTGTCAGCAGGTCAAGGCTGAACATCAGTTGCCGTCGGGTTTGCTTCAGCCTGTGAAGATTCCTCAGTGGAAGTGGGAAAGGATAACCATGGATTTTGTCAGTGGGTTACCGCTTACGCCAAGCAAGAAGGATTCAGTTTGGGCAGTGGTGGATCGTCTGACTAAATCAGCTCACTTCATTCCGGTGAGGGTTGACTACTCACTTCAGAAGCTAGCGAAGCTGTATGTTTCAGAGATCGTGAGGTTACACGGTGTGCCAGTTTCGATAATCTCGGATAGGGATCCCAGGTTTACGTCAAGGTTCTGGAAAGCATTGCATCAAGCATTGGGTACTCGTTTGGATTTCAGCACGGCTTTTCACCCGCAGTCTGACGGACAATCAAAAAGGGTCATTCAGATCTTGGAAGATATGCTGAGAGGTTGTGTCCTGGATTTTAGAGGTAGTTGGGAGGAGTTTCTACCATTAGCTGAGTTTGCCTACAACAACAGTTATCAAGCGAGCATCAGGATGGCACCGTATGAGGGGTTGTATGGTAGGAAGTGTCGCTCACCTACTTGTTGGACGGAGTTAGGTGAACGTCAGTTGTTGGGACCCGAGTTAGTTGCTGAGACCGAAGACAAGGTTAAGTTGATCCAGTCTCGATTAAAGGAAGCTTCGGACCGGCAGAAGTCTTATGCCGATCTTAAGCGAAGGGATATAGAGTTTGCTGTTGGGGATCGAGTGTTTCTGAAGGTCTCGCCTTGGAAGAAGGTATTGAGGTTCAGGAAGAAAGGCAAGCTAAGTCCGAGGTTCATTGGGCCGTATAGGGTTTTGAGACGAGTAGGACCAGTAGCGTATCAGCTTGAGTTGCCAGCAGAGCTTAGTCAGATTCATGACATCTTTCACGTTTCGATGCTTCGGAGGTATCGTTCAGATCCGTCACATGTGGTAGCAGTGGAGGAGATCGAAGTAAATCCAGACTTGACTATGGAGGAGGAACCTGTGTAGATTCTGGATCGGGATGTGAAGGTTCTGCGTAGGAAGTCTGTGCCTTTGGTTAAGGTACTTTGGCGGAATCATGGCGTAGAAGAAGCGACGTGGGAACCCGAGGATATGATGAGACAGCAATACCCGCAACTCATTTGACCAGGTAATTTTGAGGCCGAAATTATTTTTAAGGGGGTAGAACTGTAATATCCCGGGTTAGGGGCTGTTTTGTTGTTGCATGTTATTGCATGTATTTAGTGTGCTGTGCTGCTATTTCGGTGTTTTAGGGGCTTAGTTGTAGGCTAGGAGTGTGCCTGAGTGAATGGGAAAATTTTGGTTTTTTGGGTGTTGAGTCAGGGGAGCTGTTGGAGCTGGGGTTTAAGAATTTTATTCGTGGTTTTGTTGCACAAGTGAAGAGCTGGCAGAGTGGCAAGGGGGAGCTTGGTGTGGCGTCAACTTCAAGGAGCAGAGGTCTGGTGTTCGAGCTGCAGAGTTCCCTTTTTGGTCACTCATTTTGGACAGCATAGGAGGGAGAAGTTGGTTGGAGTTCAAATTTCCTTTGGACTTGGTCAAGTGATGAGGTGGGGGGAAGAGAGGAGAAAGTGGAGGTTGAATTGTTCAAATTGTTTGAATGCGTGGATGGGAGTGAATGGGGGGATTTGGCCGAATGTTTGGGGGGTGGTGGAGTGTATGGCCGGTTTTGGGAAGTGGGGAGGTGTGTGCCGAAATGCATTTTGCATTTTTGGCATTTTTCTTAGGCAATTTCGGTCATAGGTGGTGGCAAACAAGGTTTCTCTTTTTTCTTTGTTTTGGTCTTTTGTAGCCGAAATTTCTAAGGGGTGTTCTTCTCATTTTCTCCATTGCTTTGAAACCGAAAGTCTAGGGAGTTGGTGGCCGAATCTTACTTTGCTTTTCTCTCAACTTTCTTGGCAAACCGAATGGTATTTCCTCTACTCCATAATTCTTTCTTTGGCTTGGAAATTCTTGATAACCGAAACTAGTATTCCCTCTCTTCATACCTCATTTTTCTTCTCTTTTGGGAACACTAAAGCCGAAATTTACCTTATCCAAACCGAAATCTCCATTCATCCCTTCTATTTCTTATCTTCTCTAAACCGAATTTTCCCTTCTTTTTGTTGAAGCTTTGGCCGAATATCAACCCATCCCTTCTCCATCTTTTTCTTACGTTTCTTTCTTGGTCAAGACCGAATCTCTTCTCTCCCTTGTAGCTTCCTTGGCCGAATATTGGTGTTGGTAAGCTCTTGGCCGAATGGCCATTCCTTCTCTTGCTCTGTTCTTGATCGTTTGGTTGATTAAAGGGCCGAATATGGTTATGTTGGAAGGGTTCTAATCTCTTTGTTTTAGGGTCTTTGGGAGTGTAAAGCAAACAAGGGAATCGTCATTCTTTTGTGATCGACTGGTAAGTAGGGGTAAAGATATGGTATTGTTATTATTTCAATCTTTTAGGTCCGATTATGGCAAAGGTAACAAAAGATTAATAGCTCTCTTTTGAAGGTAGCCGATTGTTGGAAGGAAAGCCTTTGTGGTTCGGGTTTGATAAAGAATCAAACCAATAGCAAAGTAAGGATGATTCGACAAACCCCTTTGGTTAATGGTTGTTGGCCGAATGTAGTGATGCCTAACCTCTATGTTTGGCCGATTGTAGGATCTAGGAATCGAGGGACTTAGATCGTTTTCGTTGGGATTCTAGACTCGTATTATCAGGTGTGTAAACTAACCCACTGATACTTAGTAATATTATTAATAAACCTGTTTTCCTGTTAAAAATTATAACAGTATGATGGACAATGGGATACCCAAAAGGGGTATGTGTACGGTTCGGGTAAGTTTGTTCTATTATGAGTACTATTAATGAAGTATGATACCATGATCTATGTTATGTATGTATGCTATGAGAGGTAATGTTTGGTATGTTGGCATAGTATGCATGACTTGTATGAGATGCATGATTACATGAGTATGGTATGTTGATGGGTGATATGAGTGGAGGGAGCAGTGATATTTTGTGCTGACGAGCACCAGTGTTTTGGTAACACACTTTGTGACTTTGGGTCACCAGAGGTTTGGCACCTCCAGAGGTTTGGTACCTCAGCGTCTCGTCCCAGTGGCTCAGTACCACAGTGGGTTGGCCCCACGGATGAATATACGGGATTGACGCCAGTGATTTGGTATCACACGATGGGTTGGCCCCATCACCAGATTTGTGACTACGGTCACCAGTGCTTTGGTAGCACATTGTGTCTTTGGGACACCAGAGGTTTGGCACCTCATTGCGACTTGTCCCTGTGGTTTGACCACCGTGGGTTGGCCCCACTTGAGATATGGGATCGTCTGCTAGTGATTTGGTATCACACGATGGGTTGGCCCCATCATCATTGGATTTGTGACTTCGGTCACCAGTGCTTTGGTAGCACAATCGTGTCTTTGGGACACCAGTGGTTTGGTACCACATTGACGGATATTGTGTCTTTGGGACACCAGTGTTTTGGTAACACATTGTGACTATATGTCACCAGTGGTTTGGCACCACCAGTGGTTTGGTACCACACGGGGTAGAAAAGGCGATATGGATGGTTAGGATCGGGTTGCATTAATTATGTTGCTATGTATGATGTGTGTTAGCATGTTGATTCTTCGGGAGCGGGATTTACACACTGAGTCACTCGACTCACCCTCTCCTTTGATATTTCAGGTGACCCGTAGATGCGGACTTGGAGCCGGGATGGACTCGAGGTGCTTATGCCATGCTGAATAAAGTTTTTACTCAGACTCTATATTTTTGGGTACTTTAGCTTATTTACTTTTATTTGGGTTTTAATTTGTTTTGTAAAAGGCCTTTAATTTATGCTTTAAGTTGTTTGATGTTTAATTAGATTTTAATATGCCTTAACGAAACAAGTTGGTATGAATTTTACTAAACCTTGGAAGGAGATAATGATTTCAAAACTATAACGCACTGTGTTTTTAAACTATACCATCGGGTATCACACTAAGTCTTTATGATAAACAAAAACAAATGGTTTCCAATTCAACCCTGTAGTTCTCCTAAGTTTAAAAGTGTTTTATGTATCACTAAGAAACTAATGAGGTTTAAATGGTATAAACTCGTTTTAACTACACATTCTGGCTGAGTTTTCAAAATCTCCGGGTTTCAAATACTCCAACCGTTTTCCAAACAAGTCTACTCAAATTTGTTTCAAATACACTGTGTTTTCACTCAGCTTTTAAACGGGAAATCTAACTTTTCAAAAACGATTTCCCCGTAGCATACCAGATTCGGACGTGGTGTCTTGTCCGGGTTTGGGGTGTTACAAAAGTTGTATGTACAAGCAAGTTAAGTCTGGTAATGCCTCGTACCTGATTCCGGAGTGGAATACGGGTAAAGGGTGTTACACAAATTGTAACCTCCGAGCTATTCGTCGACGACTTTACCTTTTCCTTTATTTTTCGTGTCTGGGTCGACATTAGCTACAAATTAAAACAAACATAATAAATTACCAATACATTGCCAATTTCACATTCAATTTCTAATTTATGCAAAATTTTCATTTTTTTCAATTTAGTCCATAAAATTGGTACTAACATAACTTTCACATTTAACCTCAAATTTTTATACCAATTTTACTCTAAGCCAAATTTAACTCCCTGTTTCTCATTTCTACCCCAAAATTTCATTTTTTTGCAATTTGGTCCCTATTGCACAAAATCAAAAATTAACTTTACAATTTTGTCCTTTTTCACTTCTAACCTAAAAATCTATCAAATTTGTTCCTAAGACTTTAACTATTCAATAATGGTGACATCTTCAATCTTTAACAGTACCGAAAAATAGGACATGGGTTAGCTAGCTTATAGTATCGGGATTCCAAAAACATAAAAATTACGAGAAAATGACTAAATTGCACTAAAAATTTTAAACTTGAAAAAATAAGCCCTAAGGTTGTGCGTGCTTTTCCCATTTCTCCTTGGTTTCAAATTGATGAAGATGAAAAGAGATAAATGGTTTCTCTTACCATCCACCAACATGTTATCTATTCTTTATTTTATTATACTTTTTTATTTTATACTGTCATTAACAAGCCATGCATTAAAATTTTGGGAATATCTAATAATTTAACCCATGTATTTAAGTTATATTATAATTCATTAGTAAGTTGCACTTTTACCAATTATGCGATTTAGTCCCAATACTCAAATTAAACACTAATTCAATGAAATTACCTAACTAAAATTTAATTCACTTCTAATATAACTCCGTAAATATTTAATAAAAATATTTACGAGTCCGGTTTATGGAATTGGGCTTCCAAAACCATATTTTCTGACACCACTAACTTTTAGGTCGTTACACTTTTTTCTCAAAAAATAAATGTGTTTTGTGCGAGATGGATCCTAAACGTTCGTGGGTTTCAATCGAACAACCTTCTTCATTATTATCATACTACGAATTGCTTTAAGTATCTGCTTGAATAATCACGAACCAAAAATAGAACCAGAAACAATTTATTACTTTCAGTAGGACAGTAATTCTATCTCTATAAAAATCAATATAATTAAGATTCCTAGAAAATAGTATTTATACTTAAAAAATAAATTCTCTCTACTTTATGGCAGAATAACAATATCTTAAATTTATGTGAAACTTATGTAAAACTTATGTTGTAACACCCTTCACCCTTAACCGTCGCCAGATTAGGGCTACAAGGCATTACTAAGCATAGCACAGGACATAACAAATATTTACTGATCGTAAGGTCAAAAACAAATGCATTATGAATAATGTATTTTCAAATCCTACTTAAATATCCATATACCAAATTCAAATATAAGCTTCATCCATCAAATAACAAAGGTTACTATTCATTTGGTCATACAAGATACCTTAGCCGAATATGCACTTACTATAATTACTTACTAAAACAAAATGTCCATTACCAAAACTAAGCGTACGTATATGTTTTCACATAAACCTTATTTAACCGAGTTCAAAATGTACCTATTTCAACATCCAAACAAATTATGGATCAATTCGTTTATAAGATCAAAAACCGATTCAACCAAAAACCAAATATAACATCCATAATCCGAAACACTTAAATATGAACATTATACACATATACATCTGCAAACCATGCCGAATATGTCAATCCTAATTACCTAACCTATAGTTTCATCAATTGACCTAATAGACAATTTACCATATAAATGATCTTCAAGTTAAATTCATGTTACAAATTATTCACCTCAAAAGTATGATAATATCAATCAATAAACCAAACTTATTCAAGTACACATATGTCAACTTTCCAATGCACAACTTATATGACTTTAACAGATACTTCATATCAAAACACACACACACACACACACATATATATATATTTACATATACTTGTGCATAATATGAACTCACATCACAACCATACTCATAATCCAAGCATGACATACACACATAATACGATTAAGAACGTTTAAGCATTAGGTCATTTGGCATTAAGATCAAGCCATTTTTGCATGGCTTATATTTACATCATCAAAACATTATCCAAGTAATTAACTAGCCTATACATGCCTTAAATTCAAAATCCAAGCTTTAAAAGTACCAAAATAAGTCGATACTATGGATGACTTCGATGACGATCCCCCGAGCTCGCAACTTCCAATCAAAATCCATAGAACAGAATAACAAAACACACAGAGTAAGCTAATTTAGCTTAGTAAATCTTAAGCAAACATAACAGATCAACTGGACATTCAATCAAATTAAACCAAACACTTTATAACATTGATATAATAACATAGCACATATAGACTATCATAGCTGAATGCTAATATCCTCATATAGACTATCATAGCTGAATGCTAATATCCTTACATAGCAAAACATTTATCATTATCTTACGTTAAATATAAAAACTTACCAAATGCACATAGTTCAATATATTCCCATATACAACAGAATAAACAATTACCATGTACATATTAATCACACATAACAGAATGTATATATATATTAAACAATCACATGTATACAAGTATATAATATCAATACAACATCATTTTATCCACATATCTAAGTAGCTGAATATACAAGAACATTTATTTGTCAACTTACTTGCTCAATAAACATCACGTATAACATATACATAAATAAATACATACATACCTTGTGGCCGAATATAATCTAAATCATTTTAATAAGCTTTAACTTGCTCAATTTTCACCATAACTTGATCATTTCATAAGCATAAGCTTGTAATTTAAATCACCGGTATAAAACCTGCTAGGCATAAGCCTAAATCACACACCAGCACTAAGCCTGCTAGACCCGAGGTCTGATATTCAATCACCGGTAATAAGCCTACTAGGCATAAAGCCCGATTAAGTTCACCAGCCCAAGGCTTGCTAGGCTCACAGCCTGAATCACGATACTTTTCAGCTGTCTCACACAAATTATTTCATATACCAAATCTCATATACACTTCATAATCTTTGTACGAGCATTCAAATAACATATCTCATTCGAACCACTTAAACACATTAAATCTTAAATTAAACCACATCGGCTATTCAATAATATCGATACAAAATATCCAAATCAGCATATACTAAGTTACGTACATAATTTACAATGTTTTATTGCTTAAAGACTTACCTCGGATAACGTCGGACGACAAAAACTGGCTATTCGACTATTTTTGTTTTTCCCCGATCCAAATCTGTTTTCTTTGCTTCTTGATCTAAACATGTTCAAATTAAGCTTGTTCAAATATATTTTCATTCAATTTAATCCAAAAACACACAAATGGGAAAATTACCATTTTGCCCCTAATATTTCATACTTTTTACAATTTAGTCCCATTTGCACAAAACACAAAATACACAAAATTTGAATAAACACCTTAAGGACCTGATATTCCTAGTCTTCATACAAGTCCATGCATTTCATTTATTTCACATTTTAGTCCCTCAAAAATTTATTTTTGTAATTTAGTCCAACATACTCAATTCCATCAAAAATTCAAAGACAAAACTTGTTAATCTAACACATATTTATCATAATTCATCCTCAAACAACATAAACAACAATCTATCATCAATGGCTCAACTTAAAATATTCATCAAACTCAAAAATTAAAGCATGGGTCTTGTACATTTCATAGCAACGATCTCAAAAACGTAAAAATTATCAAAAATCGAACAAAGAACATACTCGAATTAAGCTTCCTAAATGCCGAAACTTAAAGCTTCAAGAATGGTGTTTTTCCTTCTCACATTCGGCCAAGAAAAGTGATAATGCATGCCTTTTTATTTTATGTTGTGTTTTATTATTAACATATAATATAATATATAAATGTTAACTTATAATATAAATAAAAACATATTTATAGTCAAATCAATATTAATGTCGTCCACTATTGTTCTAATTGGCCAATTTACATCATAAGGCTACATACAAAAGAAGAAAAATCAATTAAACCACTCAATTTAATAAAAGGTTACTTTTACCACTTATGCAATTTAGTCCTTTTCCATAAATTGAACACACAAACGGACAAATTAACCCACGATATTTTAACACATGCTCAAACATATATCATAGATGTCAAATATAATATTAAAATATTTTTCTAATTCAGATTCGTGGTCCTGAAACCACCGTTTCGATTAGGGTCAAAATCAGGCTGTTACAACTCTCCCCTGTAACATCCTTAAATCGGGGCCTTTGCATTTTATCTGTTTGCATGTAGTTGGTTTGGATGTCATGCTAGTTTAGGCTATTTTAGGGTCTAGGCTTGAGCCAGGGATGGGCTAGAGCCTTAGCAAAAATTTTATTTTTGGGTATTTGGAGGGGAGAGCTGAATGAGTTAGGGATTAAGGGTAATTGGTGGCAAGTTTGGCACAAGAAAAGCCTTGGTAAAGTGGCAAGGGAGGCGCCACTTAAGGCTTAAGGAGGTGACGCCTCAAGAGAGTGGGGGAGCCTTGGTTCGAGCAGCAGGAATCCCCTTTCTTCTTGTTATTTTTGACGCCAAGACTAGGGAGGAGTTGTAATATCCTGAAATAGGGGTTATTTTTTTTAATTGAATTGTTTTGCTTGTGTATGGACTGTGGTGTCATTCTTTGTAATGTTTTGAGGCTTAGTTGTAAGTCTAGAACAGGTCTGAGTAGTAAGAAAATTTTAGTTCTTAAGTTTTAAGTAAAGGGAGCTGAGGGAGCCAAGGGTTATAAGTATTACAAGTGGGTTTTTAACACAAGAGAAAGGCTTGGCAAAGTGGCAAGGAGGCGCTACTTAGAGCCTGTGATTGACGCCACTTGCAGGGGAAGGAGGTCTCAGGTTCGAGCAGCAGAAATCCCACCTTTTTCTTTCTATTTTGACGCCAAGGAGGGGAGGATTTGTGTGCAGTTCAAACTCTGCCTAGTAAGGGTGGACTCAGTCAAGTTATTCAAATGGTTGGCAGAGAGGAAAAGTAGGAATTTGACTAATTCAAATCTGTTTGAATTAGTGGCCAAGAGCATTCTTAGGTTGTGGCCGAATTTTGGATTCTTTATGGGGTGAGTGGCCGGTTTTGGTAAGGTGAGTAGGGGGAATGCCGAAATTTCTTAGAGTGTTTAGAGTGCATTTTCGGTCAGCTTGTGTCAAAGCCGAAACTTCCTTAGGTGTTTGCCGAATCTCTTTTGTTGTTGCTCCTAGCCGAACCTTCAAGTGAGTTTTTCCTTTTACTTCTTTGAAACCGAAAGTCTCAAGCAACATATACCTTTGCCGAATTTTGCTTTTTTTTTCTCTAAACCTCATTGTAGCCGAACCCTTATTCTCCTAAGCACCTTCTCTTCTTTTGCTCAATTTTGGTTAGTGGCCGAACCTTCTACTCTCCTTTCCCTCTTTCTTTTCTTTCAAAACCGAAAGCACTCTCCTCCTATTCTTTTTCTTCCCTCTTCTCAAACTCTTTTACCGAAACCCCTATCTCCTTTTTCACTTCTTTTCTTCCTTTTCTTCCACTCAAGCCGAACCTTAATTGTTTGTTTTGAACAACCATAGCCGAATTCTCTTCTCCTTTTTGTTTGGTTTGGGCCAAATCTCAAGCAGGGGAGATCTCTTCTAGTTCTTCTCCAATCGGCTTTAGAGGAAGGGCCTCCGGGATTTTGAAGCAATCAACCTAAGCAAACGCTCTTGGATAGTCAGATTCGGTAAGTGGTGGTAAGGATCCATTTTAGTAAGCTATTCTTTTAAGTATTCGAAGCTGAAGGCTATTCTGGTTAATTGTTCTTCTTAATAGGGTGTGGCCGATTGCAAGGGGGAGAACCATCGTATAGTTCGGGATTTGGTAGGAAACCAAATCGGTAGCAAGGTAAGGGTTCATGCGTTAACCCTTTGGGGATTCATTTGGTTTGGCCGAATGGCCTATGTGGCTAACCTTAGTAATGGCCGAATGTAGGGGCAAGGGATCTAGTGTGGTAGATCGACTCTTCAGAGTTAGGGCTTCCGTTATAACAGGTGTGTAAACTTACACACTCTATTACTTAGTAATATGTTTTAATAACCTGATTTTAATAAAAGCCGAAACAGTGTGGATGTTGATATGATACCCTATGGGTATGAGCATGGATTCGGGTAAGTCCGTTTCGACATGGGTTCTGCTATTTGATATATATGATATGATGATTTATGACATATATGTGTTATGTGATGCATAACTAAGCATGTTGGCATGATTTGCATGATTTGCATGATTTACATGAGTATGGCATGATGATGGGTGATATGAGAGGAGGGGGAAGTGATATCCGTGTCTTTGGGACACCAGAGGTTTGGCACCTCCAGTGGTTTGGTACCACAGATTGATTTAGTGACTTTGGGTCACCAGAGGTTTGGCACCTCATAGCGACTTGTCCCAGTGGCTTAGCACCACAGTGGGTTGGCCCCACAGTTGACATATCGGGATCGTCGCCAGTGATTTGGTATCACACGTGGGTTGGCCCCACACTTGGATATTGATATTTTGTGACTTTGGGTCACCAGAGGTTTGGCACCTCATAGCGGCTCGTCCCAGTGGCTTAGCACCACAGTGGGTTGGCCTCACATACGATATTACAGGATTGTCGCCAGTGATTTGGTATCACACGTGGGTTGGCCCCACAGATGGATTATTCGTGACTTTGGGTCACCAGTGGTTTGGCACCACACTTTTGGATATCGTGACTTTGGGTCACCAGTGGTTTGGCACCACCTGTGGTTTGGTACCACACGGGGTAGAAAAGGAGTTTTGGATGGTTAGGGTTGGGTGCATTAACTATATTGCTTGGTGATATGTGTGTAAGTATGTTGTGTTATTCGGGAGAAGGACTATGCACTGAGTCTTGGTGACTCACCTTCTCTCTTATCATTTCAGGTGACACTTAGATCGCGGAAGAGGAGCCGGGTGGACTCGAGGTGACCATGCTATAAATAAATTGCGGTTTTTCATGGATTTGATTTGGGTACACTGTTTTATTTTATTTGGTTTCATTTCTATTTATGGGTTGTAATAAGGCCTTTTAATTATGTTTTGGATTACTTATACGTTTTGGACTTATGTTGAACATGGTTAAGTAAACTACTTGGATAATCTAATAAAAGAGAGTAAGGTTTTCCAAACAGCAAAGCGACATGTTTTAAACTTTACCATCGGGTATCACTTTTTAATTGAAGATAACTACAACTCAATTGGTTTTGCAAACCCATAGTTTTCCACATTCAACTCAACTGATTTCTAATAACCGTTCGAGTTACTTACACTGTCATAAACATTTTCTAACTTACGAACTACAACTAAATTTTTAAGATTTAAACCCGGGTTTTCAAAATCAACTGATCAGTTTTAACTCATCATGCACCTGCTTTCCACAAAATAAAAACAACGAGGAATTTTTACTCAAAACTTGATTCGATGGCTTGTTCTCTTCAAGATATTTTACTGTAGCATGCTAGATTCGGTCGTGGTGTGTTGACCGGGTTGGGGTGTTACAGGAGTTGTGCTCAGGAAGGACTTTGGTGGATAAAGGTTGAATAAGGCAACAGATTTGGATGAATGGAAGAGAGAAATAGTAGGAATTTGACGTATTCAAATCTATTCAAATGTGTGATCAAGAGAAAAGGAAGGAGAAAAAGAAGGGTTTGAGAAGGGAGTGTGTTTAGCCGAATTTTTGAAGGTGGTTTGGGCAAGGGGAGCATTCGGTTTGGGTGCTAGTTAGGGAGGTGGCCGAATGTGGTATAGGCCTTGGTGAGGTGTGGCATTCGGCTAATTAGAAGCACTTAGGGCCTTACCCTTTTATTTTCTTTTGGTGCTGAATTGAACCATTTCCACATCTCACATTTTGCATTTGTTGCTTCTTTTCTTTTCTCTCAATAGCCAAAGCCAAATTCTCTCTACTCTTTTTCTCCATCTTTGTTCTTAAGCCGAAACCATCACCCTTCTCTCTCTTTCGACTTCTTTTCTTCTCTCAATCTCTCTTGTGTCGAAACCACTAAACTTTTCTCCTCTTTTCTCATTTCCCAATCATAGCCGCATCTATTACTCATCTCTTCTTTCGTTCTTTCTTTCATTCCAAAGCCGAAAACCCCTAACTCTATTATCATATTCAATCTCTGTGCCATAGTCAAATATTTCCCATTCAAGGTTCTCATCTTTGTTTTCCTTCACAAACCGCATTCTAGAGGCCTACTCTTCTCCATCTTTTTCTTTTGTTTACTTTCAAAGCCGAAACTTCTAAGATCCTTTGAGGGGCTCTTTTTCAATTCTTGCATCTTCTCCTACTAATTTGCCGAATTTCGTCTTCCTCTGATTCTAGTGCCGAATCCTCTTGGGTGTAAGGTGGTGAAGAGGGTGTCGCTTTTTAGTGAAGATATTCGGGATTCACTTCACTTGTGGATCAAGTCCAACGTTTCGGGATCTGTCGGCCTAGGTAAGAGACCTTTCCATTCGGGTTCATAGTTCCATTTGTTCTTAATCTGTGCGTTAATTCAGTTAGTGACCAAGGATTGTTATGGACTCAAATGCCAGCCAAGCGTTAGGAGGGGTTGGATCTGCGAACCCAGCCCCTAAGTTCAAGAAGCAGTCAGTTTCAGCGGTTCGGGATTGGCCACCGGGGTGTGGGCCATCGTCGGAGCAGGATCGTAGGCAAATAGTGTTAGTGTCGATTAGCGATAGTGTCGACATAGAGGGCATGGTATTGCTAGTTATCAGGTGTGTAATTAACACACTGTTTATTTATTTGCTTTAATTTAAATATATGTATTGTGTGTGGTAGCCGAAATAGTGGCTGTGGTGGTGTTATTACCCATGTTGGGTAATCTGGTAACCAGGTTAGTATACTACCTATGTTGAGGGTGTGGCTGTGGATCTATGTAAGCATGTCATATATGCATATATGGTATGTTCATATGTTATATTGCCATTTCATCATATTATGCTGCATGTGCATGGGGTTCAAGATACATTGAATAAAGGAGAAGTGTGTACATTTATGTACGTGGGTTACTCTGTCACGATTAATGATGGCCTCGAGCCTCATTGTGGATTGATGATGACCTTGAGTCTCATCGTGGATATTTGTGATTTTAATCACGTGGATCAGTGGCTAGACCACTAAGTGGACTTTGAGCAGTGTGCCGTCGGCATTGACTGCCAAAGAGGTGTGTAGCGGATGGAGGGTCGATTTAGTAATCCCCAGGTGTGTGGTGGATGGATATACGGGTGGTGTGTAGCGGTTGGATACTAGGTTGGGTTGGATTAACATATTGCATCATTATGCGTGGTATGTGGTTTGATGTGGATGTGGGGTCAAGCCCATTTGTGGAATCGTGTGGATTAATTGCACACTGAGTCTGGTGACTTACCTTGTTTCTCAAACAATGTAGGTAATTCGTAGTTCGTTGGACCGGGCTGGAGTGGATCCGAGGTGGCTATGCAGAAGCTGTTTTTATTTCTAAGTACATTATAAACTTTTAATTACTTTTTGGGATATTTTTGTTGTAATAAGGCCGCTTTAAATGTTTTGAGATATTATGGTTTAAGTCGGTTTTATTATTAATTAATTATTAAAAGTGGTTTTTAAGATATTTATAACATAAGAGTAACAAATGAAGTTTTTGTTTAAATTTTTGGATCGCTTATAAACAAACGTTTTCTTGAAACTCAAGCATGAATAACGATTTGAGCTTTATACAACCCGGAAATTTTTATTCGTCGTCAAACTGCTGATTTTAAACAGGAAACCCCTTTTAAACGAAGTATTTGTTTTGGAACTTAAAACTTATTTTTCACCTTCAAAACAGAACTCTTTTCAACCTTTTTACCAGTAACATTCCGAATTCGGCCGTGGTGTTTTGGGCCGGGTTTGGGGTGTTACATCCCCCCTTAGGGATTTTCGTCCCCGAAAATCTTACCGGTGAATAGGTTTGGATAACGCTCTTTCATTGTATCCTCTGATTCCCAAGTTGCTTCTTCAACTCTGTGCTTTTGCCGCAGTACTTTAACTAACGAAATTTTCTTATTTCTCAATTCTTTCATCTCTCGAGCCAGAATACAAATCGGTTCCTCTTCATATGTCATATCAGGCTGTATTTCAACCTCTGTCGGGCAAATCACATGTGAAGGATCAGATCAGTATCTACGAGGCATCGAAACATGGAAGACATTATGGATCTTTTCTAGGTCTGGTGGTAACTGCAATCTATAAGCAACCAGCCCGATACGCTCTATGATTTCATACGGTGCGATGAATCTCGGACTCAACTTGCCTTTACGATCGAATCTAAGTACTTTCTTCCACGGTGAAACTTTCAAAAATACTCGATCTCTAATCTGCAACTCAATGTCTTTACGTTTCAAATCTGCGTACAACTTTTGACGATCTGATGCGGCTTTCAAACTATCACGGATCCCTGCCACTTTCTGTTCAGTTTCTTTAATCAAGTCAACCCCGTGTATCTTATTTTCACTGAGCTCGATCCAATACAATGGTGTACGACATTTACCACCGTACAAAGCTTTGTAGGGTGCCATTTTGATACTAGATTGAAAACTATTATTATAAGCAAATTCAATCAGAGGTAAGTATCGCTCCCACGTACCTTCGAACTCGAGGATGCAGCATCTCAACATATCCTCAAGTATCTGAATGATTCATTCGGACTGACCATCTATCTACGGATGAAAAGTTGTACTAAAGTGTTGTTTAGTACGTAGAGCATCTTGCAATTTCTTCCAAAACAGCGACGTGAATCTCGGGTTGTAACACCCCAAACCCGGTCTATGCGTTAAGACCAGACTTGGTATGCCACACAAATCGAACATACATCTAGTCATCTAATGATTTAAAGAAAACAGATCTTCAAAAACTATTTTAGAGATGGAGTTTATCAAAAACCGAGGTTAATTTGAAATCTATGATTTTAGAGCATAAGAGTTTATAATTTGATCTCAGAGAAATAATTGGTTAAATTTTTAAAGAAGTTTAAAAAGAATTCAAAAGGAATTTGAAAAACAAAATTCATAAAAGAGTTTTCAAAGAAATTTTTACGAGTTTGAGATATTTAAGAAAAACCCCTTTTTATACGTAAATTAAAGAAAACATTATAAAATTAAAATAGTCCCCTTTTAGTATCTAAAACATATTAAAATCCATCCACGATTAAAAATCCATAAAAATAATACCAGAGGCCTTATTACATCACAACTGAAAAATTAATTAAGTAAAAATACTAAAGAGTAGTTCAAAGTTCATAAAAACAATCATTTGTAGTATGGCCACCGCGAAGTCATCCTCGACCCAAGCCTCCATCAATTATCATTACCTGAGAAGGGTAAGAAAACGGGGTGAGTTACTTAGAACTCAGTGTGTAACCCACTTACCAATTCCACTGGGCCAAACCATTTAAGCATTTAATTGGGCTTGAGCCCATTTACGAATATAACAATATAGTAATTAAAAATGCATGTGAAGTGCAATTCCCAACCAAGCTTAAATTTCCATCCGCTACACACCACCCGTACCAACCAGCACACCTGTGGGGATCAAGTCAACCCACCCCGCCAACACACCAATCGCAGGCTTTAAGCCATTTAATACGCAGGCAAAATGCCATTTAAATCAATATTTCGCAGGCCAGTGGCCATTAATACGCAGGCATTAAGCCATTTAAACTGGGCACAAAGCCTTCTTCTCTTCATCAAAATATCCCAACCTCATGTATATACAATGCACAACAATTTATTCATATGATAATTTTAACATTAGGCCCATATTAAAATTTGGCCCATTACACAATTTGGCCCATTTCTCAATTTGGCCAATTAAGCAATCTATCGAAAACGGCCCATTAACACATAAGGCCCATATATCACTTTTTATCATATTAGCCCATTAAGGGCGATTTCGTAACTTTCACGATTTTAATACCGATTTCATGCACTTACACTAAAGTATTAATAAACCATATTTTTCCGATTTTACCAACTTTGCGATTATTAATCTAATGCTTAATAACGGTATAACATCTAACCCATGAGATAAGTGTGAAATTACACACCTGATTACGGTGAGAACTATACTTTCCCACTCGTCGATACCTAAATACGTGTCACGCTTGATTAGAACACTAATACTTAATATAAATCTATACTAAAGATAAGCGATCTAGATCTTTACCCTCGGAATCTCGAACAACAACTATTTGTCGGTTCTCCCCGGTTGATGGTTCACAACCCAATGGGAAATCCTGAACAGCTAATGGCTCCGAACTACGAACAACTTTGAATAGTCGATTCTCCTCGGATGAGGGTCCACAACTCGGTGGAAAATCCCGGATTACCGAAACAGCCCTTCGCTTGAATCTAGAGGGAATACCAAAACCGCCCCTCTTCCGAACACTATTCGCCACCCTTTTTGACCCTATCTTGTTTGCCTCCATTGACAAAAGATTATTAGTCCAACTATTATATCAGAATTTAAGACTATTGGTTTTAAGGGCGAAATCAGCTTACCACAAAAATATCTTTGCGTTCACGGGATGAAAATCGAGCGATAACGTCCCTAAGATAAAATCGATTAGTAACCCATCTTTGACGAAATAACGAGTAATATAGGAGTCCTTGATAGAAATCCTTACCTTAACACTTTGGACCGAATCCTAGCGATTCACGATGCTTAGAACACTTCGAGTTTCGGCCTTTCTCTATTTCACTATAAAACGAAAAGGATTTGTCTAAGAGAAATGGATGATGATTTCGATCAAAAAGGCTCTCCCACGCCAACTTATGGATTCGGCAATTAAGCAAACAATAGCAAAATTAAAACAATCAAAGAGGGTTCTTACCGATTATTCAAAACAATGCAAAGAAAAATGATTAAGCAGAAATGTTTGAGAAATGGAAATTTCAGCTATGAGGATGGTTATTAACATTCGGCCATGGAGGAAATGAGAAAGGAGAAAATGTGATTGTAGAATGAGCAAAATGGAGAAAGAAAGAGATAAAGAATGAGAGGTTTGTGATTCGGTTTTCAAAGGTGAGAAAAGAGCAAAGAGAGGGGGTTGGGACAAGGGAACATTCGGCAATGGGGAATAAAAGAAAGAAAAGAAATGGCTCTTGTGTTTTGGTATTTTTGGCACTAGGAGAAAAGAACTTGAGAGGTTGGCAAATTATGACCAAAAGAAGAAAAAGCAAGATGTTTACCCAAAGCCTAAAGTGCATTCGGCTATGAGAGAAAAAGATGAAAAGAAAGAGTGTTTTGGGAGAACAAAAATGACCAAATGAGAGTAAACACTAGCTACACATCCTTACCAAAGCCTACCTCAAAAATTCAGCCACCTCCTAGCCCCCAAAACCGTCCAAGTTCATGGACAAAGCTTGGCCATTCCAACTTTCCAAAACACATCCCTTAATAAGTGCCTTGTGTTCCCCCTACATTCCATAAGCTTATGATTCATTTCCGTATTTTCCAAGCTTACCTTAACCATTAGCCACCTTGCCATAAAAAAATAGTCCAACCTTACCAAAAATAAGGCTTGACCGACACATGCTAGAAGAGTGCAAAAATAAAAGTCACAAAATGCATTCCAAAAGATTCAAACCTCTTCCCTCAAGCAACATTTATGGCACCAACTCCACTTTACTACTAGCTCATCTTATACTAGTTTTTTTGTCACTTAATTTCCTTAAACATCAAGGTCACTTGTTCCACTTCAATAAAGTACTCATTACTAAAATTTATTCTAATTCTGAATAAATCTCGAGCTATCTCAAGACTATATTAAACACACAAATTGAATCATTCACAAGCTAAGCACCAAAAACATGCAACATATCGATACTCAATTTTTAGGATGTTACAATTCTACCCCTTTAAAGAAAATTTCGTCCTCGAAATTTACCTGGTTAAAAGAGGTGAGGATATTGTTGCCGAATTGCGCCCTCAGGCTCCCACGTAGCTTTCTCCGCTCCGTGATTACGCCATAGAACCTTAACCAACGGCACCGACTTCTTTCTTAGCACCTTAACATCTCGATCTAAAATTTTCACCGGTTCCTCCTCCAAAGACAAGTCTGGCCTTATCTCCACTTCTTCTACGGGTACTATGTGAGACAGATCCGATCGATAACGCCTCAACATAGAAACATGGAAGACACTATGAATCTGACTCAACTCCAGAGGTAATTCAAGCTGATAGGCCACTGGTCCTACATGCTTCAACACGCGGTACGGTCCAATGAACCTAGGGCTCAACTTTCCCTTCCTTCCAAATCTGAAAATCTTCTTCCAAGGTGAGACTTTCAGAAATACCTGATCTCCCACCGCAAACTCAATATCCTTACGCTTCAGATCCGCATATGACTTTTGTCTGTCCGAAGCTTCCTTTAACCGTGCTCGAATCACCTTTACCTTTTCTTCCGTCTCAGATACCAATTCAGGACCCAATAATTGTCGTTCGTCCAATTCGGTCCAACAAGTAGGAGTATGACACCTAACCATACAATGCCTCGTAGGGTGCCATCTGAATGCTGGACTGATAGCTATTGTTATACGCAAATTCTGCCAATGGTAGAAAATCTTCCCAACTACCTCTAAAGTCAATCACACAACCTCTTAACATGTCTTCCAAAATTTGAATTATTCTTTTTGACTGACCATCTGACTGAAGATGAAAAGCCGTACTGAATTTTAACTTTGTTCCCAAAGCCTCATGCAAAGCTTTCCAAAACCATGATGTAAACCTAGGATCCCTGTCTGATATAATAGACACTGGTACCCCATGCAACCTCACGATCTCCGATACATACAACTTAGCCAACTTTTACAGCGAGTAATCCGTACGAACTGGTAAAAAATGAGCAATCTTCGTCAATCGATCTACTACCACCCAAACGGAATCTTTCTTAGTAGGTGTTAAGGGTAACCCACTAACAAAATCCATTGTTATCCGCTCCCATTTTCATAAAGGAATCTTTACCGGTTGCAATAAGCTCGATGGTAATTGATGTTCCGCCTGCACTTGTTGACAAGTCAAGCACTTACCCACGAAATCAGTAACCTCCCGCTTTAACCTTAGCCACCAATACTGTTCACGGAGGTCTCGATACATCTTATCCTCCAAGGTGCATAGCATAAGGGCTACTATGCGCCTCCCGCAGAATCATTTGTCTCAAATCCGAATCCATGGGCATACAAATTCTTCCATGAAAACACAGCACTCCATCCTTGTTCATTCCAAAGTCCCCTATTACACCACTTTCAACTTGTTGCATTAATAGACCCAACTTTTCATCTGATAACTATTTTTCCTTGATCTGTTCTAACCACAAAGGCTTCACCTAAAGTTCCGCTAGCAGACTACCATCCTCATACAAGCTGAGATGAGCAAACATTGCTCTTAACTCTGATACTACCTTACGACTCAACGCGTCCGCCACCACGTTAGCCTTTCCAGGATGGTACTCGATTGAAAAGTCATAATCCTTTAACAGCTCCACCCATCTCCGTTGTCTCAAGTTCAACTCCTTTTGGGTAAGGAGGTACTTAAGACTCTTATGGTCCGTATAAATGATAGACTTCTCACCGTAGAGATAACGCCTCCAAATCTTTAAAGCAAACACCACCGCAGCCAACTCCAAGTCATGAGTAGGGTAGTTTACTTCGTGCGGTCTCAACTGTCGAGAAGCATAAGCCACCACTTTTCCACTTTGCATCAGCACACATCCTAAACCCGTGTGTGACGCATCACAGTAAACGATAAACTCTTTTCCAGCCTCAGGTTGAATCAGTACTGGCGCTTCTGTCAAAATCTTCTTCAATTTCTCGAAACTCTTTTATTGTTTATCGGTCCACACATACGGTACTCCCTTTCGCAACAGCTTAGTTAGGGGTGCAGCAATCAATGAAAACCCCTCAACAAAGTGTCTATAATATCCAGCCAAACCCAAGAAACTCCGAATCTCAGCCACTGACTTCGGTGGTTTCCAATCCAACACAGCCTCTACCTTCCGAAGATCAACTCTTATTCCTTCGGCTGACACCACATGACCCAAGAAAGTCACTTCCTTCAACCAAAATTCGCACTTACTGAATTTGGCATAAAGTTGTTTATCTCGCAGTATTTGCAATACTATGCGCAAATGTGAGTCATGCTCTTCTCCATTCCTCGAATATACCAAGATATCATCTATGAACACCACCATGAACCGATCTAGATAGGGTTGAAGACTCGGTTCATCATGTCCATAAATGCAACTGGTGCATTGGTCAAACCAAACGGCATCACCAAAAACTCATAATGTCCATAACGAGTTCGAAATGTCGTCTTATGAATATCTGCCTCATTAACCTTGAGTTGGTGATAACCCGATCTCAAATCAATCTTGGAGAAAACTGAAGCTCCTCTCAATTGATCAAACAGGTCGTCGATTCTCGGCAAAGGATACCTATTCTTTATCGTCAATTTATTCACTACCTATAATCAATCACATACGCATCAACCCATCCTTCTTTTTAACAAACAAAACCGGTGCTCCCCACGGAGACACACTCGATCAAATAAATCCTTGATCCAACAATTCTTGAATTTAAGCTTTAAGCTCCGCTAGCTCCTTCAGCTCCATTCTATAAGGAGCAATAGACACTGGAGCCGTTCCGGGCATAAGCTCAATGCCAAATTCCACTTCCTGATCTGGAGGTAGACCCGGAAGTTCTTTGGGAAAGACATCTGGAAATTCTTTCACCGTTCTCACACCTTCCACCAATAATTCCTTCGCATCCAAAGCACTAATGAAGGCTAGGAACGCTCCATACCCTTTCCGCACAAACTTTTCTGCCTTTAAAGCAGATACCACATTTGCCAAAAAGTTCCTTCGTTCGCCTATCATTACTACTTCCTTATCATCCAAAGTCCTGATTGACATCCACTTTGCAGCACAATCCAATTGCGCCCGGTGCTTCACCAACCAATCCATGCCCAAAATAAGATCGAACTCGCCGAAAGGCAATTCCATCAAATCTGCTAAAAATATTTCTCTTTGAATTTCTAAAGGCACGTCTCTATACAATTTATTCACGATTACAGACTGTCCTAAAGGACTAATTAACGTCATCTCTCTATCGGTAATCTCAGATCTAATATTCAGGTTTCCAGATATGCCACTAGCAACATACGAGTGGGTAGACCCGACATCTATCAAAGCAGTAACAGGTACATCAAAGATGAAGAACGTACCAGTTATCACATCAGGTGCATCGCCATCTTCACGATGCCTGACCGCATAGACCAACCCCGGCTGTCTTGCCTCTGCGTTACCTCTAAAGCCATTACCTCGACCCGGTGCACCTTGACCACGTCCAGCACCATTACCACCACGACCTGATCCACGGCCTCTCGGTGGCTGCTGAGTGCCTCTAGCTGGCTGTGCATCAGGGTTACGAGCTTCCTGAGTCGGAGCAGTCCGTCGAGGGCAATTCCTATATTGATGATCCTTGGAACCACATTTAAAACAACCACCAGTTCTCTTCCAGCATTCCTCGAGGTGTCGTTTCCCACAGTCACCACAGTCTCGACTCTGATTGGTAGCCACAGGTGCTCTAGCTTGAGCTGGCTCATCATTTTGAGGCCTCTTTTGGAACCTTTTAGAAGAACCCGAGTACTTAAAGTCCCTCTTGCCTCTGACTCTTTCCCAGTTCTGGCATTCTGAGTTCTTAGCCTCTTCGGCTATCTTGGCTTTCTCCACAAGCGTGGCAAAAGCCCTTACTTGTTGTGGGACTATCAGTACCCGCAACTCATCATTCAGCCCATCTTCAAAACGTACACAGTGCTCCTGATCAGTTGGCACTATTGTCCGAGCATAACGACTCAAGCGTAGAAATTCTACCTCGTAAGCTGCCACCGTCTTATTTCCTTGAACCAGATTCAGGAATTCCTTCCTCCGGCATCCACATAACTTGTCCCGACATACTTCCCTTAGAAAGCAGCTTTGAAGAAATCCCAAGTAACAAATGCAGCCTCAGTGCCTTCTCGAACAGTAAGCCACAATTGATACGCCTCGTCCCTTAACAAGGACACCGCTCCTCTCAGTTTCTGCTCGACGGTGCACTCCAGATCATCCATAATTCGCTCCACTGCCTCGAGCCAATACTCCGCTACATTCAGAGCTACACTGGAGACACCTCTAAAAACCTCAGCACCACTTGATTTAAGTCATTCCGATATTGATCCACGAGCTGCTGGCCCAGTTCTAGTCCCAGCGACCCTTTCTAGGACTCGCAACATTGCTTGAGTCAAAGCATTGTCCTCTCTCCTATGGTCTTGTGATCCATTTTCCGACACCGGTGATGCCGGTGCATCCATTTCCAGCATATGTCCCGATGCCTCAGACACGGCTCTAGCACCTCGGCCTCTACCACGGCCACGTCTACCACGTCCACGTCCTCTAGCGCTCATAATGACTAATTCGGTTTAATCTGATTACAAGTTTTTTGAATCAGAAAAGTATTTCAGTGTTTACTAACGATATTTTATGAGATATAAGAGATAGAGTTGTTTTCGCAATCATATCCTATAGTCTCAATCTCTACAGTTTCAACACCTAAAACTAGAAGTTCTAAACTGTTCCTATGATCATATCACAATAATAAACATTCAATAGACAAATACTTACTTGACTTGGTGCCGGATGCTCGTCGTGCCATACTGCCTTTAAAACATAAATTCTATAAATTTGAAACAGTTTTAAATGAAAAATATTGTTGAACCCAAACCACAGCCGAGTTTTGAAACTGGCTCTTATACCATTAAATCTAACTCCCCAAACCCGGTCATGCGTTAAGACCAGACCTGGTATGCCACACAAATCGAACATACATCTAGTCATCTAATGAGTTAAAGAAAACAGATCTTCAAAAACTATTTTGGAGATAGAGTTTATCAAAAACCGAGGTTAATTTGAAATCTATGATTTAGAGCATAAGAGTTTATAATTTGATCTCAGAGAAATAATTGGTTAAATTTTTAAAGAAGTTTAAAAAGAATTCAAAAGGAATTTGAAAACAAAATTCATAAAAGAGTTTTCAAAGAGATTTTTACGAGTTTGAGATATTTAACAAAAACCCCTTTTTTACGTAAATTAAAGAAAACATTATAAAATTAAAATAGTCCCCTTTTAGTATCTAAAACATATTAAAATCCATCCACGATTAAAAATCCATAAAAATAATACCAGAGGCCTTATTACATCACAACTGAAAAATTAATTAAGTAAAAATACTAAAGAGTAGTTCAAAGTTCATAAAAACCACCATTTGTAGTATGGCCCCCGCGAAGTCATCCCCGGCCCAAGCCTCCATCAATTATCATTACCTGAGAAGGGTAAGAAAACGGGGTGAGTTACTTAGAACTCAGTGTGTAACCCACTTACCAAGTCCACTGGGCCAAACCATTTAAGCATTTAATTGGGCTTGAGCCCATTTACGAATATAACAATATAGTAATTAAAAATGCATGTGAAGTGCAATTCCCAACCAAGCTTAAATTTCCATCAGCTACACACCACCCGTACCAACCAGCACACCTGTGGGGATCAAGTCAACCCACCCCGCCAACACACCAATCGCAGGCTTTAAGCCATTTAATACGCAGGCAAAATGCCATTTAAATCAATATTTCGCAGGCCAGTGGCCATTAATACGCAGGCATTAAGCCATTTAAACTGGGCACAAAGCCTTCTTCTCTTCATCAAAATATCCCAACCTCATGTATATACAATGCACAACAATTTATTCATATGATAATTTTAACATCAGGCCCATATTAAAATTTGGCCCATTACACAATTTGGCCCATTTCTCAATTTGGCCAATTAAGCAATCTATCGAAAACGGCCCATTAACACATGAGGCCCATATATCACTTTTTATCATATTAGCCCATTAAGGGTGATTTCGTAACTTTCACGATTTTAATACCAATCTCATGCACTTACACTAAAGTATTAATAAACCATATTTTTCCGATTTTACCAACTTTGCGATTATTAATCTAATGCTTAATAACGATATAATATCTAACCCATGAGATAAGTGTGAAATTACACACCTGATTACGGTGAGAACTATACTTTCCCTCTCGTCGATACCTAAATATGTGTCACGCTTGATTAGAACACTAATACTTAATATAAATCTATACTAAAGATAAGCGATCTAGATCTTTACCCTCGGAATCTCAAACAACAACTATTTGTCGGTTCTCCCTGGTTGACAGTTCACAACCCAATGGGAAATCCCGAACAACTAATAGCTCCAAACTACGAACAACTTCGAATAGTCGATTCTCCTTGGATGAGGGTCCACAACCCGGTGGAAAATCCCGGATTGCCGAAACAGCCCTTCGCTTGAATCTAGAGGGAATAGCAAAACCGCCCCTCTTCTGAACACTATTCACCACCCTTTTCGACCCTATCTTGTTTGCCGCCATTGACAAAAGATTATTAGTCCAACTATTATATCAGAATTTAAGACTATTGGTTTTAAGGGCGAAATCGGCTTACCATAAAATTATCTTTGCGTTCACGGGATGAAAATCGAGCGATAACGTCTCTAAGATAAAATCGATTAGTAACCCATCTTTGATGAAATAACGAGTAATATGGGAGTCCTTGATAGAAATCCTTACCTTAACACTTTGGACCGAATCCTAGCGATTCACGATGCTTACGAACACTTCGAGTTTCGGCCTTTCTCTATTTCACTATAAAACAAAAAGGATTTGTCTAAGAGAAACGGATGATGATTTCGGTCAAAAAGGCTCTCCCACGCCAACTTATGGATTCGAAAATTAAGCAAACAATAACAAAATTAAAATAATCAAAGTGGATTCTTACCGATTATTCAAAACAATGCAAAGAAAAATGATTGAGTAGAAATGTTTGAGAAATGGAAATTTCGGCTATGAGGATTGTTATTAACATTCGGCCATGGAGGAAATGAGAAGGGAGAAATTGTGTTTGTAGAATGAGCAAAATGGAGAAAGAAAGAGATAAAGAATGAGAGGTTTGTGATTCGGTTTTCAAAGGTGAGAAAAGAGCACAGAGAGGGGGTTGGGACAAGGGAGCATTCGACAATGGGGAATAAAAGAAAGAAAAGAAATGGCTCTTGTGTTTTGGTATTTTCGGCACTAGGAGAAAAGAACTTGAGAGGTCGGCAAATTATGACCAAAAGAAGAAAAACCAAGATGTTTACCCAAAGCCTAAAGTGCATTCGGCTATGAGAGAAAAAGATGAAAAGAAAGAGTGTTTTGGGAGAACAAAAATGACCAAATGAGAGTAAACACTACCTACACATCCTTACCAAAGCCTACCTCAAAAATTCAGCCACCCCCTAGCCCCCAAAATCGTCCAAGTTCATGGACAAAGCTTGGCCATTCCAACTTTCCAAAACACATCCCTTAATAAGTGCCTTGTGTTCCCCCTACATTCCATAAGCTTATGATTCCTTTCCTTATTTTCCAAGCTTACCTTAACCATTAGCCACCTTGCCATAAAAAAATAGTCCGACCTTACCAAAAATGAGGCTTGACCGACACATGCTAGAAGAGTACAAAAATAAAAGTCACAAAATGCATTCCAAAGGATTCGAACCTCTTCCCTCAAGCAACACTTATGGCGCCAACTCCACTTTACTACTAGCTCATCTTATGCTAGTTTTTTGTCACTTAATTTCCTTAAACATCAAGGTCACTTGTTCCACTTCAATAAAGTACTCATTACTAAAATTTATTCTAATTCTGAATAAGTCCCGAGCCATCTCAAGACTATATTAAACACACAAATTGAATCATTCACAAGCTAAGCACCAAAAACATGCAACATATCGATACTCAATTTTTAGGATGTTACACGGGTCTCTGTTTGAAACAATAGAAATAGGCACACCATGTAATCTCACAATTTGAGATACATACAACTCAGCAAGCTTATCAAGCGAATAATCCGTACGAACTGGAACAAAGTGAGCTAATTTGGTCAATATATCCACAATAAACCAGATTGCATCTTTCTTGCTCGATGTTATAGGGAAACCGGATACAAAATCCATAGTGACTCTGTCCCATTTCCATTCAGGTATCAAGATCGGCTGAAGTAACCCAGAAGGTACCTGATGTTCGGCCTTTACTTGTTGACAGACTAAGCACTTCGAGACAAATTCAGATATGTCTCATTTCATATCAGGCCACTAATAATACTATTTCAAATCGTTATACATTTTCGTGCTACCCGGATGAACTAATAATCGGCTGCTGTGTGCTTCATTCAATATCATCTGAATCAACTCTGAATTTCTTGGAACACATATTCGATCTTTGAATTTCAAACAGCCATTCTCATCGATTCGAAGCTCTGATTCAATATCACTTCCACACTGAGCTTGTTTTGCCAACAAATCTTTATCAACTTTATGGGCATCACTAATTTGTTGAACAAACAACGGTCTTACTTTTAATTCGGCTATAACCGAACCATCATCAGACACAACCATATGCACATTCATTGCACGTAAAGCAAATAATGACTTCCGATGCATCCGTATCAACATTAGCTTTTCCCGGATGACAATCAATCACTAGCTCATAATCTTTCAACAGTTCTAACCATCGACGTTTCTCAAATTCAAATCTTTCTGAGTCATCAAATACTTTAGACTTTTGTGATCTGAATAAACATGACATTTCTCACCGAACAGATAATGACGCCATATCTTTAATGCAAACACAATGGCTGCTAGCTCTAAATCATGTGTCGGATAGTTTCTTTCGTGTGGCTTCAACAGTCTCGAGGCATAAGCTATGACTTTGCCTTCCTGCATCAAAACACAACCCAAACCATTCAAAGATGCATCACTATAAATAAAAATTCTTTACCCGATTCAGCCTGGACTAATACGGGAGCTTCGATCAAAAGAGTTTTCAACTGATCAAAACTTTTTTGACACCTTTCTGACCACTCGAAATTAACATCTTTCTGTAATAGCTTTGTCAACGGTGTAGCTATCACAGGAAAAACCTTTCACAAATTGTCTGTAGTAACCAGCAAGTCCCAGAAAGCTTCGAACTTCAGAAACATTTTTCGGTGGTTTCCAGTCAAGTATAGTCGATATTTTATTCGGGTCAACCCGAATACCTGGTGCTGAAACAACATGGCCCAGAAAACTGACTTCATGTAACCAGAACTCACACTTACTAAACTTTGCATACAACTATTTATCTCGCAAAGTTTGTAGCACAAGTCTCAGATGCTCGGCATGCTCAGTTTCATCTCTAGAGTAAATCAGAATATCATCTATAAACACCACCATAAACCGATCTAAATACTGTCTAAAAATCTGATTCATCAGATCCATAAAAACAGCAGGTGCATTTGTAAGTCCGAAAGGCATAACCAAAAACTCATAATGTCCGTACCTCGTCTGGAAAGCAGTCTTTGGCACATCTGAATCTCTGACTCGCAGCTGATAATAACCCAATCTCAAATCTATTTTTGAAAACACTGAAGCCCCTCTCAACTGATAAAAAAAGTCGTCAATTCGTGGCAACGGGTATTTATTCTTTATAGTCACCCTATTTAACTGTCGGTAATCAATACACATTTGCATAATTCCATCTTTCTTTTTCACAAATAGAACTGGCGCACCCCAAGGAGAGAAACTCGGTCATGAAAAACCCCTATCTGTTAACTCTTGCAACTGTGCTTTCAACTCTTTTAATTCAGTAAGTGCCATCCGATACGGAGCTATCAAAATCGGAGTCGTCCCCGGTACTAATTCAATACCAAACTCTACTTCTTGAATAGGTGGCAAACCCGGTAATTCTTTAGGGAACACATCCGGATACTCACACACAACTGGTACAGATTCAATCTTCTTTTCAGTCACTTTACTATCGAACACATAAGCAAAGTAAGCTTCATAACCATTTCTCACATATTTCTGAGCTAACATCGAAGATATTACTACTGGTAACCTATTCAGATCATTAGATTCAATCCGAATAATTTCACTATTCTAACATCTCAAATCAATGGTCTTCCTTTTGCAATTAACAACAGCATCATGCAAAGTCAACCAGTCCATACACAAAATTATATCAAACTCCTCGAATGGCAACAACATCAAATCGGCTGGAAAGCATGAATCTCGAATCATCAACGGACAATTTTTACACACTTTGTCAACCAAAACACACCGGCCCACGGGGTTTGATACCCAAATCACAAACTCAGTAGACTCAACAGGCAGAGTCTAACTGGATACTAATGTTTCACACACATAAGAATGAGCCGAACCAGGATCAATCAATGCAATAACACTAGTATCATGAAGAGTAAAAGTATCGGTAATAACATCTGAGGAAGAAGCATCGTCCCGAGCACGTATAGCATATGCTCTAGCAGGTGCACGAGCCTTTGATCGAACCGTAGTATCCTTTGTTCCTCTCTAACTGCCACCTACATTTTTCAAATGCCTGGGTGGTCTGCCTCGCGCTAACACGTTGCTCGGTCTCGCATTTTGAATAGTGTTTTGCTCGGCTAACATCGGGCACTCCCGAATAAAATGATCCATCGATCCACATTTAAAACATGACCGATCATGCAATCTACAACTCCCAGAATGCCATTTTCCATAATGTTTGCACTCAACCCTGTTCTGCTGAACATTACCAACACTGGCAATCGATGTAGCTCGTGAACTCATAGGAGGTCGGTCTCGGTCTCGTCTAGAAAAGTCTAAAGTAGCTTTATGTTGACTAGAATCATCTCTAAACTTCTTTGATACTGAGTGAAAAGTCTTACTCGATGATCTTTTACGGAAGTCTCTGGCTTCAAAATTAGCTTTTCTTTTCTCTTTCCCAAGGTCTTTGGCTTTACAAGCTCACTCAACAAGTACCACGAACTCTTTAATTTCAAGTATGCCGACCAGCAACTTAATGTCTTCATTCAAACCATCTTCAAATCTTTTACACATGATTGTTTCGGTTGAAACACATTCACGAGCATATCGGCTTAATCTAACAAATTTCTGTTCATACTCAGTTACAGCCATACGACCCTGTTTCAATTCCAGAAATTCTTTGTGTTTTTGATCGATGAATCTATAGCTGATGTATTTCTTACGGAACTCAATCTGGAAAAATTCCCAAGTCACTTTCTCTTTCAGAACCACCGATACTAGTGTATTCCACCAATGATATGCAGTGTCTCGTAATAAGGATATAGCACATTTTAAGCATTCATCCGGAGTACATGATAGCTCGTCGAACACACGGATAGTATTATCGAGCCACAGCTCAGCTCGTTCCGCATCATCATCATCATTAGCTTTAAATTCTTCGGCCCCGTGTTTTCTGATTTTATCTACTAGAGGCCTACTAAATCTCATCAGATCTATCATCGAGGGTGCCATAGGTATCGGAGATGGATTATTCGGGGGTGGAGGGTGTTGTACAGTCGGATTAGTCTGGATATACTGTGTAAACCAATCATTCATCATTTTGTAGAAGGCTTGTCTAGCCTCCCCCTCTGGATTACTCGAAGTAGGTCGAGAATCTTTCGGCGTTGTCCCTGGCATAGGATTAGGCGCTACGCTCTCGACATCATCAGCTAGGGCTCTATCGGGATCCATTTACTATATAAAAACACATTTCAGGTGTCAGAAGTCATCACACTATCGCATTATAAATTAAAGCAGGTATAGCTAAACTCACACGCGCTACGGTAGTCCTAGAATCAACTAAACTGTAAGCTCTGATACCAATCAAATGTAACACCCTTCACCCTTAACCGTCGCCGGATTAGGGCTACAAGGCATTACTAAACATAGCACATGACATAACAAATATTTACTGATCGTAAGGTCAAAAACAAATGTATTATGAATAATGTATTTTCAAATCCTACTTAAACATCCATATACCAAATTCACATATAAGCTTCATTCATCAAATAACAAAGGTTACTATTTATTTGGTCATACAAGATACCTTAGCCGAATAAGCACTTACTATAATTACTTACTAAAATAAAATGTCCATTACCAAAACTAAGCATACGTATATGTTTTCACATAAACCTTATTTAACCGAGTTCAAAATATACCTATTTCAACATCCAAACAAATTATGGATCAATTCGTTTATAAGATCAAAAACCGATTCAACAAAAAACCAAATATAACATCCATAATTCGAAACACTTAAATATGAACATTATACACATATACATCTGCAAACAATGCCGAATATGTCAATCCTAATTATCTAACCTATAATTTCATCAATTGACCGAATAGACAATTTACCATATAAATGATCTTCAAGTTAAATTCATGTTACAAATTATTCACCTCAAAAGTATGATAATATCAATCCATAAACCAAACTTATTCAAGTACACATATGTCAACTTTCCAAATGCACAACTTATATGACTTTAACAGGTACTTCATATCAAAACATATATATATATATATATATATTTACATATACTTGTGCATAATATGAACTCACATCACAACCATACTCATAATCCAAGCATGACATACACACAATCAATAACTGGGCCCGAACCCATTCAGATACCAACTGGGCCTTAGCCTTTACGAAATCAATATGGGCGAAGCCCTTACAGAAACGAACTGGGCCTTAGCCCTTATGGAGACAAACTGGGCCTTAGCCCTATTAGCATGGTATAGCAGATAATGAGTGCAATGCAATGCAATGCAACCTAGCCCAGCCTAGTAATCCATCCACTACACACCACCCGACCAGCCAAAACACACCGGTGGGGATTTCTACAATCAACCCTCATCCGCTACACACCATCGATGGCAGTCACGCTGCAATCATGCTGCTCATCGCCTCAATTGTGACAGAGTCACCGAAATATATGGCATAGCTACTGAAATAATGTGACAAAGTCACCGAAATATGTGGCATAGCCATCGAAATACACTGCCCCTTTCATCAATATCATATCCCAATCTCATGCAACATATTACCATAATGTGATGAATGCAAGACATATATCAATGTACATCAGATAATTAGAACACACATAAATCATGCTAAGTTATTCGAATGGCATAGTCATAAGTGTTACTTACCTGGTATCTCCAACATTACCCACTAGGGTATCTCAATTGTCGTTACGGTTATTTCGGCTTTTAGTCAATACAAATATTAATGCTAAACAAACAAATGAAGGTGTGTGCATTACACATCTGATTACGCGAAGGACTATACACTCCTGATCGTCGTCACTCTCACTATCACGGACAACTACGATCTGTCTATTCAGATCTGATGTCACCTCTCTTCCACAACCCGGTGGAAAATCCCAAATGGCTGACACTGAACGTCGTTTGAACTTAGGAGCGGAGACTGCGAGTTCGCTCCCTTTTGGCTCCTTAGTCGATACCCCCTTAGAACGGCTAGCACTCGCCTCCATAAAGAAAATCTCATCAGTAAGGTATCACAGTGAAATGGTGGTTGTCTAATAAAGAGGTTTGGTTATGGCAGAGTAAAACGAAAAGGAAATGATAGCTAAGGGACCGAAGAGATGACTCCTTACCTTGATAAACGAGGAATTGCACCACCACAGATTCAGTTACAGGATGTTCGGCCTATCTAACAAGAGCCTATCACGAATCACAGAAAGAGCAAGGTCACAACGTGATGGAGTAAACAGTTACGAAAGAGAGGAACCAAATTCGGTTTGATGATTTAGAAGATGTGTGTTCGGCTTCTTTAGGAGAAGTAAGAGAAATGAAAAGAATAATAAATAATAAAAAGAAGAGAACATTACCCTGAACAGAGAGAAGCCGAATGGAACCCAAGGTAATTCGGCACTGGTAGAAATAATAGAAGCAATCCAAGTTCGGCTATGAAGGCTCAAAGAAATGAAACTCCAATGTTAATCAGAGGATTAAGAAAAGAATGATCGATAGAAACAAGTAGGAGAGGAGTTGGAATTCGGCTAATAGTATAAGCAAAGCACTACCTCAGATTGAAGAAAAGTAAAGGTTTGGCTATGATGAACACACAAGAAAGAAGTCGATTTAGAATGGGGTAACAAGAGGGTTTGGTTATGGTGATGAAAACAATTGTAGGAGATGAACAAAAGAGATTCGGGTTAAGGGAAAAATGGAAAAGCAGTGAAGGAAAAGCAAAGTTTCGGCTATGTCGAAAATAAAAAGGAGGGAGGAAGAGATGGATGGTGGAGAGAAAAGATGAAAAGAGTGCTCGAGTGGTCACTCTCTAAAGGTTCGGCTATACCACACTATGAGGAGAAAGGATGAAAGAAAGAAGAAGAGAGGTTTATTACAAAAGCAAAAATAACCCAAAATGCGTCCAATTTGCACCCAAAAGAAAAGGAGAGGAACACGAAAAGAGTCTAACAGAATTTCAGCACTCACTCTTCCTCAAAACCAAAAATGCTCCTCCCATAACCCCGAACTGAATTTCACCCCCTCCAAGCTCCCACGTTCGGCCAAACTCCTCCTCTCTCCCTACATCCCACAATTTTCTCCTCAATTTACTCTCCATCCACCAATTCAAATTGTTTGACTTATTCAACAACCACCATGGTAGAGTCCCAGCCGAGTGCCACCTCCCACCAACCTAGCACAAAAATTAAAGCTCCACAATGCAGCAGATGGGATTCGAACTCCTCCCCCTTTGCTCTACCAGTGACGCCACAACCACTCCACCTTATGCTCACTTTTGAGTCCTCAAACACAAATAATTATCCTTAAGGCCTGCTTCCACTAGCTCTCTCCCCTTATGCCCAAAAAGCAAAATTTTACCAAGGCTCAGGCTCGAGTTGGCTCGAACCCGAGCCTCCCCAGGACCCCCAACCACACCTAAATAACAAGCTAATCGAGCTAAACACATAGAATAGCAAAATGCAGAACCCCTATAGAATAGCAAAATGCAGAACCCCTAATTCTAGGATGTTACAGTTCTACCCCCTTAAAGAAATTTCGGCCTCGAAATTTACCTGATTAAAAGAGATGAGGGTATTGCCATCGAATTACCTCTTCCAGCTCCCACGTGGCTTCCTCTGAACCGTGATTATGCCATAACACTTTGACCAATAGAACAGATTTCCTTCTCAACACCTTAACCTCCTGATCTAGAATCTGCACTGGCTCCTCTTCAAAAGACAGGTCAAGTCTTACTTCAATTTCTTCCACTGACACTACGTGAGATGGATCTGAACGATAGCGCCTTAGCATCAAAACATGGAATACATTATGTATCTATCTCAACTCCGGTGGTAACTCAAGCTGATAAGCCACTGGTCCTACACGTTTCAACACTCGGTAAGGCCCGATAAATCTAGGGCTCAACTTGCCCTTTCGTCCAAATCTTAAAACCTTTTTCCAGGGTGAGACTTTTAAGAAGACGTGATCCCCCACTGAAAATTCTATTTCTCTACGCTTCAGATCTGCATACAGTTTCTGCCTATCGGAAGCTTCCTTCAACTGAGCCCGAATCAACTTAACCTTCTCCTCAGTCACTAAGATCAATTCCGGACCCAACAATTGTCGCTCACCCAACTCTGTCCAGTAGGTAGGGGTACGACACCTACGTCCATACAATGCCTTGTAGGGTGCCATCTGAATGCCGGATTGATAGCTATTGGTTGTGGACCGGCTTTTGAACAACACCTTAGACAGATAGCAGTAGTATCAACTAAGGATAGCGTCCACATAGAAAGCATCGTTTTAGTGGTAACTAGGTGTGTAGATCTCTAACACACTACTGATAAACCTGTATGTATATCTATTCATGTATGTTATGGGCTAAAAAGTCGGAATAAGGCTGTATAGACAGTCGAATGGAACCCTAAAAAGGGTTAGGCAAGGATGCCAGGTACGTAAACATAGAACTCCCTATGTGTATCGAAGAATATATAAATCTGCTTGATGTTTCTTTATGTATGTATGCATGGGGTGGGAATGATGATAATTGAAGGGGAAGTGCATGATAGGTCACTTGGTGATCGGTGGTAGAAATCCCACATAATTTAATTGTAAGGTCACATAGTGATCGGTGGCTCTGCCACGTTTAATGATTCCTACTTAATAGGAATAGGCAGTACGGCTGTCGTTTTGGTGTGTAGCGGATGGAGGGTTGATTATAGAAATCCCCACGGTGTGATGGTTGGTAGGGGATGGTGTGTAGAGGATGGAAACCTAGGATGGGTTGGGTTATTCATTCTTTATTGTTATTATGTGATTATGATTGATGCCTTCCTGTATACGCCAGGGCCCATAATGTGTTTGTGGGCTCAGGTCGATGTGTGTTTTGAGATTTATACACTGAGTTTTTGTGACTCGCGCTTTCCTTTTCTCTACTCTTCCAGATGAACAGTAGATCGTGGATATGGGAGCCGAGACAGACTCGAGGGACCATCAAGTTTTTTTTTTTACAAGTTAATTTAGAGTTTCTTTAAGTTTATTTTTATTTCATTATGGGAATATTTTTGTAATAAGGCCCCTAGTTTTTATTCAACTTAGGAGTTTTCAATGTTAAGCAACTTATGAATTTTATGCTACGGTTTATTTATACTTAATAATTCTTAATACAAGGTTTTATTTTTAAAATGCCGCTTATTTACTTAAATATTGTCTAATTAACTCGCAATTTCAAAAACCAACAAAGAAAAGGTTTACAAAGTACAAGCCGTGACGCGCCAGATCCGGTCGAAACGCATGGGCTGGGTTTGGGGTGTTACAATTTGGTATCAGAGCCCATTTCAAAACTCGGGCTGTGAAATGGGTCTAGAAGTGTTTTAAAGAAAAATTGAATTTAAGAAAAATTTTTGGTTTGAAGACATGGCCTTCGAGTCTACCGGCATCCAATCCACCCAGGTAAGTGTTCTGAACTCCTGATTGTGATATAAATGTGGGCTTAATGGGCTTTATGGGACGTACACTATCTAGATTAGAACTTGATGGACTCTAGGCTTAGACAAACAACTCTTCAATTCCATAAGACTTAATTTTTACTAAACAAAACCTGTAAACGAGTCGCAAGACTAAGGTGTGGTAACAGCCATATGCATGTCTAGGAGTAGAACCGGAAGAGCTTGGTATTTATGCAGTCCAAGTGACTCACCTCCTCTTCGCTGGAATCTTACCTGGTGCATAGTGACTGTTCACTTTAGCCATGACAGGGTGTGGCAATAGGCATACGCATGTCTAACAGTGGATTCAGGGAGAGCTTGGTATTTAAGCAGTCCTAGTGACTCACCTCCTCTTTGCTGGAATCTTACCTGGTGCGTAGTGACTCTTCACTCTAGCTATAAGGACTTGTTCATGGGCTGAACCCATAATTAAAACCCGAAAGGGACCAACCACCATATTTTGTAAACAAAAAACCCCTAAGTTTTGTACACTTCAAAAAAAAAAATACACTTGATTTGAAAATGTTCACAGCTATGAAGGAAATTACCAAATTACCCTTGTTTTGCAAAATGACCAAAATAACCCTGGTTTGAAGAATTACCAAATTACCCTTGTTTGGTAAAATTACCGAAATGCCCCTAGATTTCAAAATTATCGAAATACCTCCAAATTTCAAAAATTACCAAAATGCCTCTGAATTTCAAAATTACTAAAATACCCCCGAATTTCAAAATTACCGAAATACCCTCGGATTTTAAAAATTACCGAAATGCCCCTGAATTTCAAAATTTCTGAAATACCCTCGGATTTCAAAATTACCGAAATACCCCTAGATTTCAAAATTACCGAAATGCCCCAGATTCTAAAATTACCAAAATACCCCCAGTTTGCAAAATTACCAAAATACCCCAAAGAATGCAAAATTACCAAAATACCCTTATTTGACAAAATCACCAAGGAACCTTATTTTGAAAAATTACGAAAATACCCCTATAGGATAAAATTACGAAAATACCCTTGGGTAGTGAAAACAACAACAACAACACCACCACTTTTCTGTAATGAACGTGAGTTCATGATTGAATGTATGTGTTTCCTAGAGGATATGAACTTGAGACTGTATGGTGAATGCGAATTCGAAAGAATTACTCTTAAAGCTATTATTCATAAGACTGTTCGTGGTTAAAACAATGGAAGAAAACTAATAGTTCATGAAATTTTTAATCAGATAAACACGAATTGATAGAATGAGTACAAGGGGTCGAGGACGTCCGCCACGTGGTCGTGGTAGGGGTAGGATGACGGTATCGAAACCAGTAGGATCTGGTCATGGTTCTGGAAATGAGATGCCAGCCGCAGAGAAGGAATTTCAAGATCAGACTGGCGGAGATGACGCGGTATCTCAGGCAATGCTAAGGGTTTTAGAAAGGGTTGCTGGGGCTGGTATGGGCACAGGAGCCCGGAAATCTGTGCCAGAATGGCTTAGAGCCAATGGGGCCGAAGTGTTTAGGGGAATTTCTAATGTAGCCCCAAGTTCAGCTGAGTATTGGCTGGAGGCGGTGGAACGCATAATGGATGATTTGGATTTTACGGAGGAGGAAAAGTTGAAGGGAGTTGTATCCCTCTTGAGGAATGAAGCTTATCAATGGTGGCTTACGGTAAAGGATGGTGCTGTGGCTGACCGTATCACCTGGGATTTCTTTAAAACTGCATTTCAGAATAAGTACATTGGATCAAGTTATGTGGATGCGCAGCGCAGAGCATTTCTGAATCTGGTGCAAGGAAGTAGGTCAGTGGCTGCGTATGAAGCTGAGTTCTTACGTCTTAGCTGATATGCTCGTGGGATGGTAGCCACGGAGCATGAACGTTGTGTTAGGTTTGAGGATGGCCTGAGGGATGATTTGCGTATTTTGATAGCCCCACAGCGAGAAAGGGAATTTGCTGTCCTAGTGGAAAAGGCTAAGATAGCCGAGGAGGTAAAGCGGACTGAGAAATTAAATCGAGATAGAGATAGAGGTGGAAATAAGAGGAATCTTGGATCGTCAAGCGGGCGTACTCAGAAAAGGTCTAGGCCTGATGGACCAAAACGAGAAGAGAAACCTGTTATTTTTAACCAGACACCCAAGTGTGCTCGATGTGGCAAATTTCATGCCGGTGAGTGTTGGGCAGGCAGTGGAAAGTGTTTTAGGTGTGGATCTACGGACCACCAAGTTAGGAACTATCCACAGCAAAAAGACGGTGAAGGGACCATGGGTCGAGGGAATGCTCAGCCTGGCAGAGGAGGTCAGCAACCACAAAGAGGTCGTGGTGCAGGCCAAGGTGGTAAAGGTGTTGGTCGGGGTCGTGGAGCACCAGGCCAAGGGGCAGGAAACACTGAGGCGAGACAGCCGGGGTTGGTCTATGCTGTCAGACATCGAGAGGAGGCTGATGCACTGGATGTCATAACCGGTACGTTCTTAATTTTTGGTTTGCCTTACACTGCATTGATTGACATTGGGTCGACGCATTCGTACGTAGCTAGTAGCGTATCGGGAACTTTAAGGCTAGAATCTGAAATTACCCCTAAGGCAATAACTGTAGTTAGCCCGTTAGGACAATCGGTAGTAGTGGATAAACTTTGTCGGGAAGTACCTCTAGAAGTTCAGGGGATAGTTTTTCGCACGGATTTGATGGAATTACCGTTCGGAGAGTTTGATTTAATTTTAGGCATGGATTGGCTTGTGAAGTATCAAGCTAATCTAGATTGTGCGGCCAAGCGTATGGTATTAAAAACCCCAGAAGGTGAGGAAGTGTTGGTGATAGGAGAAAGGGGGAACTGCTTGTCGAATGTGGTGACTGCCCTAAGAGCAGAAAGGATGGTGAGGAAAGGGTGTGAGGCAGTTTTATTGTTTGTTCAGGCTCTAGAAGCCAAGGATCTGACTGTTGGGGACGTCAGGACGGTAAAGGAATTTCTTGATGTTTTCCCTAAAGAACTTTCGGGATTACCCCCAGATCGTGAAGTGGAGTTTGGTATCGATCTTCTTCCGGGAACAGCGCCGGTATCTATCGCTCCATATAGGATGGCGCCGAAGGAGTTGGTAGAGCTGAAAGCGCAGATACAGGAGTTGTTGGACAGAGGATTTATTCGACCGAGTGTGTTGCCATAGGGAGTGTCGGTGTTATTTGTTAAGAATAAAGATGGATCAATGTGTACGTGCATCGATTATTGCCAGTTGAATAAGCTAACAATCAAGAACAAGTACCTGTTGCCAAGGATCAATGACTTGTTCGATCAGTTGAAGGGAGCCTCAATCTTTTCTAAGATAGATCTGAGGTCAGGGTACCATCAGCTTAGGGTCAAGGAGGCGGATATACATAAGACAGCTTTTAGGACTCGCTACGGCCACTATGAGTTTATGGTGATGCCGTTTGGATTAACCAACGCGCCAGCAGCGTTCATGGACATGATGAACCGAGTATTCCAACCTTACTTAGATCAGTGTGTCGTGGTGTTTATCGATGATATCTTAGTTTATTTGAAGTTAGAGGAGGAGCATGATGCTCATCTGCGAATAGTTTTACAGATCCTAAGGGAAAAGCAGTTGTATGCCAAATTCAGTAAGTGTGAATTTTGGCTGAGGGAAGTAACGTTTCTAGGGCACGTTGTGTCGGCAGAAGGGATTAGGGTTGACCCTCGAAAGATTGAAGCAGTGTTGGATTGGAAGCCACCTAGGTCTGTGGCTGAGATTAGGAGTTTTCTTGGTCTAGCAGGGTATTACCAAAGGTTTGTTGAAGGATTTTCTTCGGTCACGGCACCGTTGACCAAGTTACTACGGAAAGGAGTTCCGTTTGTTTGGTCTGATAAGTAGCAAGAGAGTTTTGAAAAGTTGAAAAGGTTTCTGACGGAGGCTCCGATATTGATTCAGCCGGAGGTGGGGAAGGAGTTCGTAATTTACTATGACGCGTCACACGCGGGATTAGGGTGTGTGTTGATGCAAGATGGAAAGGTGGTTGCATATGCATCTCGGCACCGCACGAATTGAATTACCCCACACATGATTTGGAATTGGCGGCAGTGGTGTTTGCCTTAAAAATTTGGAGGCATTATCTATACGGGGAGAAATCTGTCATTTACACATATCAAAAGAGCTTGAAGTATCTTTTGACTCAGAAGGAGTTGAACCTAAGGCAGAGAAGGTGTATCGAGTTACTAAAGGATTACGATTGCTCGATCGAATATCATCTGGGTAAGGCTAATGTAGTAGCGGATGCTCTAAGTCGTAAAGTAGTCTCTGACCTAAGGGCAATGTTTGCTCACCTTAGTTTGTATGAGGATGGAAGCTTATTAGCTGAACTTCAAGTGAAACCTACTTGGATTAGTCAAGTGAAGGAGAGGCAACAGACCGATGAGTTGCTAAAAGGGAAATTGCAGCAAATCTCAAAGGATGGGCCAGCAGAATTTAGTGTGAATGAGGAAGGATTGTTATGCTTTCGAGGGAAGGTCTGCATCCCAAAAGATCCGGAGTTAAGGCGGAGAATTTTGAATGAGGCGCATGGTAGTCCATACACTATGCACCCTGGAGGAAGTAAGATGTTTCGGGATTTGAGAGATCAGTTTTGGTGGCCGGGTTTGAAGCAAGAGGTAACTGAATTGGTGGGTAAGTGTTTGACCTGTCAGCAGGTCAAGGCGGAACATCAGTTACCATCAGGATTATTACAGCCAGTGAAGATTCCACAATGGAAGTGGGAAAGAATCAACATGGATTTTGTTAGTGGGCTTCCCCTCACACCCACTAAGAAAGATGCGATTTGGGTAGCTGTTGATCGCTTGACGAAGTCTGTACACTTCATACCAGTGCATGTTGACTACTCCTTGCAGAAGTTAGCTAAGTTATACATAGCAGAGGTGATAAGGTTGCATGGAGTACCGGTTTCAATCATATCGGATAGGGACCCTAGGTTTACCTCACGATTTTGGAAGGCGTTGCATCAAGCGTTGGGTACGAAGTTGGATTTTAGTACAGCGTTTCATCCTCAGACCGATGGACAGTCTGAGCTGGTGATTCAGATCTTGGAGGACATGTTGAGAGGATGTGTCATTGATTCCAGAGGTAGTTGGGAAGAGTTCTTACCGTTAGCAGAATTTGCTTACAACAATAGCTACCAGTTAAGTATTCAGATGGCGCCCTATGAAGCTTTGTACGGGCGAAAGTGTCGTACACCTACATGCTGGACAGAACTAGGAGAACGCCAGATTTTGGGTCCGAAGTTGGTGACCGAGACTGAAAAGAAGGTTGAATTGATTCGGGTTCGACTGAAGGAGGCATCAGACAGACAGAAGTCTTATGCTGATTTAAAGCGTAAGGACATAGAGTTCGCAATGGGTGATAAAGTATTTTTAAAAGAGTCACCGTGGAAGATGGTACTAAGGTTTGGTCGAAAGGGTAAATTAAGTCCTAGATTTACCGGACCATATCAGGTGTTGAAGTGAGTAGGACCAGTAGCCTATCAACTAGAGTTACCTCCGGAGCTAAGTCAAATTCACGATGTATTTCACGTCTCTATGTTAAGACAATACCGTTCAGATCCGTCCCATGTTGTGCCTATAGAAGAAATCGAGGTAAGACCTGATCTATCCTTCAAAGAGGAACCAGTAGAAATTTTGGATCGTGATGTCAATGGGTTGAGAAGGAAAACGGTTCCATTGGTTAAGGTGCTGTGGTAGAATCATGGTTCTGAGGAGGCTACGTAGGAACCCGAGGAAGCAATGAGGCAACAATACCCTCATATTTTCTGACCAGGTAATTTCGAGGACGAAATTTCTTTAAGGGGGTAGAACTGTAACATCCTAAATTTATGGGCCTATGCATTTAGTGTAGGGATATGTTCAATAGGTTAATTTAAGTGATAGGGGTCCAAATTGGGCTCAGGATTAGGCTAAGGCCTTGATTAAATTATTAGATTGGACATTAAAGAATTAAAAAGGTGGTAATTATGTTTAAAATGCCAAACATGGGCTCGTGGCCCAACAATAAGTGGCATTATAAGGGAATTAAAAGTGACGCCACACACAAGGGAATTAGGGGCCCAAAATTTAAGTTTAATGAGGCCCAGATCTTTTAATTTAAGTGAGTTAAATTTGGCATTAGGGTTAGTGAGAGGTGGACGGCTACAAGGCTATAAAATAGGAAAAATTATGTGGATTTTTAAGTGATAATATCATAGATAAAAAGGAGAAAAGTTAGGAGCTTATCTTCAAACGAAGTGTTGGCCGAAAATCCACCACCTAGAGGAGTGTAAAATTCGGCTACTACATGGCATAAAGGGTACCGAAATTCTCCTCTCTTCTAGCTTAAATTTTAAGGGCGTTTCCGCTATTTAGCAGTAGGTGTCAAAAATCTATAAATAGGGGGCTAGCTCCTTGTTTCTAACATTGAAAACCCTAAAATTCTCTCCCTAAGTGCCGAAATTCCCTAGCCTCTCCCTCTCCAAATTTCTTCTTCAATTACTTCAAAAGCCGAAACTTCTCCCCACTTTCTTTTCCCTTGTGCCGATTTCTCTAAAAAGCCGAAGCCTCCATCGCTTTTTCTTTTATTCATCCCATTTGAAGAATTGTTCTATACCTCCGGCATTTAAATCTTCCATTGGCATTGCCGAATCCTCTCCCTAGTGCTAGCCGAATCTCCTAAGCTAAGGTAAGAGTCGATTTTTGATTAGTTCTCATAATCTATTTTAGAAAGGCAAAAGCCGAAAGCTAATAGTTAATGGTTTTATGATGGGCGGCAATTCGTGATTTGAAGGAAGCTTAGTCGACTAGATCTAAATGCCGAAAACCATAAGTCTCCAATTTCGGGATTTTAAGGTAAGAAGATTATCCCTAGATTTTTATTAAATTCGTTCAACATATATATGATTTTAACTCTATAAGGAGGATTAACGATTAAATATTGTTATAGTAGCTCTGATAAGGATTTGATGGAATTAAATATGGATCAGGCAAAGGAAAGAATCCCTAAGTTTAAGAAACGAGCAGTATCTGCTGTTCGAGATTGGCCAATTGGTTATGGACCGGCTTCTGAACAACACCTTAGGCAATAGCAGTAGTATCAACTAAGGATAGCGTCGACATAGAAAGCATTGTTTTAGTGGTAACCAGGTGTGTAGATCTCTAACACACTACTGATAAACCTGTATGTATATCTATTCATGTATGTTATGGACTAAAAAGTCGGAATAAGGCTGTATAGACAGTCGAATGGAACCCTAAAAAGGGTTAGGCAAGGATGCCAGGTACGTAAACATAGAACTCCCTATGTGTATCGAAGAATATATAAATCTGCTTGATGTTTCTTTATGTATGTATGCATGGGGTGGGAATGATGATAACTGAAGGGGAAGTGCATGATAGGTCACTTGGTGATCGGTGGTAGAAATCCCACATAATTTAATTGTAAGGTCACATAGTGATCGGTGGCTATGCCACGTTTAATGATCCCTACTTAATAGGAATAGGCAGTACGGCTGTCGTTTTGGTGTGTAGCGGATGGAGGGTTGATTGTAGAAATCCCCACGGTGTGATGGTTGGTACGGGATGGTGTGTAGAGGATGGAAACCTAGGATGGGTTGGGTTATTCATTCTTTATTGTTATTATTTGATTATGATTGATGCCTTCCTGTATACGCCAGGGCCCATAATGTGTTTGTGGGCTCAGGTCGATGTGTGTTTTGAGATTTATACACTGAGTCTTTGTGACTCACGCTTTCCTTTTCTCTACTCTTCCAGATGAACAGTAGATCGTGGACATGGGAGCCGAGACAGACTCGAGGGGCCATCAAGTTTTTTTTTGACAAGTTAATTTGGAGTTTCTTTAAGTTTATTTTTATTTCATTATGGGAATATTTTTGTAATAAGGCCCCTAGTTTTTATTCAACTTAGGAGTTTTCAATGTTAAGCAACTCATGAATTTTATGCTAAGGTTTATTTATACTTAATAATACTTAATACAAGGTTTTATTTTTTAAATGCCGCTTATTTACTTAAATATTGTCTAATTAACTCGCAATTTCAAAAACCAACAAAGCAAAGGTTTACAAAGTACAAGCCAGATCCGGTCGAAACGCATGGGTCGGGTTTGGGGTGTTACATTGAATCTCAAGATTAACTCGTTTCAAAGGAATAAAAGTATCATACCCATCACGTTAGGATATAACACATTTATACCCTGACATCGAGGTCATCTTTGATCTTCAAAACATATGAAAAGGGTATTTGGTTATTTAGTCGAACGAAAAATCGACACCCAGCACGTTAGGATGTAATCTTTCGAACTTCTAAATACACAAATATTATCTTGTTTTTCAAATAACTTTTTAAACAAGCGATTTTACAACTGACTTAAAATGTGCTTTTATTGAATCAATATTTGATAACAAGAATATAACATCGAGCATAGGATAATAGTATGTGAATACAACTTTATGCAAATGGATAACAAAAATAATGATATGAACATACAATCCAAATTATACAATAATCTCACAACTCCTATTTTGAAACTACCAACACTATTAAATAAATGAAAATTTACAAATAAAGCAATACATAATAGAGCTTAAAATAGATAAAAAAAAAACAAGATGAAAATAACTAATACATAATAATATAAATGAATTTTAAAATAAATATATTACATAAGAAGAAATTCAAAATGTATAATATATATTAATTTACAAAATTACATGTATGAAATAAACAAACCTTTATAAATAATTTATATATGAAAATAATAACATATAAAAGTTTTTGAAATAAACAAAAATATACAATGAAATATGGACTTAAGATGAAATAAATTATATGATTAAATAAATTTGAAATAATATACCTATACACATAAATAGATTTAAAAGAAAAATACATGAATAAAATAACATGAAATCCATAATAGGTATAAATAATTTAATATGAATGATATAGGTATATATTTATATGAAAATAACATATAAAGAGAAATAATTGATCTCTAGAACAATTTAAAATATAATATTTAATATTAATTAAAAAATAATTAAAAATAAGCGAATAATTAAATAAAATGATTAAAGGACTAACATTAAAATCAGAGCAAAATCAGAGGGCTAAAGCAATAAATTAAAAGAAATCAAAAAAGAGGACTAAAATACAGCGCGCATAAACTAAAAGGGACAAAAAGTGCAATATTACCCGAATTATTAAACGCAGAGTTTAAATAGGGACTAAATTAAAACTGCACAAAATTACTGGGTAAAATCAAAATAAATGAAATCTTAATTAAAAAGAAATAAAATGCGGAAGGGCCAAAATAGAAAATATCCCAAAACTTTGAAAAACAAGCGAATCTAGCTTGAAGTGGGTCGGATCCAGGTTGAGGGGGTTAAACGGCGCCGTTTTAAGGCCACTTAAACAGGCCTAAAACGACGTCGTTCCCAGAGCCTATAAAAGGAAAAAAATTGTTAAAAAAATCATTTCTACCGTGTTTTTTTTAAAAAAAGAAAGAACTTGGTTTTGTTTTCTCTGTTAGGGTTTTCAACCCCCTCGCTGCCGTCGGACCGCCGCCGTCGTGCGCGGTGGTCGGAGGGTCAAAAAATGGTCATTTTGAAACCCTCTGAGTGCCCTAAGCCCAAATCTACCCTTCAAGCACCCAAAACCTCTCAAAAAACAATCGAAAGAAGCATGAAACGCTTCGATTTTAGCTCGAAAAAGCTTCGGTTTCGGCTTCTAATCGTCACCAGAGGTAAAAAAACTTTAATCCCTATTCTATTTCTATATGCATATGCTATATGCAAAGCAAGAATAGATTAAAAACTCCAAGAATACCTCTCAAATTGCTATGTTTGTATTCAAAAATCGTAAAATTGTTCCCGTTACAATGGTTTTGCCCCCTCTTTAAGGGCCGAAAATCAAAATAAAAAATACAAAGAAAAACATGTTGCTGCTGTTGCTATCGTTTCTTTGTCTTTTGCAGGTATGGCCGTCGTACGAAGGCGAACGTGGGGCGCTTGTGGGCGTGGAGGCTCGCTGGCAGTACGGAGGCCGTATGGAGGTGCGCGTGGTGGCGCGCCTGGGTTGCTGAAGCGACGCAAGGTGCGCGTGTGAGGGACGCGATGGCAGCGTTGGAAAGGGGAACCCTAGGGTTTCTGTTTAGTTAATATTGGGCCAGAATTAGGATTGGGCTTGGTTAGGGTTTGTGTATTGGGCCAATCAGGGTGTGGGTTTAGTGCAAATGGGTAGGCTGATTTGGGCTAGGATAAGTGGGCCCTATTTTTTGTGATCTGGACTTTTAATTATTGGACTTTTATAATAATAATAATTTTTTTGGGTTTTTTAATTTGGTTTTGTTTGGCTAATGGGCTTGGGCGAAAATGGGCTCCTACAGCTGCCCCTCTTTGCTCATTGTCCTGTAATAAGAATAGAGCAAAGCCTTCAAAAAGGACCATTTTTGCCCGGTCTTCAAATCTTGGACTTCTTTCTGTGCTTTTCGTCTTTGAATAGCTTCATTCCATCCCACTGCATCTTCAAAGGCCTAAGAACTAGTGCTTCGATCCAATTCTCAATCTTCTCTGTTGAAACTTCGAAGAAATACGGACTGATCCTTATTGTAAACTCAGGGAGGAGGGATTTGTAGCCTCAACCTACTCCACTAGAACTTCGAGGAGATAGAAATTTAGGGAGGAGAGATTCGTAACCTCAATCTTCTCTGCTGAAACTTCGAAGAAATACGGACTGATCCTCATTGTAAACTCAGGGAGGAGGGATTTGTAGCCCCAACCTACTCCACTGGAACTTCGAGGAGATAGAAATTCAGGGAGAAGAGATTTGTAACCTCAATCTTCTCTGCTGAAACTTCAAAGAAATACGGACTGATCCTCATTGTAAACTCAGGGAGGACGGATTTGTAGCCTCAACCTACTCCACTGGAACTTCGAGGAGATAAATTCGTATGGTTTCGATCTGTTCCTGTAACTTCAGGATTGCCAGATCTGCTGTCTTCGATTCACTTCGCTGAGGAAGGCAATATCTTCGGATTTACTGATGCTGCGGCAACGTCCTCTAGGGGACCTGTGCTGTAAAATCAGTTTCGTGTTTATGCTTATGCAAAATGGTAAGGATGCAATGATCGAAATGAATATAATGCTCCTAACTAAATGTTTTATGAATGCAAAATGTCATGAGAATGGTCTTTTTACAAAGATTAGGATGCAATGATCGGAATGAATCAAATGCCCCTAAATGTGTTTTGCAGGAATGCAGAATTTCATGAGAATTATTCCTGCTTAAGGTGTCATCGTTCATTGCTCATCAGGGTAATATGCTGCCCTCTTGTTCGGCTGGTATTCTTGACCGAAAATCTGAGAAAACAAATATCTTGCTCAACAAATTTGCCCCACTGTAACCTCAAGGTTCCTCTCATTGTGACTTAGGGGTATAGGATCTGAATCTTTTCCCATCCATCCCACTGCGACTCCAAAACGTAGGATTTGTTTCTTCTTCAACCCATCCCGTTGCTATTCAAGGGTACAGGACTTGTATCAGCTTCCATCTATCGCACTATAACTCGGGGGTACAGAGTCTGTGACTCGTTCCATCAACTGATCACTCTTCGGGTGCCCCAAACAGATGTGTATGCATGATATTTTCATGGATGCAGAATATCATTTTTTCTTGCGAATGACTCCCCTTTTACACTTGGGTTAACATTGCCCATTTTTCATCAAGAGTATATCACTGACGTAATACCTTGTCATTTTGTTCAATCGCCGTTTTTGACAAAAATCCAAAGAGATAACCTTAATTTGGACTCAAATATTTCTGACCCTTAAGCTTGGTGAATTCTAAACAATAGTCCTGTTTCAGTCTCTTATATTATTCAGAAGTTTCCAGAGTAATATGCAAAACTTCTTTTGTGAAAGTGTTATTAGTCCACTAACCGTTATTTCAATGCAAAATGCTTGAAAAAGATCATAACAATGAATAAGAATGAAATTGATTGGGAGCATAGCTCGAAACAAGCAAGTTAATCAAAGCTAGCAAGCACAATTAAGCAGGGAATTTATTAAAGGCGTATCTTGAAAAGAATAAGGTAATCAAAGATAGCAAATTCAAAATGGATAAGATGGAAAACTAGGTGCCCCAGATATCGCAGCCTGAGCTTCTCTGTTCAAACTTCTTGAGAACCATTTTAAGCTCAACATGTGTTTAGGGGATCCAGAGTACTTTTTCGATGCCCCAAGACGTAGCATACTTCTTCATTGTTAATTTAGGCATAGCAAGACTGCTTTATGCCTCCCCTTTTGATCAAAATTTGAGCCGCCCTTTTTCGGGTTTTCAATTCAAATCCCCTTTGGTCTCAAAGTGCCCTTTGCGGGTTTTCGCCTTGGCCTCTCCTTTTTTTTATCTGAATTCACTGGATTGGGTAGGTCCTTACTATCCATCTCGGTCAATATCCAGGCCTTCTTTGCTGCATACAGTCCTTCCTAGTTTGGCATCCACTTTTTTCTGAAGTCCCTTTTGCATGGGGAAAAGTCTTCTGCAAAGCCCTATAGTGAAATTTTCTTGGACGAATCATTTTTATTGTCAGCTCGCATCATCTGACCGTGATAGATAGCTTTTAACATTTTCTCTTCAAACTCAACTGCTCATATCGGGATTAAATCCATTCTGCCTCATCCAACTTTAATTCTAAAAAAAAGAATTTCGACTCCAATGGGCAAAACCAATGAAAAATGTGTTGCCCCGGTGACAGTCTTGGCCAATGTTTGATAAGCATAGAGGGTAAATAGTAACTTCTGTATGCCACTCTTTACAAGTCTCGGTCCTTTTTTTTTATTGGCTACCTTTGCTGCACTGATGTGGCACCTAATCCTTGAACAGACTGCAAACTTTGACATTGTGTGGTTAAATGTGATCTTTTTGACATTTTTTTCGTATTCTTTCTTCCTTTTTTTTAATGACTATCGACTTTGTAATATTAGCATATGAAGCGACCTTCACCCTCTTAGTGAAGAAATTGACGCCCACGAAGATGAATTGGTGTTGGCTAAAAGCTCTTGACGAGACCGGCCTTATAACATCTGTGTCCCGCATGTAGACAAAATTGAAGAGGCATATAAGTTCTGTCTTCCTCAATTTGACATTTGATGCAATTTCCCTTTCTGGATAGACTAGTAGCCTAAACTTCATGATTAGCCTGGTTATTGTAGAACCATTAGCATGGGTTCTTTAAACACCGATCTTAACAGCATATCCACGTTTCAGTAGCCTAGCATGCGAAAACATCTTGAATAGGTCAATGATGTCTCACCTTCTGGTGAATTTCTCGCAATGTCCACTGACCTTTTGCAAGGTAGAGTCTATTTTCATCTCATTCTTAACAAATCAATAGATAGGCTACAATCTCTGTCATCTTCGAAGTCCTTAGATCCCTTAGGCACATATCTCATTCAAAAAGGGAGTCAGTAACAACGTCGCTCATGACATTGATATCTGGGTACCTATTGTAGGTACGAAGGCAAATTCCAATGATTCTAAGGATGATTATTTATATGGTATGGTCATGATTAAATAATGAAAGAATATTCTAAAAAACCAAAGTATGAGATGTAAAAAATAATATTTGCTTAAAATGATGCATTTTATTGAAATAGAAATTCTGGACACAAGCCTATTTCACAAAAAGATTCTTGTTGCTTCTAGGCTTAAAGCAACAAGCATGTTTTGAATATTGCTCTAGATTAGCTCTAAAAATATAAGGATCGCTTCCACAGTTCCATTGTTCAAAACTCCCAAGTACGTAAAGGCAAAAGTTTGGAAAAGTCTACTCCCCGGTTCACTCTTCAGATATGCCGTTAATGTTCAAAACTGCCAGTATCAGGTTTTGCACTAGAGCCCTGAACTTGATGTACTCCTGATCTCATGCCCCCATTCATCATGGTACCCATAATAGTTATCCTTTGAACAGCATGGTTGGGTAACGGATTTTCTGCACCCGAGGGGTCATCGAATCTTATAACTCCTATTTTGATGAATCTTTCAACTAGCTTCTTGAAAGCAAGGCAATTTTCCATTGAATGTCCTGTAATCCCTGCGTGATACTCACACTGGACATTTGAGTCATACCATTTTGGGTATGGAGATTGTATCGGTTTCGCGTAAAAAGGGGATACAACATGTGCTTCAAATAAGGTCTGGTATAACTCCCTATACGTCATTGGAATAGGTGTGAACTGGGGTTTCTCTGAGTTCAGTTTTGGATTGAGTTCTTCTCTTGGGGAGACCAGATAACTGGCAACTGCCTTGCTTGGCTGGTTTACTATAAACAGCTTCAAATGGCTCTTGTTATACCCACTCGTATTATTCACATCCTTGTCCTTCCTCTTCGGGGCTTTTGAAGTCCACTCTCCCCTTTCCTTTGTTTTTTTCAGTATAACCGGTTTGGCTCAATCCTCCTCCGGGTTAAAACCTGAACCTATCGGGAAGTTGAACAGGGCCGAAGCATCAGTCTGACATTGGGGTCCAATAATGATGGGTACCCCATGTGAATGCGTGTCCGATTGAGTCAAAATACTTATCGGGGAATAAACGATGTCTTCATCATCATCCATACGGCTGACCACTGGGCAACTCTTTTTTTCAAGTCCCCCGCATCATATTCATCTGATCTTGCACATCCCGTTGAATTTTGGCCAACTGCTCTTGCATCAGTATTTGCCTTTGTTCTAATCTCTCCAACCTTTGTTCCATGTCTTCTAGGTTAACTGAAAATATTTCACCTAATCAGGGTCATTTTGTAAAAACTAATGCAAATGATGCAATGTAAATGCATGAAATGCCAATGCATGAAATGAATGCAAGAAGAAAGAGAGACGCTGATTCTGAATTCAATTCCATTAGAAGAACTTCTCTAGAAAACAAATATCTTTGCATAAAACGTATTATATATGCGATTTCCTCCTCATAGTCCAGGTGAAGACATCGATCTTCTCCTTCATATCCAGATGATGCGGTCGAATCCTTCAAATCTTCCCAAAAAATGTCTCTTTTATTTCCACTTGGCTTGATTCGGGTCGTGGTTCGCTGCTCACTTATCCCTTGCGATATTGATTAGTTTCTTTAAGAAAGTTGAGGCATGACGGCTCTTGCACAATTCTTGTCAATTTGAATCCTTCTGGCAAGGTTTTGCATTCCTCCACGGACTATCAACTTTCTTCATCGTGTTTACTCAGACCATGTCCGGACAACTGTATTATAATCCACTTTATCAAGAAATTCGTTTCCTTATGACAAACTCCTCTATTTAGCAATCGAATTACTAATCAACATCTCCTTTCTAGGATGATGCAATGCAATGCAATGCAATTTAATGCAAACATAAACACAAAACATGTTAGCACAAGAAAAATAAACAACCAAAATAGATTACCTAAATGAGTGACCACTAGGGTTTGACACAGCTTTACCTATGGTTAGCTCTTAGGATTCGTTATATGTGGTTTGGTTCTAAAGAGAGGGTACCTGAACCAGCAGATTCCTCAATCCTCACCCATTATAGGCTCATATGGATCGAGTTCGGTTCAGGGGAATACATTTCCCTATGGCCATGCGGAGGTGAAAACCTCACGAAGCACATAGGTATGGATGTATCCCGGAAGCAGTCCACTAGCCCATGCGAAGGTGAAGACCTCACGAAGGCTTAGCTTCTTACTCCCACTTAAAGGTGTGACCACGACGGTCATGCAATGCAATGCCAAAGTATTTCATGAGACTCGACATTATAGCACAAATAAATGCATCAAAAGAAACATGATTTTTCCAAAACGATTTTCTAGATTTTCAATCAGAAAGACAAAATTCAATCAATTTATGGCCTGACTCTCAACCAGTCCCCAGTGGAGTCGCCAAGCTGTCAAAACCATTTTTTATTTTGGGTTTGGAAAATGGGGATCGACTTTTAAAAAATAAGGAGTCGCCACCGATCCTTTTTGTCTAGGTGCGATCAGATCACCTATAAAATATTTTGGTCTGCGTAATTAGAGAAAGCGGGTTCGAGAGTCGGTTACGTGCGAGGAAGGGTTAGCACCCTCGCAACGCCCAAAATTGGTACCAAATCGATTAATTAGTGTCCTTGCATCGAAAATTTGAAAATATTTAAGGTATAAAATTTTTAAAGAAGGTTAACTAACCATGAATTAAATTTCAAGATTAACTCGTTTCAAAGGAACAAAAATGTCATACCCAGCACGTTAGGATATAACACGTTTATACTTTGACACCGAGATCATCTTTGATCTTCAAAACATATAGTTAAAAGGGTATTTGGTTATTTAGTTGAACGAAAAATCAACACCCAGCACGTTAGGATGTAATTTTCCGTACTTCTAAACACACAAATATTGTCTTGTTTTTCATTAAATCGGAATTGAATCTCAAGATTAACTCGTTTCAAAGGAATAAAAGCATCATACCCATCACGTTAGGATATAACACATTTATACCCTGACATCGAGGTCATCTTTGATCTTCAAAACATATGAAAAGGGTATTTGGTTATTTAGTTGAACGAAAAATCGACACCCAGCACGTTAGGATGTAATCTTTCAAACTTCTAAATACACAAATATTGCCTTGTTTTTCAAATAACTTTTTAAACAAGCGATTTTACAACTGACTTAAAATGTGCTTTTATTGAATCAATATTTGATAACAAGAATATAACATCGAGCATAGGATAATAATATGTGAATACAGCTTTATGCAAATGGATAACAAAAATAATGATATGAACATACAATCCAAATTATACAATAATCTCACAACTCCTATTTTGAAAATACCAACACTATTAAATAAATGAAAATTTACAAATAAAGCAATACATAATAGAGTTTAAAATAGATAAAAAAAACAAAATGAAAATAACTAATACATAATAATATAAATGAATTTTAAAATAAATATATTACATAAGAAGAAATTCAGAATGTATAATATATATTAATTTACAAAATTACATGTATGAAATAAACAAACCTTTATAAATAATTTATATATGAAAATAATAACATATAAAAGTTTTTGAAATAAACAAAAATATACAATGAAATATGGACTTAAGATGAAATAAATTATATGATTAAATAAATTTGAAATAATATACCTATACACATAAATAGATTTAAAAGAAAAATACATGAATAAAATAACATGAAATCCATAATAGGTATAAATAATTTAATATGAATGATTATATATTTATATGAAAATAACATATAAAGAGAAATAATTGATCTCTAGAACAATTTAAAATATAATATTAATATTAATTAAAAAATAATTAAAAATAAGCGAATAATTAAATAAAATGATTAAAGGACTAACATTAAAATTAGAGCAAAATCAGAGGGCTAAAGCAATAAATTAAAAGAAATCAAAAAAGAGGACTAAAATACAGCGCGCATAAACTAAAAGGGACAAAAAGTGCAATATTACCCGAATTATTAAACGCAGAGTTTAAATAGGGACTAAATTAAAACTGCGCAAAATTACTAGGTAAAATCATAATAAACAAAATCTTAATTAAAAAGAAATAAAATGCGGAAGGGCCAAAATAGAAAATATCCCAAAACTTTGAAAAACACGCGAATCTAGCTTGAAGCGGGTCGGATCCGGGTCGAGGGGGTTAAACGGCGCCATTTTAAGGCCAATTAAACAGGCCTAAAACGACGTCGTTCCAAGAGCCTATAAAAGGAAAAAAATTGTTAAAAAAATCATTTCTACCGTGTTTTTTTTAAAAAAAGAAAGAACTAGGTTTTGTTTTCTCTGTTAGGGTTTTCAACCCCCTCGCTGCCGTCGGACCGCCGCCGTCGTGCGCGGCGGTCGGAGGGTCAAAAAATGGTCATTTTGAAACCCTCTGAGTGCCCTAAGCCCAAATCTACCCTTCAAGCACCCAAAACCTCTCAAAAAACAATCGAAAGAAGCATGAAACGCTTCGATTTTAGCTCGAAAAAGCTTCGGTTTCGGCTTCTAATCGTCACCAGAGGTAAAAAAACTTTAATCCCTATTCTATTTCTATATGCATATGCTATATGCAAAGCAAGAATAGATTAAAAACTCCAAGAATACCTCTCAAATTGCTATGTTTGTATTCAAAAATCGTAAAATTGTTCCCGTTACAATGGTTTTGCCCCCTCTTTAAGGGCCGAAAATCAAAATAAAAAATACAAAGAAAAACATGTTGCTGCTGTTGCTATCGTTTCTTTGTCTTTTGCAGGTATGGCCGTCGTACGAAGGCGGACGTGGGGCGCTTGTGGGCGTGGAGGCTCGCTGGCAGTACGGAGGCCGTATGGAGGTGCGCGTGGTGGCGCGCCTGGGTTGCTGAAGCGACGCAAGGTGCGCGTGTGAGGGACGCGATGGCAGCGTTGGAAAGGGGAACCCTAGGGTTTCTGTTTAGTTAATATTGGGCCAGAATTAGGATTAGGCTTGGTTAGGGTTTGTGTATTGGGCCAATCAGGGTGTGGGTTTAGTGCAAGTGGGTAGGCTGATTTGGGCTAGGATAAGTGGGCCCAATTTTTTGTGATCTGGACTTTTAATTATTGGACTTTTATAATAATAATAATTTTTTTGGGTTTTTTAATTTGGTTTTTTTTGGCTAATGGGCTCGGGCGAAAATGGGCTCCGATAATCTTCATAAAGACTGAGATGAACAAACATTGCTCTCAAATCCGATATCACCTTACGACTCAACGCATCCGCCACCACGTTAGCTTTACCCAGGTGATATTCGATTGAGCAATCATAGTCTTTCAGCAATTCTATCCACCTCCGTTGCCTTAAATTCAACTCCTTCTGGGTAAGGAGGTATTTTAGGCTCTTATGGTCGGTATAGATGATCGACTTTTCTCCATACAGATAGTGTCTCCATATCTTCAGGGCGAACACCACAGCAGCTAGCTCCAAGTCATGAGTGGGATAGTTCACTTCATGTGGTCTTAATTGCCGAGACGCATATCCTACTACCTTCCCTTCTTGCATCAATACACATCCTAACCCTATGTGCGACGCATCACAATAAACGACAAACTCCTTCCCAACCTTAGGCTGAATCAACACTGGTGCCTCAGTTAGAATCTTCTTCAACTTTTCAAAACTTTCCTGTTGTTTGTTCATCTACACAAATAGCACTCCTTTCCGTAACAACTTGGTTAGAGGTGCAGTAATCAGCGAAAACCCCTCAACGAACCTTCTGTAGTACCTAGCCAAACCCAGAAAACTTTAAATTTCTGACACAGACTTCGATGGTTTCTAGTCTAGAACATCTTCGATCTTTCGATGGTCAACCCTAATCCCCTCGGCAAAAACAACATGTCCCAAAAAGGTCACTTCCTTCATCCAAAATTCACACTTGCTGAATTTAGCGTAAAGTTGCTTCTCCCTCAAAATCTGCAGAACAACTCGAAGATGCGAATCATGCTCCTCCTCAGTCCTTGAGTACACCAAAATGTCATCTATGAACACAACCACGAACCGGTCTAAATAAGGTTGAAAGACCCGATTCATCATGTCCATAAAGGCAGCTGGTGCATTAGTCAATCCGAATGGCATCACTAGAAACTCATAATGCCCATACCGAGTTCGGAAAGCAGTTTTATGAATATCCGCCTCCTTGACCTTTAGCTGATGATACCCTGATCTCAAATCTATCTTCGAGAAGACCGAAGCTCCTCGCAGCTGATCGAACAAATCGTCAATTCTTGGTAGCGGGTATTTGTTCTTAATAGTCAACTTGTTCAATTGCCTATAGTCAATGCACGTACGCATCGACCCATATTTTTTCTTAATGAACAATACTGGCGCTCCCCATGAAGACACACTTGGTCGGATAAATCCACGATCCAACAGCTCCTGGATCTGAGCTTTAAGTTCCACCAGTTCCTTCGGCGCCATCCTATAAGTGGCGATGGACACCGGAGCCGTTCCTGGCAACAGCTCAATGCCAAATTCCACCTCGCGATCCGGAGGTAACCCTGGAAGCTCTCCAGGAAAGATGTCCGAGAACTCTTTCACCGTTCTAACATCCCTCACAGGCAATTCCTTGACCTCCAAAGCGCTGACGAAAGCTAAAAACGCCACACACCCTTTTCGCACCATCCTTTCAGCCTTTAGTGCCGACACCACATTGGACAAATAATTCCTTCTTTCTCCTATCACCAGCACCTCCTTATCCTCGGAAGTCTTAAATATCATGCACTTAGCAGTACAATCCAAGTTTGCACGATGCTTAACTAACTAGTCCATGCCTAGGATCAGATCAAACTCGTAGAACGGTAGTTCCATCAAGTCTGTCGAGAAAACAATCCCTTGCACTTCTAAAGGCACATTCCTAAATAGTTTGTTCACTACCACAGATTGTCCTAAAGGGCTAATCACAGTCATTTCTCTAGAAGCAACCTCAGATTCTATACCCAAAGTCCCAGACACAGTACAAGCAACATATGAATGGGTCGATCCAATATCAATCAAAGTAGTAAATAGTTTATCAAATATAAGAAACGTACCAGTTATGACGTCTGGTGCTTCGCCATCCTCTCGACGTCTAGCCGCATAAACCAATCCAGGTTGTCTTGCATCTGTATTACTAGCACCTCTACCCGGTGCTCCACGACCTCGACCAAATCCATTTCCCCCTCTGACCGGGCCACGACCCTCGGTGGCTGCTGACCACCTCTTCTTGCTTGAACAACTCCCTCACCTACCATCTGCACCCTAGTCACCTCTTGTGGACAGTCCTTTATCGAATGATTCCTAGATCCACACTTGAAGCATCCTCCAGTTTTTCTCCAACACTTCCCCGGATGTATTTTCCCACACAGGGCACAAGATCGAGTCTGACCAACAGCAACAGGCATCGCAACTCGGCCTGGCCCATCAAACCTAGGCCTCTTTTAGAAACCCCCAATAGACTCTGACGTCCCAAAACTTCTCTTATTATTGCCCCTATCTTTATCCCGGTTCTGCCTCTCAGAACTCTTCACCTCTTCGGCAATTTTTGCCTCCTCAACCAGTATGGCAAAATCTCTTTCTCGCTGCGGAGCTATCAGTACTCGCAGCTCGTCCCACAGACCATCCTCGAACCGAACACAACGCTCATAGTCGGTCGCAACTATCTCCAGGGCGTAACGACTTAAGCACAGAAATTCTGCCTCGTATTTCGCCACGGATCTATTCTCTTGAACCAAGTTCAAAAATGCTTTCCTCTGAGCCTCCACATAACTTGCCCCAACATACTTCCCCTGGAACGCTGTCTTAAAGAAGTCCCAAGTGATACGGGTCCGCTGAAGTACCCTCCCATACTGTGAGCCACCACTAGTATGCCTCATCTCGTAGGAGAGACACTGCTCCTTTTAATTTTTCCTCCGTCGTGCAGTCCAGATCGTCCATAATTCGCTCAACCGCTTCCAGCCAATGTTCAGCTACGTTTGGGGCCACATCAGAAATGCCCCTAAATATCTCAGCTCCATTTGCCCGCAGTCGCTCAGGGATAAATTTCCGGGCTACCGATCCTGTGCTTGCCCCAACAACCCGTTCCAAGACTCGCAGCATAGCTTGGGACAAAGCATCGTCCCCTCCAGTTCTGTCTTGAGTTCCCGCTTCCGCCACTGGTGATGCTGGCACTTCACCTTCTGACCCATGCCTAGATTCTAAGGATCCAACTTCAGCACCCCGGCCTCTACCACGGCAGCGCGTACTACGTCCACGTCCTCTTGTGCTCATGTTCGCTAGCTCGAATTAAGCTGATTAAAAATTTTATTAGCATTTCATTTTAATGTTTATTAACAATGTCTTATGCAGAGTGAGTATAGTAGTTGTTTCCGCGAATCAAATTTCTTAATGTCTCAATCTCTAAAGTCTAAACTCTTATAGCTAGCAGTCATAAAACACTGATTCTAACATCATTTCATAATAACAAACAAAGCCAGAAGACTTACGGATTTGGTGCCGGAGACTCGGGTGCTATACTTTTAAAAAGACGTACATTTCTTAAACCATATTTCAAACCAATTTTGGAAAACATTTTTTGAACCCATTCCACAGCCGAGTTTTGCAACCGGGCTCTGATACCACAAAATGTAACACCCTAAACCCGACCTAGACGTTACGACCGGATCTAGTATGTCACATGGAAAGGTTGTTTAAAGAAACTTCGCGATTGCTTAAAAATTTTGAATTTCGTTTTCATTTTGAAAATCATATTCGTTTTCAAGGTTTCCTTGCAAAAAGTTGTGAATATTGTTAACTACCGAAAACTTGGTTTATAATACGAAAATCAAAATCGGTGGATTTCAGGATGTGATGTTTTTGAAAACAATTATTGTAGTTTTAAGAAAATCCCGAGTTTCATTGTTTATAACTTGTAAACCGTTTGTTAGTGTTTTGGAAAGTGGTTATTTACATTTTTAATAAAACTCCATTTTGAACCTTTCATAATAAGCAGTCAATATTTTAAGATAAAAACCAAAATAAAATTCTAGAGGCCTTATTATAGAACAACTTCCCAAATTAAAACAAGTTCAAAGTAATAAGAAACGAAGTTTACGAAAGAAATAACGCATGGCCACCACAGAGTCCACCTCGGCCCAAATTCTAAAGCTAGGGATTACCTGAAAAATTAAGCAGAGGGGTGAGTCACGAGAACTCAGTGTGTAATCCCCCACACGATCAATAACTGGGCTCGAACCCATTCAGATACCAATTGGGCCTTAGCCCTTACGAAATCAATATGGGCGAAGCCCTTACAGAAACGAACTGGGCCTTAGCCCTTACGGAGACAAACTGGGCCTTAGCCCTATTAGCATGGTATAGCAGATAATGAGTGCAATGCAATGCAATCCATCCCAGCCCAGCCTAGTATTCCATCCGCTACACACCACCCGACCAGCTAAAACACACCGGTGGGGATTTCTACAATCAACCCTCATCCGCTACACACCATCGATGGCAGTCATGCTGAAGTCATGCTGCTCATCGCCGCAATTGTGACAGAGTCACCGAAATATGTGGCATAGCCACCGAAATAGTGCGACAGAGTCACCGAAATACATTGCCCCTTTCATCAATATCATATCCCAATCTCATGCAACATATTATCATAATGTGTGAATGCAAGACATATATCAATGTACATTAGACAATTAGAACTCACATAAATCATGCTAAGTTATTCGAATGGCATAGTCATAAGTGTTACTTACCTGGTATCTCCAACCATACCCACTAGGGTATCTCAATTGCCGTTACGGTTATTTCGGCTTTTAGTCAATACACATATTAATGCTAAACAAACAAATGAAGGTGTGTGGATTACACATCTGATTACGCGAAGGACTACACACTCCTGATCGTCGTCACTCTCACTATTACGGACAACTACGATCTGTCTATTCAGATCCGATGTCGCCTCTCTTCCACAACCTGGTGAAAAATCCCGAACGACTGACACTGCACGCCGTTTGAACTTAGGAGCGGAGACTGCGAGTCTGCTCCCTTTTGGCTCCTTAGTTGATACCCCCTTAGAACGGCTAGCACTCGCCTCCATGAAGAAAATCTCGTCAGTAAGGTATCACAATGAAACGGTAGTTGTCTAACAAAGAGGTTTTGGTTATAGCAGAGTAAAACAAAAAGGAAATGATAGCTCAGGGACCGAAGAGACGACTCCTTACCTTGATAAACGAGGAATTGCACCACCACAGATTCGGTTACAGGATGTTCGGCCTATCTAACGAGAGTCTATCACGAATCACAGAAAGAGCAAGGTCACAACGTGATAGAGTAAATAGTTACGAAAGAGAGGAACCAAATTCGGTTTGATGATTTAGAAGATGAGTGTTCGGCTTCTTTAGGAGAAGTAAGAGAAATGGAAAGAATAATAAATAATAAAAAGAAGAGAACATTACCTTGAACAGAGAGAAGCTGAATGGAACCCAAGGTAATTTTGCACTGGCAGAAATAATAGAAGCAATCCAAGTTCGGCTATGAAGGCTCAAAGAAATGAAACTCCAATGTTAATCAGAGGATTAAGAAAAGAATGATCGATAGAAACAAGTAGGAGATGAGTTGGAATTCAACTAATAGTATAAGCAAAGCACTACCTCAGATTGAAGAAAGTAAAGGTTCGGCTATGATGAACACACAAGAAAGAAGTCGATTTAGAATGGGGTAACAAGGGGGTTCGGTTATGGTGATGAAAACAAATTGTAGGAGATGAGCAAAAGAGATTCGGCTTAAGGGAAAAATGGAAAAGCAGTGAAGGAAAAGCAAAGTTTCGGCTATGTCGAAAATAAAAAGGAAGGAGGAAGAGATAGATGTTGGAGAGAAAAGATGAAAAGAGTGCACGAGTGGTCACTCTCTAAAGGTTCGGCTATACCATACTATGAGGAGAAAGAATGAAAGAAAGAAGAAGAGAGGTTTTTGACAAGAGCAAAAATAACCTGAAATGCACCCAATTTGCACCCAAAAGAAAAGGAGAGGAACACGAAAAGAGTTTAAGAGAATTTCGGCACTCACTCTTCCTCAAAACCGAAAATGCTCCTCCCACAACCCCTAACCGAATTTCACCCCCTCCAAGCTCCCACATTTGGCCAAACTCCTCCTCTCTCCCCACATCCCATGATTTTCTCCTCAACTTACTTTCCATCCACCAATTCAAATTAGTTGACCACTTCAACCTCCCCAAGCTCCTTTCCTCCATCCATTTCAAATTGTTTGACTCATTCAACAACCACCATGGTAGAGTCCCAGCCGAATGCCACCTCCTCACCAACCTGGAACAAAAATTAAAGCTCCACAATGCAGCAGATAAGATTCGAACTCCTTCCCCTTTGCTCTTCCAATGACGCCACAACCACTCCACCTTATGCTCACTTTTGAGTCCTCAAACAAAAATAATTATCCTTAAGGCTTGCTTCCACTAGCTCTCTCCCCTTATGCCCAGAAAGCAAAATTTTACCAAGGCTCTGGCTCGAACCCGAGCCTCCCCAGGACCCTCAACCACACCTAAATAACAAGCTAATCGAGCCAAACACATAGAATAGCGTAAAATGTAGAACCCCTAATTCTAGGATGTTATTCTATCAATCTTCTAAGGTTAGTTACCAAAATAGCCTAAGTTGCTATATCTTTATTATCGAGGCAACTAGGTTTCAATCTGACAAGCTTCTCCAACAGGTTACCGAATTAGGCCAGTTCTTGAGGGCCAAATGATCCCCATCTACATAATAGGCCTCCATCAGATGCATTTGGTGCGATGGTCACGGGCTTTGAACTGTGACCCGTGACATTTTCCCCCACCCATTCCCGCAACGCCCTCGTTGTGACTTCCGAATGGCACTTACTTGACTCGCCTCGATCTCGTCTCAACGCCTTAGATTTTCCCTTCCTTCGGGACTTTTGTCTCGGCTTACGTCACTTCTTAACTCGAATTGTCCTATTCGTTGCATTTAATCTGGTCAACTGTCCCACTTGCATCACTTATTTTTCCTTGAAGTTCGATGCACCACCCACCTCTCCCATAGGTGAAAGCCTTGTCGATGACTCGGCCAACTCTGACGCTTCACTCGAATTGAGTCTCATTGGTCCCAGTTTCACTGTTTTCATCGCAACTTTTTCCCCTAAGTTCGATGACAAACACATCTATTCCTTGGGTGAAAGCCCTTCCGACGACTCACTAAGCTCAGACGTTGCCTTTCCTTTGACTATAGCTTACTTTGGACAGTTCCACAACTCATGCGGATCACGACACAAGAAGCACTTTACTCACTTCTTTTTGCTCTTCTTTGCCCTCTTGGCTTCGACTTTTCCCTTGATCGAACCAAGCTTCTTGGGCTCCTTGTCTGCTCCATCGTCCCCTTCGATGACAGACTTCTTCGGACACTTCTGCAACCTATGCAGACCATGACATAAGAAGCATTGCACTGGCTTCTTCTTACTTTCGGCCTCGTTGGCTTCAACACCCCTTGCTCTTGAACCAAGTCCCAAGGCCTTACCCACCGGCTTCTTCTTAATCGCGAATTTTTTCAGACATTTCTTTAACATGTGTAGATCGTCGTAGAGAAAGCATTTTAACTTGTCCCTGTTCCTGTTGGGTCTTTTCTTCCAAACTCGTGGTTTCCCATTACCACCATTGTTGCAGTTGCTATTGCCATCAACAACATCTTCCTTATGGTGCCCACCATTGCCCCTCCCATTGGGCTTGGAAAATTCAAACCTGTCTCTTCTCGGAACAAGTTCCAAGGTGAATCAAGTTAGTGCCATTCGGAAGTCGCAACGATAATAAAGATATGGCAACTTAGGCTATTTTTAGTAAGTAGGGGAATCATATCTTGTAGATTTGATATGATATGATGTAATCTTGTAAATCCCCAAAATTAAGGGATAGGCTAATCTCGTCCGTCGAAGTAATTTAATCTTGACCGTCGGTTTTGGGGAGCTCAACTATAAATAGAGAGCCTCCCCCTCACTTGTAGATCATTCCATTGTATGTGAATTCTTAAGAGTAATAGAATTCTGAGAGCATTTACTCAAACACCTTGTGTGCGTTCTTTTCTGTGGCTTTCTACTGTTCTTTGTGGCTTCTTTTGGCATAAGTTTGCTTCCGCTATACAAATTGATGCCTTGAAGGAGTTCTTAAGGAATTCTCACTTGAATAAAGGCTGACTTAGGCGAGTTTGGACGAACGGATCGCCTAAGGCCGCACGGATCACGAGACAAAAGATCTAGCCTCGTGACATTAGGACCTATGATTCTTGGATCTGGAAGGGTATACCAACAGGAAGAGACCTTTGTTTAGAAGGCCTTGAATGGCAGATATGCAGAGAGAAACAAACCACTGTTGTAAATGGTAGGATTCCTATTAGAATTAAACCTTTTACAACCAAGGATGTCAACCATAATAACTAACATGAGATGGGAGTTTGGATGACTCTGCAAAGCATGATATCGAAACTGCTGAATTATCTTTTATCAAGTCTACTGTTCTAAAGAGAACAAAGAGGCCAGATTTTAATAGCTCCACAACAGTTTTTGATAATAGGGATAATGAGATGACTATGACTAGATATCAAATTCATGTCAGATGGAAGAAAATCAATGAGGGAATGGAAGTGGGGTTTTGTTGTGTATTATCCTGGTGGAAGAAATATCTTCGAGTTCACAAAATACATCCATGGTAAAGATTTTGTTAAAAGGCAAATTATGGATTTTAAGGAAGTCCTTTCTAAGTTTCGATCAGCGGGGATTTACCCTTCTTTTTTCTTGAAAGAAAAGAGGATCACTGTAACAGACCAAATTTGACCCTAATCGGAACGGTGGTTTCGGGACCATGAATCCGAGTCCGAGGAATATTTTTAATGTATATTTTGTGTTTATTATATGTGAATTACTGTGTTTGAAAGTCTCGTAGAAAAATTTTATTGTTAATGTGTTTAATTTAGAAAAAGGACTTAATCGCGTAAAGTCGAAAAGTTGCAATCTATAGTAGAAAGTGCCTATTTGATGATGGCTTCTTAACATGGGGTATTAAAATGGCAATTAGCCCATTTCTAGGTTAGTGGGTGGCAATTGTCATAACTAACCTTAAGTTATACATTAGTTTTAATTCATTTTAAAGGTTAAATTAGTAAATGAATAATTACTTAATATATATGTTAAAATAACATAAACAAAGCCATCATCTTTTCCACTCTTGCATGGCCGAATGTTGAGAAAGGAAGGAGGATTTTATTTCTTTGGAATTTCGGCACTTTGAAGCTAAAATTCAAGGTGAGTTTTTAGTTGATTTTCGATAAATTTTACGTTTTTGAGATCGTTGCTTTGAACTGCTGTTGACCCATGTTAGAATTTTTGAAAATGATCATGTATGAGGTTCGGCCATTGCTAGATTCTTGTGATTTTTGGTGTTTTATGATTTTATGTAAATGATATGTTAAAGATTAGTATATTTTGCATTTGAAATTTTAGTAAATTTGAGTATTTTGGGTTAATTTGTAAAAGTAAAAAAATTTGAGAGGGCTTAAATGCAAAATAAATAAAGTGGGAGGGCTTGCAAAGTCCCTAGGAATATTCGGCCCTTGTCTAATCTTGGCAAATTGTGAGTATTTTGTGTTTTGTGTAATTAGTACCAAAATGCAAAAATGTGAATTAGTAGGGGTAAAATGGTAATTTGCATGTTGATGTGTTTTGGGATTAAATTGAAGTGAATTGTACTTGAATAAGCTGAATCTAATGTGTTTTAGATCAAGAGCAAAGAAAAACGGAATTAGATCGGGGAAAGACGAAGGTTCTCGAATAGCCGATTTACACGGTCTATCGATAGCCGAGGTAAGTCTTTAACCAAATATATGTTAATAAATGATTTATGATTCTATTGAATGATAAAATTTGAATACTTTTGGCATGAATATGTGAACTAGCCGAATACAAGGGTGCTAAATTGAATTGATTGAAGTATTATAAAATGTGATGTGAACAAATGTAATTTTGGTTGGATATGAGAAAATAATAGGTGATATATGAGTAGTTGTAAAGTTAGCTCTATGAACTGTGAATTGAAGAATAACCATATTGATATTTCGGGCTTTGAGCCTAGCAGGCCTCGTGCCGGTGATCTATTTCGGGCTTTGTGCCTAGCAGGCCTCGTGCCGGTGATCTATTTCGGGCTTTGTGCCTAGCAGGCCTTGTGCCGGTGATATAATTCGGGCTTATTGCCTAGCAGGCTTAATGCCGGTGTTATGATTTCGGACCTCGAGTTCAGCAGGCTTAGTGCCGGTGTGTGAGATTCAGGTAATGTTTAGTAAGATCTAGCTAATAAACTAAGTATGCCTAATCATTTGGGAGTGAATTTGTAATTCGGTTGTAAGGTATGTACCATCTCTACTTAAGTGATCTATGAACATGCATATGGGAGTGTATAGATGTATGAATGTGATGCCATTGAGAAAAGGAAGATACGAGGAGGTGTTATGTATGTATATGCATATTCGGCCATAATGTATATATGTATAAGATAAGAAATGTTTATTTAAGTTCATGAGTTGGTTGTTTTAAATGTGGAATCATTGACTGTGATAATGTTTTGATTAAGACTTACTAAGCTAGCAAGCTTACTGTGTGTTCTTGTTTATTTTTATTTTATAGATTTTGGTTCAAGCTACGGACTCGACGGATCCTTGAAGAAGTCAACCACACTATCGAATCTCTTTTTGGTTTTGATAAATTTGGTTGTTATTCGAAAAGGCATGTATAGGCTAACTATGATGTGTTACTAATGATACTTAAGCATGTATATGTATTAGCCAGGCGAAGATGGCTATTTGTTTTGGCTAAATTGCTCATGTGTTTTGATGAAATATTTTGCTCATGCTATGAACGATTGATTGCATTTGGATGTGGTTTAGGTATTACGTAATACATGAATGAGTGTTACAAATATTATCTATTCAGTTGGAGAAAAACTTGACTTGGGTCGTTGTTGTTTAATATAGTAGATTCGGTTAGGCCATAGTAGTGATTTTCTAATCAAAGTAGTATGTGTATATCATTTAATTGTTAGGTTCATTGTTAACGAAAGGCATAGATAGTTATAAATTATGAAAATGCGATATGTATGTTCGGTCAAGGTATGGTTTATATGTTTGTATTTCTAGGTTAAGTTGGTTTGAGATTTATGGTAATGAAAGGTCAATTATGGTAAGAAGTAGTAACATATATTGTGCGTAATTATAAGAGTTAAGGTTATGCATATTCGGTTATATGTACTTATAATTATATTTGAAGTGTTTTGTATCTTAGTCCATAAGTGTGAAAGCAAGTGATAATTGCTTGTAACCATAATGATATTTAATAGTAGCTCAACTACAAGGTTTGGTGTATTTGGTTCGAAATAAAATGGTATGTGTGGCATGTTGCATTAAATGAATACTAAGGTGTTTGTATCATAAAATAAGTTTGATAAATATGTCAGTATTAAGGATTGAAGTATAATATTTGATCACTTAGTATTTGTGGATGATTATATTAAATATGTTTTATCTTAGCATATTAAGTATACATATATATATATATACTATGCACTTGTGATATTGGATATTAAACTTTGTGAAATGTTTTGTTTGTTCTATTAAGTTCACGTATACTTATTTATGAAAATAAGTAATTACTAATTATTAAATGTTTAAATGTCATTATAGTGATAAGCTCATGATTTATATATATATATATATATATATATATTTGCGAAAATGTTCTATGTGATTATGTGAATGTACGAAAGTTGTATTTTCTTTGATAATGCCTCATAACCCTAATCCGGCGACAGATACGGGTTAGGAGTGTTACAATCACAAAGGATCCAACTCAACTTATTGCGTCCACCATAATAACCCCATGAATATCCGTCGGATAATTCATGTCAAAACACCAATTACAATCATTTTGAATAACAAAGTGACAAATAAAATCGGCCACTAAGTTACAACTCCTATAAGTCCAATTGACTTTGACCGACTCATACTTATCAAATTGTATACATAATGCTTTGATGTGGCTACCCAAAATGGTGACATCATCCTTCCTATTATTAATTTTATTAACCAAATTAGCACAATCAGATTCCAAAATAATATGCTGCTTCTTCAACCTCTTGCCAACCTTCAAACTTTCTTCAAACGCCTCTATTTCTGCCCATTCAGCATTCATCGAACAGTCTTTAGTCCCCCCACTTCCGCCTACCACAAAACCATCCTCGTCTCTTGCAATAACGCCATAACCCATCCTACCGTTCGAAACTGTCGCATCAAAGTTAATTTTAATAACACCAGTCGGCGGCTTTGTCCACGTTTTGCAAGGAGTGATCGTCGGAATAATAGGAGAATTAACAAGATTATGCACTCTAAAGTCTTCGCTAAGGGTCATAGCACGTTCCCACACCTCCCGAGCATTATCTTTCTTGTCCATAAAAATCCTGTTGTTCCTACTGTTCCAACAGTTCTAAAGGAGAGTAAGGAAATCGGCCGCAGCCTTCGCATCCATGATTCGAAAAGCGTCTTCCAGCCAGTCGATACATCTTATGTAGTTGCCATTGAGTAACCGGTTGTCCAGCCCACCATAAATCAGAATATCCCTCGTCGAAGGACAGTCCTTCAGTGCGTGGATAAGGGTCTCCTCATCGGTATCACAACGAGGGCATTTCCCCACAAACTCCTGACGAATGCGGGCAATTTTATTATAAGTGGGGAGGATCTCGTGACCAACTCTCCATCCAAACACCTTAATTTTTGGCAGCACCTTCAGCTTCCAAATCACGCGCCAGAAAATCCTATGAGGGCCAAAGCCAACACTCTTTAAGAATGAGCCATGAGTAAGCCGACTTAGCAGTGTAGCAGCCATGCGGATTATGGATCCAAGTCAATCGGTCTTCAAAGCCTCCTTTAGAAATGGGTAAATCACAAATTTGGTCCCCCACCGTTTGACCAAAAAGCTCACACACCCTCTCCTTATTCCAAACCAGCTTGTTCTGAATCCATAAGTTTTTAACCACCTTTTCACCATCGGTCAACAAAGCATGGTTAATGGAGTCCCCACACAAACCCTCGAAACCCCACCTATCATGCCGTATATCGATCTTTTGCCCGTCACCAACGAGCCAAACAAAACCATTTTCCAAAACTTTCGCGGTTTGGGCAATGCTAGACCACGTGAAGGAGGGTTTGTCAACCCTTTTTGCACGGAAGATATTTCCATCAAGAAAATACATGGAGCTAAGAACCCTATAGCAAAGGGTGTCCTTGTACTGGATAAGACGCCACACTTGCCGGCCAAGGAGAGCAACGTTGAACATGTGCAGGTCCCGAAAACCCATACCACCCATGCCTTTAGGGTGACATAACCGATCCCAAGTCATCATAGACCAACCCCTCTCTTTGCCATTGCTTCTCCACCACGTGCTGTTGATTTTAGATTGAATCTCCTCAATTATCCCTCTAGGCGCCATGAACACCGAAAAAGCGTAAGTGGGCAAGGATTGTAAAATAGCTTTAATAAAAATTTCTTACCCCCCCCCCCCAAAGGAAAGAAGACGCTTTGACCAACTATTGGCCCTGCATGAACATTTATTAACAATATCAATAAATGCACTTGATTTTTTCCTTCCAACAGGTAAAGGTAAAGCTAAGTAATTATCAAGTTTGTTGACCATTTTCATTCCCAGAAGATCACAAAAAAATTGTCAATATGGGGAGTATTCGGGCTAAAACGGATCATAGATTTATTATTGTTAATACTTTGACCGGAAGCATTAGTAAAATCATTTAAAATTTTCATCACCGCCTCGACGTCCTCCATTTTATTTCGAATAAAAATTAGGGCGTCGTCCGCAAAAAAGAGATGATTGATGCGCGGTCCATTAGAGCTTGCCCGAATACCCTTAATAGCATTATTATTCTGAGCATGTGCCAACATTCTCGAAAGTGCTTCCATGCAAAAAAGAAAAAGATAAGGGGATAGAGGATAGGGGATCGGGGATCTCCCTATCTAAGACCTCGCTCCGGGATAAGAGGCTCCGAGAGGACCATGTTGCACTTTATCCTATATCGAACAGAGCGAACGCACATCATAATTTTGTCAATCCTAACTGCTGGCAAACCCAGACGTTTCATCACCATCTCAATAAAATTTCATTCCACACGATTATACGCCTTACGTATATTGAGTTTGATCACGAATTCTTTGTTTGTCTCGTTCTTCCGACTTTGAAGATAGTGAAACAACTCATGAGCAATCAAGATGTTGTCATGAATCATTCGCCAGGGAATGAAAGCGCTTTGATTTTAGCTAATGCACACCGAGAGAGTATTCTTCAGCCTATTTGCGAGGACCTTCGAGATAATTTTATAGATAACTCTACACAAACTAATAGGCCGGAAATTAGTCATATCTTTAGGTTCCAAAATTTTAGGGATGAGAGTAATAATACTATAATTTAAGCAAGCCACATCCCTGTTTCCTTTAAAAATCTCGTGACAGAACTAAACCACATCCGCTCCCACCGTTTCCCAGTTTTCCTTGAAAACCACCCCCCCCCCCCCAATCTTAAGCGGGGTTTTACCCTTGTTTCCTCATGGGAAGAACAAATTCCTGAAGTTATTGGGAACATATCAGGTTAACGTCCATTGGATTCACCAAGCTATCTATTCTAACATTAGGAAACTAAAGGATAATTTAGATCGGTTGAGGTAAAAGCATGGAATAAGATTGGGAGCGTAATCAGAAATAGTGTTTACAGAAAATCTCATGTTAAGAAGCTCATCCAAGAATTTTCAAAAGGAAGGATGAATCTGTAGGGAGGGTAAGTTTTCTGTCTTGTTTTAATGACTATTTGCAGCTTGGTGTTTTAAGGTTTTGTACCTGAACATTAATGGAAAAAAAAGAAGATATTATCAAATATTGGTATGGTTTCTTTTTAACGTAATATTGGTATGGTACCAAGTAAGCACGCACATTCTACGTTAATGCATCGATAGAACTTGAAACATAATGGTTAGATAAAAATAATGTAAAAAAAATATTAAATATATGTGGTACTGGTGCGTATCTATTAATATTTTATCATATATTCCAGCTAACTTAAATGGGCGCTGAAATACCATAAAAGGAGAATGGTTAAAACGTGTAACCATTTCAATAAAACACAACGAAAAGGAAACAATAGAAAAATAAGATCAAATGATCACTTTAAAATGGATATTTAAATAAGTAAACAAATAAATAGATAAGATGCCATGAACTAAATTACCGTGAAATTCCAAAGTTGCAAAGCTGTAATGCGACAAAACACTGCCCGATTCTGGGAAAATCATAGGCCCTCTTCAGTTTCATAACCCAGAGAAATCAGGATGTGTACTCAAAAGGCTGCGGGACCTGAGCTTCATCATCAACCGCCATAGCTGATGAAGAACTCTGTTGCCCTACTGCTGGTCGACCAGTGGTTGGCGATGCTGCTGATGCAGGTGCATCTGTTAGAGAGAGCACCTCGGGTTCATTAGGGCGCAGGTCTTTAAGAAGAACAAACCCGGATGGTGCCGATTTCACAGGCACATATCGGCTGTCTTCTAGAAACTTGATGAACTTCTCCTGAGCAGGAACCACTCTGGCTGGATTGGTCAAAATCTCAAATGTCGGCTCTGGCTCCGGCTCTGCTTTCTTCTCTGGAAGGCTATCAACCTGCTTAACATAAAACATCAATGGCAGAAGACAGTAAATACATTTTGGTTGTTCATCGCCTGAGCATATCTCAAGCAATCAATGAAAACCTATGATGTTCTGACTTAATTTTTCTTGAAATACCTATGTCTAGCACCCATATCTAACACATATCCGAATACGGATAGGAGAATATGATCCTCCAAAGACCCCCCAAACTATAAGAAAACTCAAGGAAGAAAAAAAGTGAACATAACTCTGCCCGGTACTCACATCCAAATTTGAGTAACAAAGAATAAAAAAACACATTTCAAGAGATATTTCGACATTAAATTTTTAGAGTTGTATTGGAATTTTAGTCCCAACTCCAGCACAACTCAAGTATGAGTTATAATTAATTCTAATATTCTGACATATTTAAATTGCCAGTTAATTGATTAGCTCACTGCTCAGTGCACTAAGCCCCCATCAGTCTTAAATTCAAAAACCTAAACCTATTCTTCGACCCTTCATTTTTCTTTAAGTATGTGTTTGGTACATATTTAGATATAAACACAACAATATGATTTCCAAAAAGAACCTCCAAATACATTAAAAAAACTTAGAAAATATTGAAAACACCTGTGTTGGACACATACATGTACCTGACACACCTGAATCCATGTAACATAGATCTAGACAATAAAAGACAAGATTTAAACATCGTTCAAACGGATAACTCAATGAATCTTACCTGCATAACTTCCCCATCCTTCTCACTAGATGGTTTCCCTTGTCCGGTATTCAGAGAAGAGGATGAGGACTCCAGCCCAGATGATTTTTCAGCATTAGCCTTTTGTTCTGCCTCTTTCTTAGCCCTAGCTTTAGCCTTTGCTGAAGTTGACAGGACAGCAGTTGGAAGTTTAACAGCTGATGTAGTGGTAGGAGCAGTAGTTGGTTTAGGATACTCAAAAAGAAAAGGTTTTGCATGGGATAAGAACTCAAATCTTGGAACCTTCAGGTCATAGTTCAGTCCAATAAAAGCTGTGGGTAAGAACGACAAGCTCACAAAATAGATGAGAGGATACCAATACCAAAATTGGCTGAAAACCGCAAGACCAACAATGGCGGTGACTTTGTCATGCTTCGTCTTGGAAAGCAATCTTATGGTCACATTCCTTCCACCAGCATCAAGGATCCCAGAGGCCAAGATTGCTCCCATCTTGCTCATTGTATCTTCATGCTTATCACGTATTATCTTTTCCAGTTGTCGCCTGGATTAAGGAGATAAAAAAGGGTAAGCTAAATAAATCAATAATACGTACAACTGTTACTTGAAAAGGAAGAAAAAACACCTGAATGTTCCAACACGTGAATCACTTGCTTCATTGATCTGGACCATGACCATGGCCATTGCAATGAGGGCACCTTGACGAACAAAATCAACAGCATCCAAAGTTAAGGGTTCTAGCAATGATATGGCTTCACTCAATCCTGTGCCAGCACATGATATGCCCACTGCAAGTGCCGCACCATATCGAACATGTGGGTTGTAAGACTCAGATAGTAAAGACACAATTCGAGGAGTCTGCAGTGTTGACCAGACAAAAGGTGAGCTTCAGAAATTTATAGCCCAATGACAGATCCAAAGATATAATACAGTTAGAAAATTATGGACAAAAAGGTGCATAAAACATTGATCACATCCCACACATAGATGAGGGAATACGCAACCTACCTGCGCTGGCTCAGAATATAGGACAAACCCCAGCGCTAAAACAGCAGTTCTCCTTACATCATCACTCACATCCGATACAGCAAAGTGCAGCAGCTGACGAATAGCCTTGTTGTTTGCGGTTCCCCTATAGGCCAATGCTAATGCATACATGCCACCATAACGTAGAATAGGATCTTGATCCTGAGTCATCTGCTCAATTAATGTATCTGCTTCTTCTTCCCTTCCATAAACTGTCAGAGCTATCCCTAAAGCTAAACCCCTGAAACCAAATGGAAGACACAAGTAAAGACAACTAGCAGGATAAAGACCGGTTCAATACCAAGATATCGGACTTTACCTAATAATTTTCTCATGTTGTGTCTCGTGTGCATAAGCTAGCATCTCGCTTGCTTTCTCACTTGCAGTTCCAACCATAAGCAAACCCATACTGATGCCAGCAGCTTCACCGGCAACAGCACTGTCGGTATAAAGCACAGTTTTGACTTCATCATAGATATCTTCATCAGCAGTTCCCAGAGCTGCCAAACCAAGACCTAAGCATGCACCATGTTGGATAACCTGGACAAAAAGCATCCAGTAATTTAGTCCACAAAAACATAATGCTACTTTGTCCAAAAATAGAAGACAAATCTGAATCCTCACAAATGGAATAGAGATAAGAAATAACAAACAGATGAGCATGTTTTCTTGTGAGTAGATGGAACTTTGGCTCTTCAGCATGTCTCTTTATTTTCAGGCCTATTTGTTTTTTTTTGGGGGGGGGGGGGGGGGAATGAAGCTAATGTCGGCCAAGAAAGTTAGTATACCTCAACATTAGTGTTTCAGTATACCTCAACATTAGTGTTTCGTAGGCTATCACGAAGGAATTGCTTAATGCCTTCACCATGGTTGGCATGAATGAGACCCAAAGCATACAGTGCACCACCTTCAGAGTATGGACTCCCACCACCACCAGCCCCACCTTGGGGTAGGTATGGAGCCATCAGAGACCTCCCCTGCTGCAGATGCCCTCTGTGAATAACACCAAGCCCAGCTGTTGCACTGAATTTGGCCCAATTTGTAGCCCTACTCAGCCAGTCCTAATGATCAGAATAGTAATAGTAAGTATAAAGTCTAAAAGAGCAAAAAAGAAACAGCAAGATGAATGTTTTACCAGATTGTCCCTCAGGAATGTATCCACAGTTGTTCCAGCATGCATTATAGCATTTGCATAGATTGTAGCACTGTGACAAACGCTATTCCTCATTTCAACAGATTGTTTTATGGTCTTCAAAATTAATAGATCCGATCTAAGATGAAGAGTAACAAGTTAATATCTTGTGTGCATCACAAAGAAACATGATATGAATTTATTTCCACCAAAAGATGGTACAAAAGAAATCAATGCCTCACTTGTTATGACTGTACAAGAACTGTAAAGTCAACTGTATTGAGGTCTCTCCAGACAAAATTCCTTTGATTTTTGTCAGCCTCTCAGCATACATAACTTCTTTAGGATCAGCCTCAAGCACATCCGTCATAGAAGCAGAAGAACCATCTGTCATCTGAACATCCTCTGCAGCAGTAGAATTTTCATTTTGAATAGGAGCAGGGTCACTGGATTCTGGCTGTAATGATTCTGAAGGCAGAGATTTGGGAGCGGGAAGTCGATCTCTTACATTTAAGAGAAAAGCCTGGTGCTCATTCTCCACAAGATCGAATGCAACTTGGAAAGCCAAAAGAGCATCCTCCTTATTTTCAGAGCGGAGAAGTTTCTCCAATATATTGGCAACACCTTCAGGTTCATCCAAGAACATGAGACACTGAGAAGTACTCAAATAATCAGGATAAGGCAATTTTTGGTACAATTTAACAAGAAGCTGAAGCACCTGCATGAACCAAAGAATAACCGGCTGGCATTATGGATCTTGCAGAATTTGCAAGGTTGTAATAGAGGAATACAATTTGTTCTAATAAAAGAATATCAAAGAACTAGTAGCAATGGCATTAATACAAAGTACAGATCCAGTATGAACTACTGAAATATCAACCTTACCTCTCGGCGGTATTCTCGGCGATATACAAATGAATGAGAGACATGAGTGGAATATGCTAAAGAGGCATGAACATTATCACTCCTTATAATTGCTTCCTCAAGTTTATCCAGTCTCTGGCACTCAATTGCAATTCCCATCCCTTGTTGGAATTCTCCATCAATAATACACCTAGATTAAAGAACAGTAAGATAGCCAGACTAACTCCAAATATTTACATCAGCTATGAAAGAAAGCTCTATTACTTGTCAAGCATTCTCTCTACAATTGCCTCCAACCTACAGTCAATCACTGCTGCTCCATCACTAGACTCTGCGGCCTTTGACCGAAGGCTAGCATACTCATCTATTGCCTTGGCTGAAATTAAGAGCATAATAAGTCAACTGCATGGAACATCGAATTTAAAACATGAAATACGACAACAACAAAGTGAATGATTAGGCTCAGTTAAAATCCTTATTAGCAGCAAAATACAACCAAAGCCAACATACTAATGGATTTGAATTATTGAAACTGTTATTAATGATCACAAAATATAGCAAACGACTCAAAGTTGTTACCAAGGAGAGTGTGAACATAATCAGAATCCTCAGAAATATCGAAAAGGGGGCCAGCTCCAAGAGCATAAGACAACGAATCATTGAGTTCCCCCAAGTAATAAAAGACCTGAGGGTAAAAACATTGTGGCCCAGATAAGTATAAGCCAACAAAGTCAAAATTAAATAAAAAAGCAAGTAGAAAGAGGCCATCTACTTCTGTTACTTATCAGTTACAAATTGTAAATGCAATCAAACTAAAGTTAAACATATCAAACAGCAGCAGCATTTTTACATGAAAAATGAATCCAATGAAAATTAAAACATTAACATAAGTTTATATATATTTACACACACACACACACATGTTGCTTGTAACAGAAAAGCAAAAGTCACATAGATGAAGATCATGGAGTTTAGATTTTTCTTCTTCCATTTTTTGAAAAGAACTCATCTTTTCAATTTCAAAAAATATGCTAGTTATACACATTTGATCATTAAGAGGCACATTGATACACATGCAAACAGTAAGGGGAAAGAGAGGAGAACCTTTGAGACAAGTAGCGCAGCAAGTTGTCTCTGATGCTGGCCAAATTCTTCATCTTCATATAAGCTTTCTCTAAAAAATACAAGCATAACATTGTTATTCACATAACTCATTTAGTACTTCTTTTGAACTGAAATTACTACTATTTTAGGCAGATAACTTATACAAACTCTCTAAATAGTGCCAGATAAATTTAAAATAAGCTGAAAGCAGATGAATTAAAGTCATGTTCCCCGTCTTCCCCCAGCCCAAAACAGTTACATGAAATTTTCCAATTAAAGTGAAAATGGAACTTAATTTAGCAGATGTCAGATTTTCATAAAATAACCATCACCTAAAAACTTATAACTTGGTAAGCGAAAAACCATTACCTAAATTGCACAATAGTTTCTTCTTCTTTTTTTTTTTTTTTTTTTTGTTTTGTGTGTGTGTGTATGTGTGAGTAACAAAATAATTGCTTCTAATTCTTCCTAATCTAAAACTTATAAAATAAGTGCAAAACTGCAAAGCATATAGCTCGTCTAAAGCAATCGTTAATCACATGCAAAAGTTGTTACAATTTAGTTAAATCACAATAATTTCACCATTTGTCTACTATAACCTAAGAAACCAAAAATTAAAACCTTTCCAAATCTCCAAAATTCCAAAATTTACGCTCTTAATGAATTCAAACTACATTCTCAGTCTTTCCTACAGTAGCTAAGCCAAAACACACACACCCACACACACACAAAAGGAAAAAAAAAAAAAAAGCTTTCTTCACTTTGTTTCCTTCAATTTCCCGCAGTCCAATCAGTTCAAAACAACCAAAACCTAAACCTTAACTAAACAGAAGGAAAGAAAATATCACAAAAACGACCACCATAATAAAGAACAAGGCTTACATAATAGGAATGCTGGTGGAGATCTCTGGCCAAAATTGATCAACGGAACTGATTAGATTAGTGACAGCATGGAACTTCAATTGTGGATGGCTCTCATTAAGCATCGCTAATAACCCTCCAGCGGAGCTGACCATCGTCGCCGCTGCCGTTGCCATTCCCCAAAATAAAAATAAAATAAAAAACACCAACGTTCTATGATTTTGGAAGATTCGTCACCAGAAAGAAAATGGAGGGAAATTTGGTATTTTCGTCGGAGAAAAAAGAACCGTCGACGATACTTAGACGAACCCAAACGATAAAGGGACGACGGAGAAAGAAAAATATTTCCGATGCAATATAGTGGGAAAAAAATTGTGGAAATATTAGTTTAAGTGCTTGAAATTTTTATTACTAACTTTTTTTAATTACTTAATTTATATTATAAAATTGTTTTGTAATTTAATAAATATATAATTATTTTATTTAATAGAAGTATATATTAATTTTTTAAAAATCATTTATTTTTTTTTTTAATTTTATTAATATAATATTTTATATTATTTTAAATTAATTTAATTAAAAATAAATATGATAATTTGAATTTCTCATTTAAAAATATTAATAATTTATTTTAACTTTTAATAAAATAACTTAATATTTTCTATAATAGCAACTTACATTACGATTGAAACATATCCTAATATCGAAATATATTCAACGAATTTAGTACAACTTTTATTTAAAAATTCAAATTTAATTAACATTTTTTTGTTCTCATTTATTTTGTTATATAGACGAACTAAATTTTTGAAAACAACAATAAAAGAAATAAATTTAAATGTAAAAAAAATACAATATATTTAAACTTAAATATGAAATATTCAAAATTTTATTTTATTAGATTTTTTGTAAATATTTTAATTTAACTAATAGTACCTGTATTTGGTTATTTGCAACTTAATGTTAATTGCTTTATTTATTTCAAGAGTATACTTTCATAAAATGTCTAATGTAACACTTATACTCTGAATATATTAAATTGGTATTTGAATTATCCAAACGGTTTTATTGCACAATAAAATTTCAAAAATTTCCACAAAACTTGAACCTTGTGTTTTTTTTACGAAAATAAATTTTACCAAACTTAATAGTTGTGTTTCTATACTAACGAGATTTTTTAGCTCCTAACTTTCAATCAAACAATCTTTTCGCTATCCCCAAACCCTCAATTGCTGGGCCCTTATCACGAACCAAACACAAAACGAAAACTATAACTTTCAAGTGAAGAAAGTTCACTTTCTCTATGGTAACCAAAATCGAAATTACAATCACGAATACTCATGAAAAAATAGAATTTATTTTGTAACTAGATAAATTTTCCTAAATTTCGGTAGAGTATCCATATATAATTGATGTGTCTATTTGGATATTACATAATCCTTATTTACAAGGAAATATCACAAAAGTTCTATTTGAACAAAAATAGAAAGAAAAAAAAACAATATTTTAGTAGGAAACTCAGAGTACAATAGAACTCATTAGGTCGGGTGGCACAAACTAGGTTTCCTAAACCTAATGTGCCACCCACCTCGTGCTATAATGGATTTTTGGGCCTTTGTCATGTATTGAGTACAATTATATGTGTAATCTAATTTTAATTTTAATTAAAACAAGCTCATATAATTATTCAACCCAATAACTAGTTTTATATTCCCAAAATATTATTTTATTTAATTAAATTATTTTCTCAATCCAATTTTAATTCCATCAAAATCATGACAATTTTATTGTATTAGAATCTACGAGTAAATACATTTAATCATCATGTTCAATAAAACTACAATGATTAATTAATTTAATTTTTTACTCTTAACTCAATTATTTAATTACAATAAATTAAATAATAAATCAAAGAAATTAAATTAAACTTTAAGTAATCTTTTGTTTTAACACCCTACACCTGACCCAGACAACGAGTCAAAATGAGAGTGACACATTGTGTTTCCAAAACAACTCATACTATCGTCATATGATAAGTTTATTAAGTAATTTGAATTTAAACATATTTATAAAACCATTAAATAATAATATTCAATTTGAGGACTTTAAAATCAAGTTGAAAACATTCTAAAATGATTTCTAAATGTTCGGAGGTGAATGGGATTGAGTACGGGTCTCTGGGAGTCAAAAAAACTCAAATCATGGGAGGGTCTCATGTCTGCCATAGTTGTATAAGTATAAGTCCCTACTACTGTAACTTTTTGCTCACTGACACAATTGATCCCAAGTTTCGATACAACTATGCTTGGACCCAAAAATCACCTCAAAACTCCCCTAATTTGACCCTCAACATTACCATATCAAACCAATGACTTATAATACTCAAAAGCCAAGTTCAAAACATCTTTCATACTCTCAACAACACCTCCAAGTGCTAATATAACGATTATGCTTAACAATCAAGTAACCTTACTTAAAAATCAAGCAACCAAAACCTTACTTAAAAATCAAGCAACCAAAACCTTACTTAAAAATCAAGCAACCAAACATTCAAATGCATTTTCTTCATAAATCTAATTCATACTTCAACTAGGACATTGGACATAACATAATATATGCATACATGCTTTGTCCTTAACTTATAAAAAAATTATACAATCACTCAAAATGCCAAAGTGACTAACATTAACATAGTAGACTCTAACTATTTCCTATTCACTTTGGTACATGCCAATACAGGACTAAACTCAAGAGACTCAAAACAAACATTGCTTGAGCTGAGATGGAGGATTTGGATTCACCAAAAAGTCTCTAGCTATCTGGACCTACTCGCCACCTACAACCGTTGCCAAATGTGTAAACGTATAGCCTAAAAATACTACAACAGAAAGATAGGAAATTAAAGCAGTGGTGCCTGCAAGTATACGGGTCAAATTGTAATATAGTATTGTACAACGGGGTACAGGAAATATTCCGCGAATCGTACCCAAGGAAGGATAGACTAAACTTGATTTTTTTTTCTACAGTAATAGGTCTAAATAGTAGTAACTGAAAAATATATTACAACAAATAATAGTAAATTTTAAGATCATAAAATAAACTAAAATTACTGAAAATAAATAAACAATTAACGAAATCTTGAATAATAGGTAGAAGATTAACTCACTTCAATATTTGTAATGAACTTCAAAACTTGAGTTTTAGTGAATTAGCTAATAACTAACCAATTATTACCTCTAGGCCTCTAACTGATTATTTAATAAAAAAACCACTTATCTCTTGACCTTGTAGTTTAAATCGAGATATATTATGAAGTGCTCAATAGACTTATCCCCTCGGCCTATCTACCTAGATTACGTCCTAGGGTTGTTAATTCTAATTTCTATTGGTTTGTTAGTAATGTATGAGAAGAGGCATTCCTGCTAACAATAAGTATCCTTTTGACCCAGAGATCGAAAGAACTTTGTGAATAAGGCAAAAAGAATTGAGAAAAATGGCCAGAAACTGGAATGATCCCGGTCTCAACGATAATTGTAACACCCCTAACCCATATTTGTCACCGGAATTGGGTTACGGAGCATTACCGGAGTTTACATATTTAAAAATAGTTTACACATATCATTTACTATTCATAACTGAAATCAAACATATTCAATCATAATTTCCCTTGAATGGGCCTCGAGACCCAATTTATGCTTTAGAAACAAGTCGGGACTAAACTGGGCACTTAGAGAATTTTTCGCAAAATCTCAAAATTTTTTCTAAGTGCAGGGGTCACAGGCCCGTGTGGTCAGGCCGTGTGGTTCACATGGCCAAGGGACACACCCGTGTCTCAGGCCGTGTAACTCTCTGAATTGGGTCACACGGCCAAGTCACACACCCGTGTGCTAGGTCGTGTGTAGGTTCAGGGGTCACACGGCCAAGCTACACGCTCGTATGTCAGGCCGTGTGTTCAATTATGGGCATTATGCTTTGACATTTTAAAGATGTAGGGGACACATGGCCAAGCCACACGCCCATGTGCTAGGCTGTGTGTCACACACGGCTGAGACACGCGCCTATGTCTCTGCCCGTGTGGACGAAAATAGACTATTTTTTTCAAGCCACATTTCTCACCCATCTTGCCTTTCACCTACACCAGCACTTAAATACATTCACAAACCATATCAAAGCATTCAAAACAAGTCCAAATCATGTCTTAAACATGACATAATATCACATACAACCAATGTACCCTTAGGTACCTCAGATGACAATTTATTATCATGTTAATCTATCATTCATACTTATCTAGTTACCAAATGCATATATGGATGATTACATTCATTCTTCAAACATGATAGATCTAGTTATAAACATATCAAAATATGTTAAACACAAGCCATTCCAATGGCTAGTTTCATTCAAAACATTTACATGCCATTATTGGCTAAATAACCTATACATGCCATTATAACCATAATTAATTTATCATATATATACCGAAATGGGCTGATGGATAGTGTGAGTGATCTCCGCCAAGCTTCCAATCCAACGAGCCTTCGAATTACTATAGAACAGGAAAAAATAAAACAGAGTAAGCATGTAATTGTAACAGCCCATTTTTCAGTGAAATCGGAACAGTGGTTTTCAGACCACAAATCTGATCCGAAAATAAAGTTTATTTTTATTTTATTATATGTCCTGTATTATGATAGACGTGTCTTGTGAAAATTTTGGTATGAAAAATTTATTGATTAAGTGTTTAATTACGAGAAGGACTAAATCGCATAAAATGTGAAAGTTGAATTCTAGTAGCTATAAGGATTAAATAGCTATGGAATTCAAAACTAGAGGTCCTTATATGGTAATTAGACCATTAAAGAAAAGTATGTAGATTTTTGGTGACTCATCCATGGAAAAATTAGAAAAGAGTAGGGACAAATTGGAAATTGAAATAATTAATTAATTAAAAAGATGATAAAAGATATCATCTTATTATTTTGTCATCTTCAGCCCCAAAATTATATGGAAACCCTAGGAGAGAGAGGAGAAACTTTCAAGGCTTAATTGGGTAAGTTTCCTTGTCCTGTTTTTAGTAATTTTGATATTTTTGAAACCGGGACATTCTAATCTATCTATTTGGGGGATTAATTTGAAAAGTTATCAAGGTACGAAATTTGGGTCATGGATGAATATTCTGAAAAGTTGAAATTTATGGTAGAAAATGAAAGGTTTTTGATAGATAAACAACTTTTACAAAGTGATTTTTGATGAAAACATGATTTAGGGACTAAAATGTAAAGTTGTGAAATTTGATGAAAAACTCTAAATTTTTATGAACACATGTGCTGTAAATTTTGTAATGGGATTTTGGTTAGGCTTGGAATAGGGAGTAAATTGCACAAGTTTCATTTTTCGAGCCTAGGGACGAAATTGAAATTTATGGAAAAGTTAGGGGCAAAATGATAATTTTTCCTAAGACATAAATTGAGTCCAAATGAATATGAAATATGAGAAATTAATGATTAAATCTATTTATATAGATCTGGACAACACAAATTCGAGGTTAGATCGAGGAAAAAAAAAAGGTTTCGGATTAGTAGATTACTTACGCGAACAAATGTCGAGGTAAGTTCATGTAACTTAATCGAGCATGTAATTATGTTAAAGAATGTTGTGTTTGTATGTAATGTGACTTATATTGATGTGAATTATTTGATTGCTATAATAAAAAAATTGAGTACATGCTTGAATTGATTGAAAAAGGGTTAAGTCCCGTTTGAATATTGAATTTCATTGATTATATGTGCTTTCCCAAAATGAATGAGGTTCTGCATTTGTTGCAGACAGGATTTAGCTCAGACGAGTGATCCTATTGACCTTGTTATAGAGAGGATTTAGCCCAGACAGGTAATCATGATACGATATCTCTCGAGTATATGTTATAATTAAGATTTAGCCTGGACTGGTAATCCTAATTGAGCTCTTCTGAGCATACGTTAAATAAAGTATTTAGCCTGGACTGGTAATCCTGTTATACAATATGTGGCTCGAGAGTGTGTTCTTGATTAAGTGCCCTAATGGGTACTCTTGAAAAATAATTGACGGGTTATTGAATCGTACACCTCGAGTGTACCACTTGAGCATCCATCAAAATTTCAATAATTCAACGGACATAAAACTCTAGACATGACATGAGAATTATGAGATGAAATGAAAATGTCTTGAAAGAGTATTGCATGAAGAGCTCATCTCTCCTTACTTGATGTATATGTAAAGTTTGTGACTAGCATGTTTGATTGGATGCATGTGTTTAGGCAATTTTGTCAAATGGATGGAAAACATGATATTTTATGCTTAGATTTAATAAACGGGATTGATAAGTTTAGTTTCTGTTATACGAACTTACTAAGCATGTAATGCTTACTCCGTCTTATTTGCCCCTATTTTATAGTGCTCAAAAGCTCGCGAAATTGGAGATCATTGGAGCATCGTCACACTATCAACTAGCTTATTTTGGGTATACTTAGTAAATTCATTTCGATATAATGGCATGTATAGGACAACTTGACCATTTGTGGCTTGATAATGATGCTTGTAATCTAGCCATTGGAATGGCTAGTAATGGTTGTTTCGATATACTTGTAATGTCATGCTATGGTAGCTAAATCTATGTTAAGTAGTTGATCAATTTATGTCTAATATATGGAATGAACCAAGGTAAGATTGTAATCATGTATGCATGTAATGGTATGCCATGATGATTGATGGAATTTGTCTAATTTGAATGCTTAGAATGGTTGGTATTGGATGTGTGTTTTAAGTGCAGGTCATGGGTGTGATTTTGGGTGAGAAATGAAGCTAGAAATGACTTTATTTTGTCCACATAGGCGAGCGTGTGTCTAGACAATGTGTGACACACGGTCGGGTACATGGACGTGTAGTTAGGCCGTGTGTCCGCTCCACCTTAATTTTGAGAAACAGAATGCTCGGAATTGAGCACACAGGCAAAGACACGAGCGTGTGTCTCAACCGTGTGTGCTACACGGCCTAGAACATAGGCATGTGTCTTGGCCGTGTGAAACCTGCACCTAACTTCAAATTGAATTAATTAACCACACGGCCTAGCACATGGGCGTGTGGCATAGCCGTGTGCACAAGTCAGAGAGTTACACGGGGTCGAACACGGCCTGTAGCACGGGCATGTCTCTGGGTCACACAGGCGTGTGAGCCCTGCACCTTGGAAAATTTTTGAAATTTCGAGAAAAAAATTCTTAGAGTTCTCGATTAAGTCCCGACTCGATTCTAATGCTCGTATTGGGCCTCGAGGGTCCAATTAAGGGACATTTTGAATGATCTCGGTTTATGAATAGTAATTTACGTAAATTATTTGTAAAATGTTCTGAAAGTTCTGGTAATGCTCCGAAACCCTGTTCTAACGATAGATACGAGTTAGGGGTGTTACAATAATGCTTAGTAAGTTCGTATAACATGGTAATTAGCTTACCAATCATTCAAATTCAAGATAAACATACAAGGTACATTCAATCAATTTGATCACGAGCCCTAACACATATCCTCATCACCCTTATTAGTCATATATTTCATATAAATATCAAGAAATAGGTATGGGCTCAACAATAATCAGATTTTCATATAAATATGCTTTCCACATCATGTATTCATATAACATATACAAATCATATCCATGTATTTCAAGTACATTTTCATAATAATTCGTCTTGAGTTTAGATTATTTCATGTCGAAACTTTGCCCATTAAATCAATCAAAATGTCAATGGTTACACGAGTAGTACAATCGAGGTGTACAAATATATAATCATAGACGAACATATTCATCAAACAAATTCCATGTTCATATAACATTATCTCATATTTCCATATATCATGTATTATCATTTTCATGTATTTCAGGCAGATACATGTAATAATTCATTTCATGTTCATAATTTCTCATGTCAGGATTTTTCCCATTGAATTATTTAAAATATTGATGGATACACAGGTAGTACACTCGAAGTGTACAAATCAGAAATCCGTCAATTCATATTCAGGTATGCTCTTTAAAGCACATAATCGAGAAATCCTCTCTCAAGCTATATAACAGGAAGCTCACACAGAGCCATAATCAGGAAATTCACATAGAACTTTTAATCAGGAAGCTCACGAAGAGCCATTGATCAGGAGCTCCAGATAGCCATATATCGGAAAATTCAAGCGAGCCATATCAGGACGCTAACAAAGAGTTGCGTTTGTGTCCACAATATTTGCAGTATCACAACCGATCATATAACAGGACGCTCACAAAGAGATGTGGTAGTCTGCAACACATGCAAGATTACTACCGATCAGGATGCTCGCAGGAACCATATAACGGGAAGCTCAAAAGGGCTTATAACGGGATGCTCGTAGGAGCTGTGGTGTGTCCGCAACATATGCAGGACTGCAACCAATTGGGGAAATCTTGTATCCATCGAATTCTATTATTCAAACGGGATTTAATATTTATCAGGCTTTGTCAGTTATGTAATCAATTTCATCTATATGGCATTTATACAATTCACATACACAACATTCAATTCAAGCATATAAATATACACAACTTAGTTACACGAACTTACCTCGACAAATATTCGTGTACGTAAAATCTACTAATCCGACACTTTATTTTTTCCTCGTTCTAACTCAGAATTTGGTCTATCCGAATCTATATGAATGAATTTAACATTAATTTATGTTCATTTCAATTCAATTCACATTTTAGGCAAAATTACCATTTTGCCCCTAAACTTTTAATTAATGACGATTTTATCCCTAGGCTCAAAAAATGAAATTCATGCAATTTAATCCTTATTCCAAGCCTAACCAAATTTTTCATATAACATTTACTGCCCATGTATTTCATAAAATTCAAAATTTTCCATGAATTTTACAACTTTACAACTTAGTCCTAAAATCATAATTTCATCAAAATTCACTTTACAAAAGCTGTTTATATATCAACAACCTTTCATTTTCTACCATAAATTTCAAAATTTTAGCATAGTGCTCATCCATGGAAAAACCCTATTACTTTGATAACTTTACAAATTAGACCTGCGATAGTTAAATTAATCTATTACGATCTCGGAAACATGAAAATTACTAAAAACGGGACTTGAATACTTACCCAATTAAGAAAAAATAGCTTGCTTCAGCTCACTTTCTTTTAGCTAGGGTTTCCATGTTTTATTTGGGAAAGATGATGATAAATTGATGATATTTTCATTTTTTTATCATTTATCATCTTTTAAAATTTCACTTTCTAATTTCATCCTTTTCTTTAATTAATTTTCCATGGATGAATTATCATCCTGAACCACTAAGCATTTTTAATGGTCTATTTTCCATATAAGGACCTCAAATTTTAAATTCCATAGCTATTAATCCCTTTAGCTATTAGAACTCAAGTTTTGCACTTTGTGCAATTTGGTCCTTTATCAAATTAATCATGTAATCGGTAAAATATCTTTACGAAATTTTCATGACATTTTTATCGTACTGTAGATAATAAAATAGTATTAAAATAAATTTTCTTTTCGAAATCGAATTTGTGGTCCCAAAATCACTGTTCTGATTTTACTGAAAACGGGCTGTTACAATAATCCAAATGGTCATGATGTTAATCCTCCTATTCGTCAGGTGATAGATGACTGAGATAGACCACCAATGCATATTGTGCCAATTTTGGATGACCTAAATCCAGAGATAGTCAGACCACAAATACAGGCTCAGCAGTTTGAACTGAAACCGGTAATGTTTCAGATGTTGCAAATAGTAGGATAGTTTGGCGGACTGCCTACTGAAGATCCAAGATTGCATTTATGACTTTTCCTAGAAGTTTGTGACTCGTTCAGGTAATAGGGTGTTCTTGAAGACGCCCTGTGACTTAATCGTTTCCATATTCTTTAAGAGATCATGTGAGAACATGGTTGAATGCTTTACCTTTGGGGATAGTGACATCATGGAATGATCTTTGCCAGAGGTTTTTCCTACGATATAATCCACCAAATATGAATGCCAAGCTTAGAAACATTACGTCTTTTCAGAAGTTAGAGGATGAAACATTATATGAAGCTTGGGAATGATTTAAAGATTTAATTCGAAAATGTCCAACGCATGGATTTCAGCACTGGACTCAAATGGAAATATTCTATAGTGGGTTGAATGCACATACGCTAATGGTAATTGATGCATCTACCAATGGTACATTATTGGATAAATCTTACTACGAAGCATATGAGATTTTGGAAAAGATTGCCAACAATGACTATTAGTACCCTACCACAAGAGTTGGGACGTATAAGAGAGTTGTTAGTACTATGGAGCTTGATGTAATTACTTTGTTGATATCCCAAGTATCTTCTTTAGTTAATATGATCAAAACAATAAAGAAGCCCACTGCAACTCAGGAGATTAACTCAGCCAAACTGTCATGCGTTTATTGTAGGGAAGATCATGTGTTTGATGAATGCCCATCAAATCCAGCATCGATATACTACATGGGTAATTTTTACCAAAATAATAATCCCTATTCCAATACTTACAATCCGGGGTGGAAGTAGCATCCGAATTTTAGTTGGAATAATCAAGGTGAGAGGAGTCCACACAATGTAGCAAGACAAAATATCCATAATGCACTGCCCAATTATAATCATCCTATGTCGATGGAAAATGCTCAACAAGGCCAGGTATCATCTTCTAATTCTATTGAATCTTTATTGAAGGATTATATAGCCAAAAATGATGTTGTGATTTAGAGTCAGGCTACGCCTCTTCGAGCTCTTGAAAATCAAGTGGGGCAAATAGCGAACACTTTAAATTCAAGACCACAAGGAGCATTGTTAAGTGATACTGAAAATTTGATAACCCAAGAGAAGGATCAATACAAGGCCATCACTCTTAGAAGTGGGACTCAGTTGGATGAAGTTGTTCAAGATGCCACGACAGAGGAAGAAAAATCCAGCCGCAATCAGGAAAAGATCTCAGAACCTACTGAACAATAGATAGCACCTGAAAATGGTACACAGAGAAGTGTTGTAACAGAATCAGATCATGTTGCCAACAAAAATGCCACAACAAAACAATATCAGCAACTTGAAGGACAACCACCTTTACCTTTTCCCCAGCAATTCCAGAATTATAAATAGGATATTTAGTTTAAAAGGTTTTTAGATGTTTTGAAGCAACTCTACATCAACATACCGTTAGTGGAAGCTTTGGAGAAGATGTCCAATTATGTGAAATTCATGAAAGGCATACTGTTAAAGAAGTGCAGATTGGGAGAGTTTGAGACTTTTGCTCTCATTGAAGGGTGCACAGCAATGTTGATGAATAAACTACCTCTGAATCTGAAAGATCTAGGGAGTTTCACTATCCCCTGTTCAATTGAAAATTATTATGTTGGTAAGGCGTTATGTTATTTAGGAGCGAGTATAAATCTAATGTTGATGTCTATTTTCAATAAGCTAGGACTTGGGAAAGCAAGACCTACTACGATGACTTTGCAATTAGTTGATCAATCCTACGCCCATCCAGAAGGTAAAATTGAAGATGTGCTGGTAAGAGTAGATAAATTTATCTTTCCTGCTGATTTTCTTATTTTAGAATTTAAAGCTAATCAAAATGTGTCAATTATTCTTGGAAGATCTTTTCTTACTACAAGCAAAACTTTAATTGACGTACAGAAAGGTGAATTGACCATAAGGGTAAATGATCAATAGGTTACCTTTAATGTTTTTGATACTTTGAAATGTGCAGACAAAAATAAAGAATGCCACGCCATTGGTTTGATAGAAACAGTAGTAAAGGAATTCACTAGATTTTGTCAGAACAATTCTAATAGTAACGAAGACTCATTAGAAAGGATTAATGAAGTAAGTTTAGAAGAACTCGGTGAATTCATGGAAGCCAAACAAATAGTGGAGAGATTGAGGAAAAATTTTAACACTTTGGATCTATTGAATCATTCGTTCAAGCCTCCTAAACCTTTTATAGAGGAACCTCCTACATTGGAGTTGAGATCTTTGCCGCAACATTTAAAATATGAATACTTGGGAGATAACAGCACCTTGTCATTTGTGATTCCTGTGGAATTAACATCCGAACAAGAGGTCAAGTTGTTGGAAGTCCTACAATGATTTAAGAAGGAATTAGGATGGACCCTTGCTGATATATAGGGAATTAGTCCTACGTTTTGCATGCATAAAATCTTGTTAGAGGATTGCCACAGCAAGTCTATTGAGTAATAGATAAGATTGATCCAATAATGAAAGAAGTTGTCAAGAAAGAGATTATCAAGTGGCTTGATGCTAGCATTATTTACCCAATCTCAAACAGCTTGTGGGTAAGCCCTGTATAATGTGTCCCCAAGAAAGGAGGCGTCACAGTGGTTAGCAATGACAATAATGAGCTCATACCAACTCTACGGTCACGGGATAGAGAGTGTGCATGGATTATCAGAGCTTAACAAGGTAACTAGGAAGAACCATTTCCCTTTGCCGTTTGTTGATTAGATGTTGGATAGGTTAGCAAGGAAAGCTTTCTACTATTTTTTGGATGGTTATTCAAGGAATAATCAAATTACCATAGCTCCCAATGACCAAGAGAAAACAACTTTCACGTGTCCATATGGTACTTTTGCGTTTAGGCAGATGCCGTTCAGATTATGTAATGCCCTGACAAGTTTTCAGCGTTGTATGATGGTCATATTCTCAGATATGATAGAGAATTTCCTTGATGATTTCATGGATGATTTCTCTGTATTTAGCAACAATTTTGAAGATTGTTTGAAAAATATAAAATTGATTTTGTGCTGTTGTGAAGAAACATATATTGTCTTGAACTGGGAAAATCTCACTTCATGGTTTGTGAAGGAATTGTCTTAGGGTATAGTGTAACACCCCTTACCCGTATTCGACGCCTGAACTGGGTATGAGGCATTACCGTACTTAACTTGCTCAAACATACAATATCGATCCATAAAATTTCATTTCAAAATAAAACCTTTTCACTTGAGACCTTAATGTCCTTATTGTAGGTTTACGAGACCATAAACTTGCACACGGAATAATTCGGGACCAAACCAGAAACTTTTGAACACTTAGAAAATTTTGACACAAAACAGGGCCACACGCTCGTATGGGCAGGCCGTGTGATCACACACGCCCATGTCCCTAGTCCGTGTGGATTTTATTTCATTTCGAACCTGTAGGGGTTTTCACACAGCCTGACACACACCCGTGTCCATAGCCCGTGTCCCTCACACGTTCATGACACGCCTGTGTCTTCACTCGTGTGTGAAAACCTTGACATTCTGTTTATGACGTCATCATCTCAATGAGGTCACACGGCCAAGGCACATGCCAGTGTCCTTAGACCGTATGTCAAATTAAATTCCTAAACTCAGATGCAAACTTCACACGGCCCGGGCACATGCTCATGTCTTAGGCCCTACCTCCCACACGTTTGAGACACACGACCATGTCTTAGCCCGTGTGTTTACTAATAGGCATACTGACTTACCAACTTAGCATGCAGGGGTACACACAGCCTATCAACACGCCCATGGGGCTGACCGTGTGTCATACACGGCCTAGACACACGCCCGTGTGTCTACCCGTGTGGACAATTGTAAGGCTATCTACCAAGCCAATTGCCACCCTACCAAACAACAACACTTATACCAATTCAATGCAATATACATCATGACCATAAGGCATTTCTAATGCCCAAAATCAAGTCATCCATACATAGATTTACCCTACATTCATTATGCATATTCCTTACTCATTTATCATCCAAACACACAAGCATGCACTTCATGAACTTCTTCACCTTTAAATATATAAAGCTTATCAAGTATTGGCCAATCTCCAATGGCCATTTACAAAATGAATTTAATGACAATAATAGCCACACCTTGGCTAATCAATATGACATAGCACAAAAATAACCAAATCCCTATACATGCCATAATCAAAATTTAACAAACTTTGCTATACCAAAGAGAAGTTGATAGTGTGATTCTGAACTCTGACATCCCGCGATCCCCGAGTTAGCTTTGCGATACTACAAGGAAAAGGGACATGAGAGAGGTAAGCATGAAGCTTAGTAAGTTTGCATGAAATAAATAGCAACAATAAGGCCCATAATGTCATCCATCTATTGTAGTGAATAAAAACACCAAGTCTCAAGCATATTGCCATAACTTACTCATGCTTACTCTTACCAATTACATGTCATGTCATACATCGTAAACATTTCTTGTGAATTACTCACATGTACCTGTATCATTTCATCACATAGCTTTAGCACTAATTTCATCTCTACTATAAGCTTAACTACTTATCCTGATGAATCACTTAGAATACCCGAGGACACACAATCATCATCATACACATAAACACGATGCCAATGCCATATCCCAGATATGGTCTTGCATGGGGTCACATCTTGATGCCGATGCCATATCCCAAATATGGTCTTATACGAGATCTCATATCGATGACGATGCCATATCTTAGATATGGTCTTACACGATTTTCCTATCCGATGCCGATGCCACATCCCAGATATGGTCTTATACGGGACCTCAATTCGATGTCGAGGCCATGTCCTAGACATGGTCTTATACGAGACCTTACCAATCTCATGTTTTGATGATGATACCCCTCACTTCTTAAAGTCCAATCGGGACTTCAACATCATAAATTTTCATCATTTTCTCATTTAACATCAATACTCATTTTCATAGAAATATTATTCATCTTCACAAATATCAACCATTTAAAAACATACTAGCATGATGTTGAATTTATTACACACAAACTTGCCTCGGTACCAAAATATGAAATTTTGCGATCTAGTCCGAAACCTTGCCTTTTCCTCGGTCAAGGTAAATTCCTCGTTCTTCTTGATCTATAATAACAAATCAGCTCGTTTAATTACCACATTAATCAATACATTTCAATAATCATACTTTGGAAAAATTACCATTTTGCCCTTAAACTTTCACAAAATACGATTTTACCCCTAGGCTCGTATATCGATTTTCATCAAATTTCCTTATTAATCAAGCCTAGACGAATACATTTTAAGCTTATAGCAACTCTAAATTCTCATTATTTCTCACATTAAACACCTATTCTATAACCTTTGCAAAATGGTCCTTTTAGGTATTTTCATAGAAACACTTTTCACAAAAGTTGATTATTTAACAACTAAGATTCATTTTCTTCCATAAAATTTTAGAAATTAACATGAATACTCATATGGAAAAACCCTAGACTCTTAACCATTTTGCAAAATAGTCCTCTCATTAGCTAGATCATGATAGAAGGGTCCTAAAAGTACAAAAATCATCAAGAAAAATCACCAAAATCACTTACTTGCAAAGAGGACAAGTTGCTGAAAATTTTAAGCTTTCAAAATCCTATTTTGCTGGTATTTTCAGTGGAGAAGATGGAGAGAAAAGATTATATCTTTCTTTTCTTTATTTTATTTTATTTCTAGACAATTTATCACCTAATCCACCAACTTGACCAATTTTGACATCTTTTTGTCCCCTATGGCCGGTCAACCATTACTAGAGGGGTTAATTACACTTTAAGGACCTCCAATTAATATTCTATAGCTATTAAACACCTTTATCTTGTAAAATAGAACTTTCACACTTTATGCAATTTAGTCCTTTTTCGCAATTAAGCATGCAATCGCTAAAATTAAAGCACCAAAATTTTTATGCACCTATATAATCATGCCATAACTCATAAAATAATATAAAATAATTTTCTTCAACCTCAGATTAGTGGTTCTGAAACCACTGTTCCGACTAGCCCCTAAATCGGGTTGTTACACATAAGATACCACAATGAGGAATTGAAGTAGACAAAGAAAAAATTGAAGAAATAGAAAAATTGCCACCTCCTACCAGTGTCAAGGGTGTTAGAACTTTTCTAGGTCATGCAGGATTTTATAGAAGATTCATTAAAGATTTTTTGAAGATATCTAAACCTTTGTGCACACAGTTGGAGCAAAATAGATCTTTCTATTTTGATGAACATTGTTTGGTTGCTTTTAAGGAATTAAAGAAAAGACTGGTAGCAACACCAATTGTAGTAGCTCCAGAATGGACCTTGCCTTTCAAACTCATGTGCGATTCCAATGACTATGCCATGGGAGCAGTGTTGGGGCAGAGGAGAGACAAAATACTGTGTGCAATATATTATGCTAGCAAATGTCTAACAGACGCACAACTTAATTATACCACTACAGAAAAAGCGTTGTTAGCTATGGTGTTCGTGTTCGATAAATTTTGTCCTTATCTAGTGGGTACCAAGGTCACAATTTACACAGATCACTTGGCTATTAAGTACTTGGTGCGTAAGAAAGATGCCAAGTCGAGATTGATTATATGGATACTGTTACTACAAGAGTTTGAGTTGGAGATTCGGGATCGAAAGGGGACTAAAAACCAAGCGACTTATCATTTGTCAAGGTTAAAATCGGGTAATAAATATGGTAGTGATAACTTTATTAAAGAAGATTTTCCAAACAAACATTTGTTAGTTGCTAGGGCATTACCTTGGTATGCCAACATAGTGAATTTCTTGGTAAGTGGTGTGATGCCGCCTAATTTAAACACCCAGAAAAGGCGAAAATTTCTTCATGATACCAAGCAATATTCTTGGGATGAACCCTTCTTATTTAAACATTGTGCTGATCAAATCATTTGAAAGTGTGTCTCTAACGATGAAATACACAGTATTTCGTAGCATTATCATTTAGCTTCTTATGGAGGACATTTTGGAGGAATGAGAACTACCGTTAAAGTACTTCAGTCGGGATTTTAGTGGCCAAATCTGTTCACAGATGCTCATGAATTTTGTCAATTGTGTGACCGTTGTAAGAGAATGGGGAACCTATCTAAGAGACATGAAATGCCGCTACAAAGTATACTGGAGTTTGAGTTATTTGATGTATGGGGAACAGACTTTATGTGTCCATTTCCATCGTCAGTACGCAAATTATACATACTTTTGGTGGTAGATTATGTTTCTAAATGGGTAGAAGCGATAACCCTAGCTACTAATAATGCTAAGTCAATACTGAAGTTCCTACATAAGAATATTTTTACAAGTTTTGGTACAACTAGAGTCATTATCAGCGATGAAGGATCCCATTTTGATCATAAACTGGTTGTCAATGCCTTGCGTAGGTATGGGTGAATCATAAGATTGCTACGGCATATCATTCCCAGACAATTGGACAAGTTGAGATTTCTAATAGAGAAATTAAACAAATTTTGGAAAAAATGGTGAATCCAGCTAGTAAAGATTGGTCCACCAGACTGGATAAAGCTTTGTGGGCCTATCGAACTACGTTTAAAACACCATTAGGGACGTCACATTTTAAACTTGTTTATGGGAAGCCATGTCACTTACCTATTGAGCTTGAGAACAAAGCATTTTAAGCTATCAAGAAACTGAACATGGACTGGGCTGCTCCTGGCAATAAAAGGTTGTTAGAGTTGAATGAAATGGAAGAGTTTCAGGCACAAGCATATGAAAATGCTAAACTATACAAGGAAAAGACCAAGCGATGGCACGATAACAGAATTATGCCAAGACAATTTGAACCAGGACAACATGTATTATTATTTAATTCTAGACTCAAATTGTTCCCTAGTAAATTAAAATCTCTTTGGTCAGGATCATTTAAAGTAGTTCAAGTATTCTCACATAAAGTTGTTATCAAAGACATGAAAATGGGTGTTACATTCAAAGTTAATGGTCAGCGCTTAAAGCACTATTGGGGTGCTCATGTGGAGCGTGGCAAGCAAAGCATCAACCTTCAAAATGCTTGAGTTAGTAACTTTTTTATTTTATTTTATTTATTTACTTTACTTTAAATTCATATTTTTAGTTAGTTATTTAGTTAGTTATGTCCAAAATTTTTATTTCGTGTCATTTCATTTCTGATTTTTTTATATATTAGTGCAGTGTTTGAAAGGCATGATAAAAGAATCAAACTTATTAGTGTGTACTGGGAGGATGGTTTTCGTAGCATTATAAAGGAGCATTATGTCGTGACAAACTGGGTGATGAGGTGTTAAATTATCAAGGGTTGACCGGGTAGGAAAGTCCAAGTGAGAGATTTATTGAGTAGATTAACCTAATAATTTTTTTGGGAAACCTTAGGAAAACAACCTATATTGTAGGGCTAGGTCATTTTATCTTTTCTTCCCCTAAAAAATTGTTTCTTCTCTCCAAGTCACAAACTTCCCTAGCACGTTTCATCTTCCCTAAAATTGTCATCATTAACCCCCTTATTTCCCTCTCCCTAACTATTCACATTTTACATTTCTCATAAAGCTCCCACATTTATGATTTCTTTATCTTCAACCTCTACTCCATTTTCTTTATACTACATCTCTCAAAGATTTCTCTTTATTCTTTCTTAATGGCTCGTGTCAAGAGTGTTTCTAAAACTACTAAATCATCGCCACTAGCACTTCCCAACCAAATACATTCTTCAACTCTGCTGCGGCCACAAGGTACTCAAACAATATTCTAAAGCATCCCTTTTATTTTTAGCAGGGATTCTTGTTTAAGGATGAACCCCATATGGGATATAACGAGTCTGTATCATCGATAGTAGAGCAGCATGGGTGGGGCATTTTTTTTGCACCTAAATGATATTTTGGGTAGAGTAGTTAAGGAGTTTTATGCCCATGTGAGCTCCTCTGATTCTCCTTTCATCTATGTGTGAGGCACTTTTGTACCGTTTGATGAGGATCGTATAAATGCCCAATTTGGCCTTAGAGAGGTACAAATTGAACATACCGAGTTTGCAGATAACGTCACAATCGAAGGTTTGACACAATTTTTGAAGGATTTATGTGTCGAGGGCACACAATGGATTGTCTCTAGTCAGGAATGCTACATTGTTGAAAGGGCTTCACTGAAACTGATTGGGAAGGTGTGGTATCATTTCCTAAAAAATTCAACTTATGTCATCCACACACAATACCACCATTTCCAAGGAAAGTATTCTTTTATTGCATTCTATTGTAAAAGGAAAAACGATTAATGTAGGAAGGATCATCTTTTAAGAAGTCCATCGTTGTGCTGAGAAGAATGCTGGAAGTTTAAATTTTTCTTCTCTTATTACTGCATTATGTAAGACCACTAATGTTCCTCTTACTGATGCTGAAGATATTACCCCTAATCAGGGTGGACTAACAAGGGTAATTTTTACCAAGCTCCGAGGCAGTGACACTACCTTGGCAACTCAACAGAGTCAGGCTTTTCCTGCCACTTGCATTCCCACAGTAGCACCTTCAGTCACTTGAGGCTCATTCAACCAGCAGATATTGAATTCCCTAAAACAGCTAGAGCAATGGATATCATTGTTTGAAAGTCAGCAGTACCAACTAGCTGAAAAGTTGGTCCGGGCTAAAGAGCAGGAGGCTCAGTACTGGTTATATGTGAGGGATAAGGATTTGGTAGTTAAATGATCTCTGCAAAAGAATTTTTCAAAGCCAATGCCAGAATTTCCTATCTTTCCCACGACTTTGCACCCATTTGCTGAGACTAAAGCAGAACCAGCTCCAACTACTGCCAGATCTGACTCGGTAAATGAAGAGACCAATGCTAATGTTGGACAAGCTACTGAGGAAATCGAGAAGTCAACATCCGTTGAGCTTGGGAAGGATAAAGAAGGAAAGGAAGGACATAATGACCCTACTACTACTCCTCCTCCTGCCACCATAAAAGGCAAAACTCTTGTACCACCATATCCACCAGCCTCTGTGGCTACACAAATCATGCAATTGATCAATTGATCGATGATCTCACGGAGACCAATAAGGAATGCGAAGATATAAACCCCATGAAAAGAAAGATGAGGTACAAGGTCAGTGCCCGCAAGTCCACACGAAGAATTGAATAAAATATCAACAATACATTCCAAACCAGATAGGTTTTTTTTTTCTTTTGATGATCATGAGTTTCATTTCATTTTGCCATGACATTTGTCTATCCATAGCTATATTTTTGTTACATGCACATGCATTGAGGACAATTCATTCCTTAGATTTGGGGTATTGTGCATTTAGGTTACACTTTATATAATATAGATGTTTTGCCAATGCATTGTAACCATCGAAGTACTATTTTGCCTATAAGAAGTACAATTTATACTTATAATGTTCGATGATGAGTTTACATTTTTCGATATACCTAAAACATCTGACAGTGGATTGGGTGAATTTAACTTAGGTTAATATGCTTGAAAATTAATTCCTAAAAATATGATGTCTTATACTCAGTGTGTTTGTTTTTTTGGGGGGGGTATAGTAAGTATCTTTTAATAAACTTAGGGATTTTTAAAGCCAAGCATTAGTTATATTGTCATAAAATTATTTAAATAAATGATAGTAAGCACTCCAATGTTTAGAATTGCCAAGAAGATAAGTATCTCTTTGTTTGCTCCATTGTGTTATTGATTAGAAAGGTGAGCCTAAGCAAGAGTGTGTTTCATGGAAATAAAATTAGGGGCACTCCGCTGTAGCAAAAAGGACTGAGTAGCTAATGAGGTAGTTATATGCTCCATCCATCTTTTTAGTCAAAAGTTTGAGCTTCATGGGTGACTTTTGGTTTAAACTGTGACATGATTGAGTACTCAGCAATTCAGTGTATGCTCCACTGTGATTGTCAAGTCAAAGAATTTTGTGACATGCTAAATCCCCTAATAATAACAATACCATTAAAAAAAGCATAAATATGATTAATATATTCTGAGTAGGTTTAAAGCAAGTAACTTATGTTTAGGTAATAAATGAACTAAGTAAATTAGAAGATGGTTGCTATAGTCCAAAAGAGAATACATGAGTACTTAGGAGATTCTGTGTTTAGGGAGAAATTTTTGCACTATCTTTATTGAGGAACCCTTTGACACTCGAACGAGTTTTAGGAAAAAAGAGATTGCTGAGAACTGATGTACTTGTTGTTCTTCGAATAGTCTGGCAATATGAGTTAGTTTAGTGCACTGACAAAATGTTGGCATTTATGCATGCATGCATATTTTGCTTGAGGACAAGCAATAACTCAGGTTCGAGGGTGTGATAACTCTTGGAAAGAATTATATTTCATGCCTTTGGATTTAGTTAATTGCATGTACTTAAGTACATCTAGTTGCATTTTAGGATATTTCATTAGTATTTTTAGCATTGCATTAGAAATTGGGTTCCATTTAAATATTAGGTACTTTTACTTGCTCGTGGAAGGGCTGTTTTGTGGTACTGCAGGTGCATGATGAGGAACAAGAAAATAAAGAAGTGAAGTTTTGCTGGGGCAAAAAGGTGGTTAGATTGCCAACTCGTATGCCATGACAATGCCAGGAAGGTGTCCAGTCAGCATTCAACGCATATCAATTTCAACCCATCTCAACTTGTACCAAATAAATCTGCCTAGAAAAGAGGAGAAGATAAATCTTGGGTTATTGGAATTATCCTGAAAAAGGAAAAAAATTAAAAAGAAGAAAATGAGGAAACCCTAAGAGTGAACAGGAAGAAAAGATCCTTAGGCGAAACAAAAAGGTAGTGGCTGAATAGAGATAGAAAGAGGAAAAACAAAGGCAGTCCCTATTAGCCACCTCAGGACACTGCGCAACTGGGGTAGGGATTGGACAAGTGGACCTTGTCTTCCTGACGTTCTTCCATTATTTTTAATATGTTCCTTCGTGAATTACAATGATGAAAATGATGTTTGAGTTGAATTTTATTTTCCAACCTATGAGCTAAATCTCATAGGGTTGGGATTACTTTGATGAAACTTTAAGTGTCTTTAATGGTTGTAGTATAAATCTGAATTATTTTACTCTTTTATTTAATTGTTTTATTCTTTAAAATTTATGTGAGCAATCCCTAGACATAGTCGACTATGCAATATACCCTTATAAATTAATCTAAAGTTTGAAAAGGTTAGATTAGTTAAATCGTGGTTGAATGATATGAACAAGTACTCGATAGATACTTGTAGTAGACTCCAGACATAAAGCAACATTCATATAGAAGGAAACAGTGTATAGTACCATATTAAAGGCCAATAGACACAAGCTATGTAACTTGAGGTTTCTGCTCTCAAAAGAAGCAGACCACTTTAGAATTCTTCTGAGCAGTAGGTTAATTATGATTTTGCTGAGGCATTGCTGGCAAGAAAAGTAAATTCTTAGTAATCCCGACCTTCCCCACTCAACATCGCGTAACCCTTATCTTTTGCCATAGAATCTTTGTCATAGCATACTTAGTTGTTTATCTATTCATTTACTTATTAATAGTCACAACATCATTCTTGTAATTGCCACTGCATTTTTACTCTTGCTTTGCCTTAACATTTTCCAATATTAGTTAGTATACATCTCGCATTCATCCTTATTATTTTAATTTATCACTACTTACTTAACTTGGTTTTGCCATAACATTAATCATTATCATAACTTGACCATTTCTATACTTGATCTGGTCCCTGAGGAGATGAACTCACTTATCACTTTATTACTTGATTTGATGTGTATACTTGCACAATTCACATATCATATTCACACGCGACACCACACTATGAACATCACAAGTGAATAAATCCATAAATGAATTTAGGATCTATTCTTCTTGAGTTCAGTTCAATGTACTTTTAGTCAAGTTAGTGACATCTATGTTTCTAGCTTCTGGTAGCCATCTGCTCCGATGCCCAAAACAAAACATCTCTCCAATTGGACTTGATAGATGACATATTAGTCTTTCAATCGATTTGCTCATTTCTGATTTGGCTAAGGACATGTTTAGGTTCGCCTACTAATATAAGTTGTCTTTCCCTATTACGATCCGACCATATAATACTACTTAGTATTAGTTTGAACATTAGACAACCAATGAGCAACATTTGCTTTTATTTTGCTTTGCGTGCAAAAGTCACATAAGGATAATCATACAAAGTATATTAATGTAATCAATGAATTTTTTTTATTAACCAATCTATTTGAAAAGATTACAAGTTTACAAATGAATATACTACATTTGGGGCATCAAATCTAATAGAAAACTCGATAGCCAAAAATACCCTATCCTCTCAAACATGGTTCATGATGTGTTGGCAACTCCAATTTCTACCGTGGCTTTTGAATTGGCTTTTAGCACCGGTGGTCATGTGCTTGATGTATATAGGAGTTCTTTTAACTCCTAGGATTGTACAAGCCCTTATTTATGCTCAAAATTTGCTACGTGGAAGTTATTCTTGTACTTCGGACGTGTTTGAACCTGAAATTGATGTTCGCCAACTTGACAAGTTTGATTTGGGTAAGAAATTAATTCTTTATAATTTTATTTACGTCATTGATTTATTTCAAATATTGCTTATTTACTTATGTTACTTTAAATATTGTCTTTAGATTTGTCGAAACGTGCATTAGACCTTGTCATTGAGTAGCAACGCCAATGGACAGAAATTAATGGTTTGAGCATTGAGATTTGTATACATTTTTGTAATAAGCTGCTGCCAAATTATGTTTGGATGGGAAATATTTAGTTTTTACTATAATTTTCTTTTTTGTTTTCTTTGTAGGTCATTTATGGTTGCACGATGTTGGATAATGAACCGTTAGATACTAGTTTGCCATTGGTTGCTTGGTTTTTGTGGCAAACTTTTTATGTTGGACTCTGATTTTGTGGCTTTTTTATGGGTGCTGCTTCTTTTTTAACTTGATTTGGTGTTCTTTTAAGCTGTAATATTTGTTTTTTCTTTATCTATTTGTAGTTTGGTATTCGGTTGTAAGTTACTCTGTGCTTTAGAATTTAAAAAAACAATAGTTATATTTTCCAATTGTTACCATCATTTTATCATATTTGTCCGTTTGGTCGGTCAGCCGATTGAATCGATTGCCATAAACTCAAG